>OY748291.1:17735271-18132376 GCA_963556515.1 Nudaria mundana | reverse complement strand
TTATCCTCTTAATTATTCTCGTTGTAAGCAAGTACTAAAGAATGCCCTCCAAGGGATGTCCTACGATGACACAGAGGAGTTAATATCTGTATTAAAATAAATAGTGATAAGTTGAATAATTAAGACATTTCTAATATAGTTATCAATATTGAGCCACTTTGGTATTGTACTAGCTCTTATTATATAATATTATGAATAACCTAATCATATAATGTTATGTAATTGTTTTTTGTGTAATGTTATATAATTTACTTAGCTGCAATTGGCGCCTGAAATATAGGACTACCTAGTTCAGGTGCAAATTACGTTTATAAGACTACCTATTTATAAAACATCTAGAAACATATAAATGTAAATAGGTATTATTATACCTACATACTTAAGCTACTAATGCACTAACTATGATGTAATAGCGCACAATTAAAATTAAGATTCTATGTAAAATTTTATTGTACAATTATTATTACGAAATAAATTTATTATTATTATTTCGTTTATTAATTAACATTCTTATTTTATACATTTTTAAATAGATTTATAAAAAACACAAATACTAAAAATATAAAAAATAGTGACCCACCAGTAGCGGAGTAGGACCCAAACTACCGGCGGTGGAGGCTACAGACTGAGAAACCTCCTAACAATACGGCACGTGTCGAGGATAACAGCCTTCTGAATCTGACTCTTGATCCAACAATCTAACGAGAGTGTCTTGAGATGTTGGTCGAGACTCTTCGCTATTAATCCGTTAGCCGAAATGACCATCTGCACAATGATCGTCGAGTCTACGTCCCACATGGCGGTTATCTCGAAGGACAGATCAAGGTACTTGCTAAGTTTGTCCTTCTCTGCCTTCACGAGATTCTCGTCATGCGGGACGGCGACATCGACGAGCACTGCCCGACGCTGGGTCCGATCAACCAACACGATATCAGGCCTATTGGCAACAATAGTCCTGTCCGTGATGATTGATCGGTCCCAGTAGAGCAACGCACGACCATTCTCGAGAATTGGCATTGGTGTGTACTTATAATATGGTACCTCGAACTCAATAAGGCCGTATTGAAAAGCAAGTTGCTGATGGATGATCCTGGCTACTTGATTGTGCCTATGCAAGTACTCGCTGTTAGCAAGATACGAACAACTGGAAATAATGTGGCGAAGTGGTTCACCAGGACGGTGGCATGCTCGACAAATGTCGACCGTACCGTCCTTCATGATGTATTTCCGATAGTTGTTCGTCTTAATAACTTCATCTGCAATTGCAGAGGCAAAACCTTCAGTTTCCCCAAAGAGGTCACCGAAACGTAGCCAGTTCACCGATGCGGGCAGGTCTACATCGGGTCCTGTTAAGACTCGGTAGAACCGCCCGTGTAGCTCCTTGCTCTTCCATACGTCCTTACGGTCTTCAGTACTAAACACCTTTGGTTTACGCCAGTTCTCGTTAGCCAAGGAAAGCGGTGTCAGGCCCTTGTCAACCATCACAACATCGCAATGAATGCCACACCCATTCTGTAGGAAGTAATTCCTCAGACTGCACACTTCACGGTTATGGAGGTTCTTGGCATTTAAAAATCCTCGACCCCCCAACTTCCGTGGAATGTACAGTCTCATGACAGAAGATCGTGGGTGTAACATTCGATGCAATGTCAGTTGTTGACGGACTCGCCTATCCAGGGCGTCTAGTTCCGTTTGAGTCCACCTAAGTATGCCAAAGGAGTACAACAATAAAGGCATTACCCAACCGTTGAAAGCCCGCATTTTGTTACCGCCGGACAAAAAAATGTTAAGAACTTTTGTCAGGCGGCCTAAATAACGTTCTTTCACCGATTTCTTAATGTCCTCTACTGCTATACCCAATGACTCTGACATACCTAGGTATCT
This sequence comes from Nudaria mundana, assembly GCA_963556515.1. Classification (NCBI taxonomy): domain Eukaryota; kingdom Metazoa; phylum Arthropoda; class Insecta; order Lepidoptera; family Erebidae; genus Nudaria; species Nudaria mundana. Next base: position 18,130,492 of record OY748291.1, on the reverse strand, counting down.
GTATGTTTCGGTCTCGGAGAGAGATCTGAGAGTTATTATCTCAGAAAGTTGTAAATTCGGTGAATTTACAACCTTCCCCCGCTGTACATGCATAACCGCACACTTATCAACACCGAACTCCATCTTAATGGCATTACTAAAAACTTCCGTAGTTTTTAGTAATGTCACTAAATCTTGGTGCTTCAGTGTGAACAGTTTGAGGTCATCCATATACATCAGGTGAGAAATAACCTCACCCCCTCTACGAAACCGATAGCCTAGCCCTGAATCCTTCAGCAATGTGCTAAGTGGATTCAGTGCTAAACAGAACCACAATGGACTCAAACTGTCGCCCTGGAATATACCACGCTCAATCCTCATCAAGTCATGCGGACCAGAAGCGCACTCACCACTACCTGGTTGACGAAGGACTGTGGTCCATTGCCCCATACATGAGACTAAGAAGGATTTAAGAGTCGGATTAATTTTATACAACTCTAAAATCCTCCCCAGCCATGAATGAGGCACCGAATCATAGGCCTTCTTGTAGTCAATCCAGGCAGTAGAGAGGGCGCCCCTACTCCGCTTAACTTGTTGGCTAATGGCCATGTCAATAAGGAGTAGCTCCTTAGTACCACGTGACCCAGCCCTACATCCATTCTGAGCACTATCTAAGATGTTATTTGACATTATATGTGAATTTATTTTAGTTCTCAGAATAGATGTAAGGAGCTTGTAGATGGTAGGTAAGCAAGTGATAGGTCTATAGTTTTTAGGTTCCGTGGTACTACCTGATTTATGGAGCAGGAAGGTGATGCCAGTGGTCATAAAAGCGGGTAAGGAACCAGACTCGAGGGCTTCTTGATACTGTGTTGCCAAGCGTTCATGCGAGCTTCGAACCCACTTGATCCAAAAGTTGTGCAATCCGTCCGGCCCAGGACTTTTCCAGTTCTGTGCCGTACGTATTGCGCAACTAACGTCTTCGGAGTCTATTGTAATAGACTCCATGGGCTCGATGTTATCGCATTCACGGAATCACACGGATCCAATCACCCTCCGAATGTTCGACGGGCACCGACCATATGTCACGCCAAAATTGATTCATGGCGCAAGCATCTGGCAGTTGTCCGTCGCTCAAACGTTGTCCAGTTCCCTCCCACTCTCGGTACACCTTCCTTTGGTCACTTTGGAAGATACGATTCTGCCAGTATCTGTCTACACGCTCTCTATAGCGACGAATACGACTCGCCCATGCATATACTTTCTGCTTTAGAAAGTCAATACGTTCCGTGACATTAGCTAAGTATTGCTGGCAGCTAATACCGGTCCCAGCGAATGCCTGAGTCACGAAACGCATGACCCGTGGACGATTATTTCCCCGGCTAAAACAGATAAGCTTCGCAATGAGAGTCCTAAATGTGCCGATACGTCGCTCGATTCTTGCCTGCCATACGGGCACACCACTCGATCGTGGTGCACGGTTAATTTTAATTAACGAGCCTCGTCCGTTGATCAGCAGGTGCGCCACTAGCAGGTGAGGTCGCTGGGGCCGTAAAGATGTTGGTAGAGCCCCTTTGCACCCAAACATTCTTTTCAATGTGGTAACCATCCACATTTGCTAGGTTTTAGAACGTGATGTGTTCATCTCCCAATATGTAGATGACTTTGTTATAAATAATACATATACTAACGCTAATTGTGGGGCTATTAAAATAAAAAAATCATTAAATACTGTTGGGGGCTTATTGTCAAGTTGTGTTGTGTTAACATATTAAAAGTATTAACTGGACCCGGCCGGTGTGTCCGTCCTGCCCACTTAAGAATGTTACACATTGCAGTTGTACGTAGTCGAATGGATTATGCATGTTAAATATATAGTCATTGTAGTGTTACACATCTATCTAAATTAACTACAAGTAGAATTCAAAATCAATGTATGCGAATTATTGGTGGATACATTAAAAACACCCCAATTCACGTTATGGAATCTGAACTGTTGCTTCCTCCGCTTTATATTCGTAGACAGTTTTTAGCTAGTAAGTATTACATAAAACTTCATTCGTTTAAACATTATGATGTCATCAATGATTTACATAAACTCTTTCTATTGACCACCCAAAAAAGATAATGATGTCGTAAACAGAAGTCTATAATTGCAATAATTAGTAACGATCTAAAATCTATTGTCTTAGACTGCAACAATAATAATATGAATATGTTCTCATTAGATATATGGGTCGGCTACTTGGACTTGTCAAACGTAATTGTCTTAGATATATCTTTGGTAAACAAACTTAAACGCCAGTATAACCCCAGCGCCCTTAGGGCAGTCTGTGAACAATTTTATAGTACAAGAGCATGGAAACTTCTATGAGATCTACACAGATGGATCCAGGTCGAGTTATGGAGTTGGAGCAGCACAACTAGACCCCCAAACAGGAGAATGTCTTAAGTTTGACTTGAACCCAAGGTTATCTATAATGCACGCAGAATTAGTGGCGATATCGGAAGCCATAGCATTTATTGAAAACCTTGATTGCAAAGATGTTGTAGTATTTACAGACTCACGCAGTGCACTCCAGCATATTACTCAATGTGGGTCATCTAGCTTTACGGGTATTCCAATTACTTATAGTATTATAAAATCTATTTTGTCACTCATAAAACGAGATATTAATATTGTTCTGCACTGGGTACTTTGTAGAGGTCCTTAACATTACTAATCAAAATGTAGCTGACTATTTAACTTTACTTGCAGATACTCTGTCTAACCGTGCAAAAACAATTTACAATATATTTATATTATATTTAGAAATATCTTAGTAAATCGGTAGGTATTTTATCAAGAAACTATAATTTATTGATTATGTTAATTTGTATTCTGTGTTTTGTTTATCCGTTAAGCCCTATGAGGGCAACATAATATGATAACGCCCTTTATATATCAATAAAGATTATAAAAAAAAAATCATGACGTTCCAGTTTGACTTGCAAATCAATATTTTTCCTTGGATTTTTTACAAACATAGAGTTCTCTGCGGAACTACGCATAGTTCCCCAGAGGAATAGGCAGTGGGAAATCATACGACACTTTTCGTCAGTAACTTTGTTGGAAACATGAATTTGAGCAATATTTGGATACAACTGTAAATTGTGATATAATTCTCCTAAATTCCCTGACTTTGTTTTATATAGGTAATATAGACAATGTAGATTGGTCACCCATGTTCAAACAGTAGACCTTTCGAACATTAAAAGCATTGGATAGAAACAGGCGTTACCTGGCGAAAATCCATGACAAAGTAATGGTAAGTAAGATGTTAAAAACTTATTAAAATTATAATAGCATTATTTTTCGCAGAGTTAAAAAAAGACAACAAAACGTCGACAATTGTTTCGCCTCTAAATGAGGCATTATCAAGACTGTCTCAAAGAGAACAGCTGTTCTCTTTGAGACATCTTACTTATCATTACATTAAAAACATTATTTGCGTTTTGCCCTCATTTCCTCCCTACCAAACAAATTCAATGAAAAAACTGTGCCACACACTTGTGCCACGTTTCGTGGAGATCCGATAAAAAATGTGACCCGTAGCCCGGATCATAGGGAAACGGTGGCCAAAACGGGTAAGCTAAAGCTGATTATGAAAAGAAACATATAAATAACAACATAATCATAGTCACTCTTTATAATAACGATTCCTTTTCTAATATACTACAAAATCAGACACAATAGACAGACAGACAAAATTAAAATTGTCCGGTATGGTCTCGAAATGTAGACGCTTCGCTCGCTTTGTCAATTATTATTTACTCTCATAGCTACGAGTACATGATATAAGGGTAAAGCTAAAGCAATTCATTAAAACTGTCTGGTAGATGTGTTCATAAGGGGAGCTCTTAAGTTTCTATTATCACTCGAGAATGAGATTATTACAGGGTTTATGAAATTATATTCGACAACGAAATTGAACTCGCTTTGAAAAGGAGACATTGACACCGGCGAAATGTCTTTATTTGATACTAGGCCGACTGCAATGAAAAGTAGGTATATAGGTACCTTCTACCTGGGTAATAAATATTATGTATTCATTATTCGTATTCGTATTATACGTAGGTCACACTATAAGTTTTACGTAGCTTAAAAAAACAACATGTTAAAATCAAAATATTATGTTAATTAAAATATTGAGAAAGAAATTATAAATAGATAACAAAAAAAAAAAAAAAATTATGTTAATTGCTTTTCCAAATACTTTCCTTTACATTTTAAACATTTTTTCATGCGATCGAACCATTTTTTAAAACAGGAGGACCACAGATCTGAAGGCATGTTTTCTACGTGCTGATCTTCAGAGTTGGTAAAAGTGAAAACTCTCATCAAATCTTTGATTTTGGGGAAAATACAGAAATCACAGGGTGCTATGTCGGGGCTATGCGCAGGACGGGTGACGAGTTGTACTTTTTCGGAAGCTAAAAATGACTTTGTTTTGTTGGCCGTGTGTGAAGAAGCGTTGTCATGAGGTAGGAGAACGCGGCTTTTGGGTCGTCTTTCGCGAACTTTTTCTAACACCCTGGGTAAACAAATGGTAGAATACCACTCGGCACTAACGCTCTTTTGATCTTCAAGTGGAATTGTACAGATGGGACCAGTAGCTGAGTAAAAAACGCGATCATTTTTTTACCAACGTTTCTCGCCTGCCTCACTTTTGTTGGCTTGTTCTCATTTTCAAACACCCATTCACAAGATTGCTGTTTTTTTTCGGGTTCGAAACAGTAAAACCACGTTTCGTCTCCTGTGACAATGTCATAAACAGCATTAGAATGTCCGTGGTCGTACTTCAGTAGCATCTGTGAGCACCATTCCACGCGAGCCCGCTTCTGCTCCGCTGTCAGTTCATGAGGGATCCATACGACAACAAAGTTTCCGAACTTTGAAATCTTCGTGTAAAATTTTCTGGATTTGACTCATACCAATCCCCAATAGTCCTCGAATTGTCTCATAGGGAATCCGTGGATTTTCTTCAATTAACCGCTTAACAGTAGCCACATTATTTTCGTTGACGGCAGTTGAAGGCCGCCCTTCACAAAATTCGTCATGTAAAGAAACTCGACCTCTCTCAAATTCAGCAAACCATCGCCTCACGGTGCTCAAACAAGGTGCTTCTCTCCCAAAAGCATTTTGAAGACGAGCGGCACAGTCTTGCGGAGAGAGAGAACTTTTAAAATCATAAAAAATCATCGCTCTAAAATCTTTTCGACTTAATTCCATTTTCGTTGCATACGTAGAAATTTGATGTGTGTTAAAAAACAATTGACAAATGATTTCCCGCCACTTGTTTTTTTTTATTACTAAGAAGGATGCAACGTTTAAAAAAATATAACATTTTAAATTCAAATAGTTCCGATTAGCTAGAAGTGCAAAACTTTTAGTGTGCCCCATGTAGATTGTTTGGAGGTAACGGGAAGCCTTGAGCCGCTAACCCAGCGCCGAACAATCGCTTCCTTGGCTGCATTCTACCGTATTTACCACGGCGAGTGTTCTGAAGAGCCCTTGAACCTGATCTCAGATTTACCACCAGGCGGGCGGCGTCAATTTGGCGAACCTAAAATAAAAATAACATAAAATAAAAATGTTAGGAAAACTCTGTATAGGATAAGAGTAAATTAAGGCGTTCATACTTGTACTACTTCTCAAGTTTAAATTAACGTTTAATACTTACCTATCTGATATGTAAAACTGTGCGATAAAAGTGCCCAAAGCTCTGTGAGAGCAATTTATAAAGTTCTTTTGAGCTGGAGGCGGAATAAATTCCTTCAGGCAGGGGGATCGGCAAATAAATTAACAGAAAGGGGTTGAAAAACTTTGAATCACGTTTAGGAGTTCCTGCCATTGGCGTATTTATACCAATTATGTTCTTCAACTTAAGGGCCTAGACCGCGCACGGATAAAGTCGATTTTGAGCGACAGCAGCGCTATTGTTGCCCGAATCATCCGACGGGCGGGTGAATGACCCAGAGAGCGCGATTTTGAAAATGTTTTGCGACAAACGTTCCACGTTGAGTTATTGTTATTGAAGTTGAATATTTACAGCATAACAAAAATGTTGAATTATTGGAAATAAACGACTGCCTATTTGTAAAATATTCCAAGAGTAGTTTTCGTTATAAAATGATCCTAATTACTAGATAAATAAATAAGAGTAGTTTGAGACACAATTTTTATGATTTTCTATTATAATAAACAATCAAGAGCAGGTCCGGACTGACCTTTTTGTATTCTACTTACCTAAAATTCCAACTACGAGTACCTATGTATTTATTTGTAATTTTACTACCAAAGTTTATTCTTATTTCGTAAAATTTTCATTCAATAAAATAATTGCAAATTCAGTAGGAAGTACGGTCGAAATAACATCACGCCTTTCCTCGCTAGTGTTTATATCTACGCAAGGAAATGTGCCTATTGCGTAAACTCAAATACTTTTTGCTTACGATCACCTCGCAATCTAAAAAATCTTCTAGGGTTGTACAAAAAATTGTCAATAAATGAAACGCAAGTATAAAAATGGTTCATATAATTAAAAGTAAACAAAATATGAGTCGCCACCTAAAAAGCGTGCTAGGGTTGTACAAAAATTAGTTATAAACAAACATGAAATTTATAAATTATTCATATACTTAATTAAACGAAAGTAAACAATAACAAAATATGAGTTTAAGAGTTTCTAATGTTTTTTTCATTTTAATGATTACTGATCAAATTCTGATTTCTACTAATTTGATGATAAAATCAATTGCTATTGCAAAACCTATCAGAATGAAAATGTTACCAGCTGCCCGATTCACGTAATAAAAACCGTAGCGTAGTGACTTAAAAATGTCACTTCGCACACTTTTTAACCGACTTAAAAAAAGAAGAAGTTTCTCAATTCGCTGTATTTTTTGAACCGATTTTGATGATTTTTTTTTTATTTGAAAGCTGGTGATCCCGTGTGGTCACATTTTAATTTCATTAGGATCGGACCTTGGGTTTACACCAGGTAACTCTTCAAAATCGTATAGGAATTGTATAGAAATTGAGCTATTGGAAGATTTATGACAATCCAAGACTAGATAAGTAAGTGCGTTAAAAACAGAAAACCAAAAGGCGATTTCTAAGTTTCTAAGTTAAAACGACTTTTGAACTGGCGTGTTTACGTGAATCGACCGGCTGGGTAGTTAAGTTACCTCAGTCTCTTTCAAAATCATTAGACGTTCTTCTCTTTCAAAACACGTAAAGCTCTTTCTTTCCTCTCTTTCATAGCCTCTATGACATTGGGCGGGTCACGAATAGGCATGCTTCGTGACTGCCGAGGATCAACTAATTCTGGAAGGAGGCAATCGTAATAAAATCTAACTAATTTCATCTCCATTTTCTCCTTCCAAAATTTGTCGTCCTTTTCTATAATATAAACTTTCATAGGTACAGTAGCACCAAACCAGATGCCAAGCATGCAAACGTTTCTTTTAGTTATATGTAGCTGTCCCTGAATTTGGAAATACCAGTAATGATTTTTATTTATGACATAACCCTTGGAAGCCTTGTCCTTAACCCAAAAGGTATGTTTGGCCATTGCTTCATCAAGAGTCATGCCAGCTAAAGAATGTGGGCACTTAATTTCAATTAAACCGTTTGCATAAATGCCATCTGGTGTAGTACCAAGAAATTCATATTGATCGTCGACGAACAAACCGCAACCTTGTATACTAATATTCTCTTGAATTTCTAACTGTCTAATTGCAGTTTCTTCGTTTTCGATACCGTACCGTACAGCAGGCAAACTGGAGATATTACTACCATAAACGATTTTACAAACAAGAGCAGCACAACTTGTGCTCTCTCGTTTTTTACAAACTTCCCCGAACGATGATGAGGTTAGTAATTTTCTCCTTGTACTCATCCACTCAGCACTACTACTTTGCAAATGGGTCGACCTTTCAAGCTCCTCTCTTTCAGCACAAGACAACTTTAAATCAACTAAAAAAGATGACTTGGCTTTCTCATATAATTCTGGACTCAGATCAGGTTTTTCGCAGTTTGGTCCATAGTGAGCGTCTTTCGATACAGCGCTGTGGCTTTTTTTCAATCTTAATTTAGGTTTAGCAATTAAACGGTTTCTACGATTACTATTTTCCACTTTCGCGATCAAAGGATTAGGACTAGATTTAAATATGACTTCATGAGTTTTACTATGAATCGATCCCGTATTAAAAGACACAACAGCAGCTGCGCATCGGCCCGCATAAGAACCACAGGAAAAATAATTTACACGCTTACCCCCAACTAATTTGGCAATTACTCCGTTAAAACTTTCAACTATATTACTTGTGCAATTATGAATTAAACTTCTAGAATGATATGACAGTCTTTTACTTAAAATTTCTACCGCGTCCATTAATCCGCATCCAACAATTGCTGGAAGTAACCCAACAGGTTCTATTCGACGAGTGTCAGGTCTACAAAAATACTCCTTGCAATGTTGGTGATTACCAAATACGTGTTGTGGACCATTTAGAATATCTTCACTAAGATTTTTTATTTTTTCTTCGAGTGACTGATTTTGATCCCCCCAATATTTAATCGCGCATTTTACACCCGTTCTTAAACGCAAATACCTTTCTTTTAGGAATTTCCGCAACTCGCAAGGATACTTAGTTTCGTAAAAGATGATTTTTGCATTCAATTTTCTCTACTATTAAATTATCGTACGGACGCGAATCTAATATTATAAGTACTGGAATCGCCGTCTGCTACAAATTTATTATAAATTACACCGTGATCAACAAAGGAACGTTTAAACCCCTCAACTATTATGGTCGATTCCATCCCGGTAGATGATCCTGAATAATTCTTGAAACAATGGTGTTCCGGGGGCTGACTGTTGTTCTTTGCGGCTCGTGCACAGACTACGCAGTATTTATTTTTAACTCCAAAAAACAATACTTTATTAGTTTTAATGCCAATTATCGCAGCTGCGCCGGATAAGGCGGAAAAATTCTTACCATAAGATCTCTTGCTCCAACAACCGTCAACAGCAACAGATATTAATGGTGTACCATTTTTATCAACACTACCTATAGACACTGCGTACTCCGCTTCTTCCTTGACAGCTTCTGCCATGGAATGTGCTGCTGTCTTTTCCCACCAATCGCAAACCGTATTATTAATTTCATTGTACAATGAAGGTGACATGATTGGTACGGCTACTGCGGCACTTAATGTTTTTAACTGAGAGTAGCTCCCACCAGATGATATGATACCAGACACAATTTGATGATTCACTTCCATGCTATCTTCTTTCTTTTCAACCAAACACACAGTAAATTTCATATTACACATACTACATTTTATGATGAGTTTTGAGTCCAGACCAACTTTTACTTCACCTATTATACTGAGGTAACTTAACTTACAATCCATTGGACCGTGGTCCCCTATGGCCTGAAGAGCTTTAAAAAAAAAGAAATATCCACTACTCTACGCCCAACTTCCACTTCATCCACCTTTCCCTCTTGACGGTTGTCAATAACTAGTTCCTGTAAAGAAAGATAATGGCTTGATTTTTATTATAAAAAATAATTCAAAAGGTATGGGCCAAATTTCTTCAAACATAGCTAAGAACTCCCTTAGAATACATCTTTGAAACACAGAACACTAGATCAAAATCTTAAACGTTTTTATCAGTCTTCGTCAATTATGAAAGTGAATAAATAAACATAATAAAAAACTGGTTGCTTGTAAAGTCGGTTTAGGACGATAATTTTATCGGATAACGTCATAATATTATTCTCCATCGCTTGTACTGCGCTCTCGCTTGACCCTAGCGTGACATAATGTGACACTTTTTTGTGCGTGTTGCCGGTGTTCATCGATTTATAAGACGTTATCACGTCATAAATTTAATAAATCCGACTATATGCATAAAAACTCAAAAGGTAAAAAGAAAACAAGTCTACGGTCTTGAATTATGTTACATAAAAATAAATAAGAACACTATTGTAATAAATCGAATTCAACAGTTGAGACCCATTGAAATCCTCACAGGCTCGAAGATATTCCTGACTAGCTAAATATTTCTTTAGAAATAGGCCCCGACTGCTAAATACGCTATATTACAATGGTGTTGTTATTTATTTTTATTACACATTTTCATTTTTTAATCTGTCGGGTTTTAACATTTTTATTGTTTATTTATTTATATTCATAACTGACGAAGACAAATATAAAAGTGCAAAAGAATTCATACAATATTATGTTCGTGATGAACAGAAATTATAAATTTCCTTTACGCTATACGTATTGGTTTTTTATGGCGTCACTTATTCTATGTCACTCGGGCTTAGAAGACAATTCTAATGATACTAAAAACATTAAAATCGGTTCAATAATTTTGAACTTATCGTGCCACAAAGATATATTACTTAGTATACATACATACATACGTACACCAGTCGCGTAAAAGATAATATTTTACAAAAAAAAATCTTGATTTTGGTAAAATACGAGATTTGAACGTGAATTTTCTTTTGAGAAAGTAATTGAGAAGTATGTGTTTGTCTCACAATGAAAATAATAAATATTGCAAAAAAAAACTGTAGGTACTGAGATTTTGTCTTCGCCCATCACTAGCTAGTTTGTTTATTTATGTAACAAGTCTACAAGAATTACGTATAACAACTTACCTCTATACAGCGCGTAGCAGTGTTGCTCGGAGTCTCGGCCTGAAGGTTTTCTTCATTTTCAGTACTGGAAATATTATTCATCAATATCCACTTTTTATTTATTTTGTAATTTTTGTACAACCCTACGCCAGGCACGGCGTGCGCGCGCCCGTGCAATTTCTGATAGGAAACATACCTACTTCCACTTCCACATATTTAGACATGATGAACATGAAAACTAATAATACTGTAACTAATAATAGTGTAAGCAAACTCATTGCTTTGAAATACATAAATATATGAAAACTAATACTATATTATGTAATAAAATTTATTATTATGAAAATTGTTCCTATAGAAATTGACTTTATTACTTATATAGATATTGAAATTACGTAATTATTACCTACTGGACATTGTAATTTTTCTTCTTAGACTGACATACCTAATTGTGTACCTATCTAATTACATGTCAAATCAATATTTACATGCTGTTGTAGGTATATGTCTGAATCAGGCGATCTAAATCATTGTACCTATTTGCTTTGTAATGTACCTACCCTGTTCAAAATGCAAATAGATTATATTATTATTACTACTAAGACATGATAAGCATACACACAAATAAAAGTAATAAAACTAGGATTTTTACTTGACACTAACACAAATCTAGTAAATTTTTTCTAGGTATTTAGGACAAGACGTAGTCAAGTAGGCAGGTAAATAAATAAGTAGGGAGGAACTTACATTTTATTCCGAGATCTTTTGGCTTTCACGTTTTTATAATGCGTACTAAATTTTCTTTTCGCTGGCATGGCACTCAGCAAATTATCCTGCGAAAAGAGACCCTCGATTACCAATTACGTTTATGATACCTATTGCCTTTATCATGTTGAAAAATCTATGTATGTCGTGCAGAGAACTATATACCCCGCCAGTTCATATCTCGAGAAAATAAGGTGGGCAGGGCTTTGATTGTTTCAAGCCTGAATTGATACCTACTTTACAAGGTTCATAAAATGACCTACGCAACAAAGTAAATAATTTTGTATTTCTTACGATTTATATCTAGTTCCATCATGGTTTTCTTTCAGACTTTCATTATATCGGTACTTTCTATTTACTGAAAGTAAATTAGTTATAAAAATATTGTACTTACAGTTTTTCACAAAAAACACAAATTCACAACACGTAATTTTGCTGTAGCATCCGACACGCGTGGAGTCACTTTGAAATTCTATGGCGCACTGGCGATTAGTTGCGACGATCGTTCTATCGGGACGCGTTTGAATTTGCATACATTTTTCTATGGAGAATTTACGTAAAACATATCTAGATTTTAGGGCTTTAAAAGGGGAAGTCTTTGTTTGTAAAGGTACAAAAAAAAGTACATGGTTATATTTATTGGCTTTTTCAGTGTTCAAAAAGTGTTTCTTTTTATCAATTTGTGTTGATTTATTGGGTTAAATCTGAAAAATACGAAGGCAGGTTTTCGAATTTTTTCTCAATTTTGTGCGTTTGTTGACGTTTATTATATAACAACTACAGGGTTTTAAGAGTTAAAATTAGCACTAACATCATTTTTGGTCTTTCATTTTAATATATACAAATTATCGTTGTTATTAATCATATGTAAATAGGTTAAATATGAAAAATCGTAACACTCTTTTCGGTGATTTTCACGATCTGGGCCCTTAAGTTTTCAGTTTTCACCGGTTCCAATGCAACTAAATGTTATTGAAAGAATGCACGATGTCAAACATTATTTAAGTACCTACACACAAAAACATACATAATCACGTGTGTATACCCGAAGGGGTAGGCAGAGGTGTTATAAATAATTTTATGTACTAAAAATATTTACACTACAAAATATAGTTTAAAAAATCCTACGCGTCATTGCTGACTGTGTCATTCCCAGAATTTCATATTGATTGAAAATTAAATAGGTAGTCACAATACAAGCAAGTACGAGTACATACATACTCGTACTTGCTTGTCATTATCAAGGCATTATCAAGACTGTCTCAGAGAGCTGTTCTCTCTGAGACAGTCTTGATAATGCCTCGTTTAGAGGCGAAACAATTGTCGACGTTTTGTTGTCCTTTTGATTCTGCGAAAAATTAATGCTATTATATAAATTTAAAAGGTTTTTTCTTAAAAACATTTTACTTACCATTGTTTTGTCATGGATTTTCGCCAAGTAACGCCTGTTTCTATCCAATATTTGATATTTTGTAATGTAAATATTTTTAGTCTATAATTATGTTTATTTTGTATAGTATATAATTATGTATATTGTAATTCTTATTGTAAATAAAAGTACCAATATAGGTAAGTGTGCTTATGTCTAATTCGCGCAAAATCCAGAAATGTAAAACCAATAACGTTGACATCCGCGACTGACAGTTTTCTACTTTGTAATTTTCCAAGAACACGTTACCAGGATAAAAAATGGTAACGTTACTTCTGTACAAAATAAATTCCTCGTGGTGAAAGCATTGTTTAAAATCGGTTCAATAGTTTCAGAGTTGATCGATACTGTGGCGTGTACTTAACGAAGCTCTGACGTCATATGTAAGAAACGTCCAGATAATACGAGAAGGCAGTTCGAGACCCTTCGACAATCTTCTACCAATCTCCAGTTGCGCATACTTCACACCTTATAATTGAACTAGCCAATTGGGTATAAGCAATAAATTATAAGTACAACATAAGTATAGGTATTTATACTCGTTCTATTGTTTAGATCCACGCCCACCTAAACCTGTTTGTGTCAATGTGGGGATATGCTTGTTTGATATAAATACAAATATATTTTAATAATAAACAATTGATTCATTCACATACTGTTATTACAAGCGTTTCAATATACCTCCCAACAACCACTTCAATACAAACAAACAAATCTTTCCTCTTTATAACATAAGTACGTATAGAGGTTATAAACACAGCCAATGTACCTAAATGAGGTTTAATCTCCGGATGTAAGCTGAATTTATGTTCCACATGAGAATTTATCGAGTTATGGAGTACATCGGGTAAGTGACCCAATAATTGGCTTTGCGTTCCGGAGCTGACGCTTCGAGAGGGCATCGATACTGCATGGTTTTGATGTCTACCTACATAATTATAGGTACCATTAAAGTTAGATTTATAATCAAACACGTTTCATTGTGTAGATACTTTATAATAATATTAACTTCCTGATCTGCTTCACCCGCGTTCCCAATTCCCACGGGAACAAATCCTGACAAGCTCACTGACATAAATTTTCCTGGGCTGAAGGAACTAAAAACCGCTTCAAAACAGGTTTGTAATGTTTCTCACTAAAACTGTTCTCACGATTTTTTTTTTATTTTCATTAATAATAAACAAAAGACACCATTAAAAAATTTGAGATCTGAATATCTGAAATTTTACAAGTAATTTTCCAACTGAAAGTACTTAATAAGTACCGTACCTATATAGCGAAATAAAGCGCAAAGCTGAAGATCGTACGGGATGGCGATGCACTGTGGACGCTCTCTGCCCCATCTAGGGGCATTAGTCCTTAAGTCAAGTACCAATATACTTCTAATTTCTCATAGCATAATTTCTCGTATAAAATTGTTGAGATATCTGCAATCTTACCATCGATGAAGAAAAGACATAAAGCCCAATAAATTCCTGAGAACTAATAATGACAAAGGAGGATTAGCTCCGGCATTATCCGTCGATGAAACCACATTTTAGTTACAAGTATAAAGAAGCTGTATGGCGTTTTCACATTGCACGATATCGTGACGATATCATCACGATAATTTACATTCTTAACTTAAAGTTACTGCTTCTACTTACAATATCCTTATTACTTAGTTGGAATGCACACGTGTTGCGTCTGGAGTTGTCTAACTTTTAAACAGGAATCTTTGCCTGATCTTGCCAGTACTAACTGGGGACCTGCACGATATGCTTGCTTGCAGTTCTGTCAATTAATTCACCGGAAATCGGGTGAAGCTTGGATATTCGCCTCCGAAAGGAGGCTTACAGTAATAGTAGTACATAAATCTATCGTTACTGACCAAGCGCACCAAGCTATTACCCTGTATTAAAAGATAATATAGTATCTAGTATAGACTTTAATTGTATCCCCTCTTAGCAAGGTATTAAATGAATCTACTTTTAACCTAGGATTCAATTAAAGTCTATCCTAGATACTTTATTATCTTTTAATACTAATAATCCGAATACGCACACATAAGACTTATTCTATCAAGCATTTCCTTCCCCTGGCCCACTGGAAGAGATTTCTTATGAAATAAGTGGTGCTTTTGTACTCAATCTATCTATCCTTATTGTTCATCTTCTTCTTATTTTATTTTTCATGTGTGTACATAAATAAATAAATAAATAAATCATCACGATATTATAGACGTTATCGTCACGATACCGTGTGTCCTTATCGTGCAATGTGAAAACGCCCATCTGTACAAGAAATACGACTTACTACTTTCGCATGAAACAAGGCCCGTCATAAGACAAGTTTTTAATTTTTCTCTCTCTTTTCTCAAAAACGGCTCTAACGATTTTCTTTAAATTTTCATCAATCGAAGTTAAAAAGGTGACCTATCATAGAGCATAAGCTACTCATGATAATACAAAATTCTGGGCCGCGGCCGCACCTACGTCCATTGCCATGCGCCTCCGGTAGACACTGAGAGACTGAATTCCCAGTGGCGCCCGGCGGACCTTGGCCACCGGTGTGGCCACTGCGTGGTGGTCGGGTGTTACCGCGCACCTTTGGGGTCGAGTTTTATCCCGCGTCGGTGAGTGAAGGCGTGTGTGGGGTAAAGCCCCACATCACGCAGCCCTTCTAGCCTGCTTCTGTAAGGACGGTGGGTTGCTAATTGAGTGCATGTAAACTCAATTAGCTAAAAATTAGCAATTAAAATTTTCCTAGTGAAAGTAACTATATATTAGTCACTACCATCCTATGACGGTCTTGACATCTTCCATTCTTCTTTATACTTCTTTATTTTGTTTGAGCATCACGTAAACTTATTGTTCCTCGCTGTAGGAATTAGGTTCGAATTACACAATGGTTATTGGTTTTCCATTGAGTATAGTACCCGAATATTACTCGACTATTACGTGGAACCAACAAAACGATTAGCATGTGGGTGTGTAACACCTCGCATATAACGTCTGGGATATTTTATTTTTATCATATTTTATTTATATATGGGATTTAGGCGTGATTATAAATATTATTTATAAAGACGTAAAAATATGTGAATAAAACAAAATGTACAAGATTTTTGGAAAATATAAATACATTTATTTACAATAAGAATTACAATAATAATATGTACAAAAATAATCGCCAAAATTGGCACCATATTGAAATGGGACCAAAAACATTTCAAAATTGTGCAAAAATATGAGGTTACAAACGTAATAAAACACACAGTCGAATTGAGAACCTCCTTTTTTGGAAGTCTGTTGAAAATTGAATGACACCTTGCGCAGGTAGGTATTATATTGCTAATGCCCGCGACTACCCACGGGGACATCCCCACGGGAACACATAACCAGGATAAAAGTAGCATAGTTCCTCTTTCAGGCTCTTGTAATTTAAATCGTGGCAGTAGTTTAGGCATCAAATCGTAGGAATCAGATAGAGTATTCCACAATTATAATATTAGAAAGGAAGTTAAGATGTCAAAACAAATTCCCACTGGTGTTTCTCGATCTTAAATCTGAAAACTGTTGAGGCATTGAACGTGGGTATTTTCCCTACAGTCACGTTTGTTTTACTGAAGGGTTGAATAGAGGAATTACACGCCAACTTTTCTGCAATTACATTTTCGGTTCCACGTTAGAGGCGAAAATATTACCCCTTAACGAGAACTTATATGTTTGAAAGTCTTGTTCTTTGAATGGCTGATGCACGAATTGTACGAAGGGCTTGAGCTCCAAAGATCTTGGCAGAAGCCATATCAGGGATCAGAAGTTTTGTAATAAAATACCTTACTGAGTATTGGAATATTAAATTAAAAGTGATATAAAAACAAGTTACTTCGTAAGTTTATCTAGGTCGTATTAACAATAATAATTATACTACGAGTATAACATCTTTAGATATTACCCCCTGAAATCCAAAATCAGAAATTGATTTTAGATTGTGAGGCAGCGAGACGACCCCAATTTAGCCTGAGGGATACCGATAACTAGATTTGACATCATTTGCAGACTGATACGAGCTGCGAGCTTTCCATTTTGTTTACTGTGGATATATTATTATACATTATGAAGAAGAGTCCGAGACGCCCAGGACTTTAATTGGATGTGCCACGTGGCACGTAAGATTTTATTGCCTATCATCAACATGTCATCGCAAGGTAACGGGTTTGGGGCGGGGCCCCAAGAGATTAGACTACGTCCTCGCCGTCCGCCCTGGACCCCAACTTGACCACGGTAACGCAGTGGCAAGTTGGGTGACCGAACGTCGACATCGAGAACTTGAGTGGCCAACACAGAGAGAAATTGCTTATTATGAATAAGCCTGAAGAGACCCCCGGTCCTGACACTGCCCTTCCCCGGGCAGTCTCAGCCGACGACTTACTGCATTATTCCCGGAACCTGATTATGCCTATCGATTTGGGGGCTCGCGTCGCGCCGCCTAGTTGCAGCGCGACGTCATCGCCCCAAGGAAATGTTGCTGCTGGGACTGACGATGGGTCGGCTCCCAGTGGTGTGAAGGGGGGGCTGCCGCGCGACCGGAGTACTAGTTGCTCTGGGTGGGGGTCCCTCTTCTCCAGCGATTCGGAGGAGGAGGTGCCGGTGAAGACGGTGCGCACGCGTCTCGGCGCCTACAGAGTGCGCCCGCCGACGCCACCCCCGTCATCTGTACCATCCCTGCACAGTCGCAGGGATATCGGTGTGTCGCCCGCGCGGGAGTTCATGAGTATTCTCTCCCGCATGAACGCGGCCATGCGGGGGAGTAAGAACATGTCGGGGAGGAAGAAAATTGTGGCTTCACTGGTGGATGAAGTCCAATCCTCCCTTGACAAGCTCCTCGCGCGGAGCGTCACAAAGGAGGAGGCGAAGCTCCGCAAGCAGGTTGCGAGCCTGGAGGTGGAGCTCACTGCCTCCCGAAAGGAGATGGAAGATCTGCGTCGGGAGGTCGCTGAGTTGACCACAGTGGTCAAGGTACCTCCAGGTCCCATGCCGCCTCCTCCTCTGACGGTTGGACCAGCGCCGAAGACGGTGCCTAAGACCGCGCCCACCACGGCGCCCGCCTCGCCGCCACAGCCTGTGCCGACTACGGTGCAGGTCCTGACGGCGATCGAGAAGCGCCTCGCGGTCCTGGAGGACCGGGCGTACCGCCCTCCGCTAGCGCGCCCCGCGTTTTCATACGCGGCGGCTGTTGGCGGTGCTCCCGCTCCCGGTCCTAGCGGCACACCTGCTGTCCGCCGTCCCGCTCCGCCGTCCCGCTCCGCCCCCGTCCGCTTTGGTGAGCCGGATGCCGGCCGAGACCGCGGCCCAGGCGCGGAAAGCCAAGGGGCGCGGCAAGAAGAGTGGCACCCCTGCCGCCTCCTCTTCCTCTATCGTCGCTCCCGCTGCTTCCTTGCATCCCTCCAGACGGGAGGGATGGGAAGTAGTGGGAGCCAAGAAGAGGAAGACGAAGGCTGCCAAGAAAGCGGCCAAAGCCGCCGCGGCGAAGGCGCCGAAGAGGCCCCGCCCTCCTCGCTCCACCGCCGTCGTTCTGACGACGGTAGGTGTGGAGAAAGGGGTGGGGTACGCCGACGTACTGAGACGACGACCGTGAAGTCCTCAGTCAACGTCTCGGCCCTCGAAATACAAGGGGGGCTCCGGTGCAAGACGACACGCACCGGGGCTCGCCTCCTCGTGGTCTCCGGCGCCTCCAGCGGCCCTAAAGCTGACGCCCTAGCGGCTCAGCTTAGGGTCGCGCTGGACGAAGAAGCCGTTCGCGTCACCAGACCCACCAAATGCGCCGCATTGCGCATCACGGGTCTGGTTGACGCGGCCACGACGGAGGAAGTTGTCTCCGCCGTCGTGGAGGCGGGCGGCTGCCCCCGTGACCAGGTGAAGGCTGGAGATATCTCCTTCGGCTCCACTGGTCACGGGATGACAGTCGTCCAGTGCCCCGTCGCGGCGGCACTGAAAGTGGCGGACGGACGAAGCCTCATCACCGGGTCGGCAGCACAACCTGCGCCGCCTCGAGGCCAAAACCTCGTCTGTCCGCTGAGAGCGGTGGGGGTGCCGCCCTTGCGCGGCCAGTTGTTTCGCGGCGGGATGCGGTTATGGACGTTAATTAATGTCTGACGCCCGTATCCGTATCCTGCAAGTGAATTTGAAACACTGCCGTGCTGCTCAGGATCTTCTGTACCAGAGCATCCGGCAGTGGTCCATAAACTTGGCCGTGGTCGCCGAGCCGTACTACGTCCACCCGGGAAGCCCGGTGGACGAGGACGGCTCGGCCTGTTGTTATCTTTGGGGGGTCCGCCGCAGACAACTCGCGCCTTGCGATCATTGCAAGGGGCCGCGGGTGTGTTGCGGCGGACTGGAGTGAGGCGTGGGGCTCCCGGGAAACCAGGGACAAGGGGAGGCTTCTTGAGGACTGGACCAGAACACGTGGTCTGGAGGTCCTCAACCGGGGGAATGTCGCCACCTTTTGGCGGCGGGGGGGGGGAATCGATCGTGGACGTAACGTTCGCATCCCCTGACCTCGCCCGCCGTATTACAGGCTGGCACGTGGAGGAGGGTGAGGAGACGCACTCGGATCATCGGTACATCCGGTTCGATATCGTCCCCCCACCTGACCTCCCACAGCCGGTGGCAAATCCCCCGGATCTGCGTTGGGCACTTCACCATCTGGATCGGGAGGCTCTCCTGGAGGCATCCATCGTGCAGGCCCGGATTCCGGCGCCGGACAGGCCTGCCGATGTGGATGCCGAGGCGGAGTGGTTCAGGAGAGCCATGTCGCAAATCTGTGATGCGGCGATGCCTAGGGTTACACCCAGACCGGCCAGGAAGCAGGTGTACTGGTGGTCGCCGGCGATTGCAGAGCTGCGCGCAGCATGCATCTCCGCCCGCCGCCGGTACACCAGGTTTCGCCGGAGGCGTCGCCGCCCAGACGACGCGGCAGCCCGAGAGGCGGAGCTTTTTCAGGCATACAGGGAGGCTAAAGGTAATCTCCAGGAGACGATAAAGCGGGCCAAGACGGCGGCCCGCGAGGAGCTCCTGGAGACCCTGCAGCAGAACCCATGGGGGCGCTTTTCATGTATATTCGATGATTAATTCGCTATGAAAGGACGTGTGTGATCAATAATTAAGTATAATTAATTATAATAATATCAAATGATAATCTGCTGAGTAGTGACCTCGATTACTAATAAGTGTAATTTGTGTAAAGTGAATTGTGAGTATTATTACGACGATAATGTACTATAGTTAGAGTAGGCATTATCTGAAAATACAAATGGAGGGAAGCCCTTTCAACAGGAGTGCAAGGACGGTCCGCTCACCTCCACCGACTTCTGCACCCGCACCACGCCCTAACATTGCCCAAGAGGAAAGCAGGATGGAGGTTATTTCTACACCTGAGATCCAGAATTGGATGAACACCATCGAGCAGTGTCTCAATGAGGTGTGCACAATTGTATCTGAGGCTACAAGTAAGTTAAACTCAGAACAAAAAATGAGGATTAGCTAGTAGGTCATGGTACATCCCAATTAGCAGTAGAGTACCAATCTTTAAAAATGAAAGCCGTACAAGCCAGTAAACATGTCCAGTCGCTTGGTGACCAGCTAGATTTAGCCCAAAACTTGCAGGAGATAAAACATAAAATTGAAGAGTCGGCAAAAGGTACGCCCGGGGCATCGTTTGCTGACATGGTGAAAAAAGGCGCTAACAAATATATACCAGCATTGAATCTTAGTTCAGTGGCCATTTACCCCAATGACAAAGGAAAATCAAGTGACGAGACAAAATCACTGGTCCAAAAGATTATCTGCCCCGAACAGTTGAAACTTCATGTAAGAGGCCTTCGTAAAACAAAAAACGGTGGCGTTATAATCAGCACGGAATCGAAGGGAGACATTGAAAAAATAAAACAATCTGCCCAACTATCAAACTCAGGCCTCACCATAGACGAAGAACATAAAAAAAGACCGAGAGTAATTATTATCGGAGTGCCCTCTTCAATGGAAGAACAAGAAGTTTTTAACTGCCTTTATAACCAAAACCTGGCTGGTAACCAGGAATGCAGCTTTGAGACTTTCATGAGTTCCACTAAGTTGAGCCACAAGTCGGGTAAGAGAGATGCCGAGACCTGTAACTATATAATAGAGGTATCTGCAAGGATACGTAAGGACCTTATTGCTAGGGAAAGATTGTTTGTGAACTGGTCGTCATGTCCAGTTAGAGATTTTACTCTGGTCACTCGGTGCTTTAAGTGCCAACAGTATGGCCATGCGGCGAAGACTTGTCGAGAGGCTTCACACACCTATGGTTTTAGTTTACTTTAGGTTCATAGTAATGACTTATAATTTAATAAATGAAATAGATAGCTTCTCTGTGGCAGAGACTAGAACATGTGAGGCAGAGGAGTGCAAACAATATCTAACCTCGTGCACTAACCCATTTTCCATAATTACTCAAAACATACGCAGTGTCTTTAAGAACTTTGATGATTTTCTAACTTTACAGCATAGAATAAATATGAATCTTGACGTCATCGTCTTTACGGAATGTAGGCTATCATTACCATATAATATACCACTAATGCCGGGATATAATATGTACAGAAGTAATACATTATACAATCAAAACGACGGCGTTGTAGTTTACATAAAAAGTGCAATTAATGCAACTATCGGGGAACCGAATATGCAAGAGTGTAATAGGCTTTTAATAAAAATAGGAACAGAATTGGCAATACTAGCAATATATAGGCCTCCCGCCTTTAGCGATAAGTACACGTTTATTGATTCACTAAATGATACTCTTCAAAGTCTGTCTTCCTTTAAAAACATAATTTTAATTGGAGACATAAACATAAACATCTTGCAAGGACAACAGGACGTAAAAGACGATGCCCAGCATTATCTCAACCTTTGCTCATTTCATGGCTTATTCCCTACGCACTCTTTTGTCACGCGACAGGCAAGTGGGTCTTGTTTAGACCATATCATGCTAAAAACGCAATATCCCGCGCATACATTCGTCATAAATTCCACTATAACCGATCATAACGCTGCCCTACTAACAATGAGTTGCAAGTTACCTAAACTAGAAAAAACTCGCTTAGTCTCGAAATTAAACATGAATAAACTTGAAGACGATTTACGCGACATCGATTTTGAACCAGTTTACTATTCTGATGACCCGCAGTTTTGTATGCAATACTTGATTGAATGTGTAAAAAGTGCAATTAATAAAAATACATGTATAATACGAACAAGTAACAAAAATAATAACTTAAAACCTTGGATTACACCTGGTCTTATCCGTTGTATAAAACACAGGGATAAACTCCACTTGAAATGTAAGAGCGACCCTGACAATCTAGCGCTACAGTTGTCATACAAAAGATACAGGAATTTTTGCAATAATCTGTTAAGAAAAGTTAAAATACATCACGACAAACAAGAACTGGAAAATGCAGGTTTAAATAGTAAAATTATCTGGCGGCATATTAAAAGTATAACATACACTACGAAACAAAATGAATCTCCTTCAAGTTTATTAAACATCCATTCATCACAGGTCGCATCATCTAACATGGTCAATAAGTTTTTTATAGAAGTTGGTAGGCGACTTGCGCAGCAAACGCAAGCAAATACACATTTTCCAGCAAGCCCTCCGTTCCAGAGTAGAACTACCCTGTCATCTTTTGTGCTATTAGACACCGACGAAGAAGAGGTAGAGAGGATAATAATGAATCTAAAAGATGATTGTGCTGTTGGTTGGGACCTTATATCAAATAAAATCCTTAAAAAATGCAGGCGTACGCTGGTGCAACCGTTAACTAACATATTCCAAAAATGTTTATTGTCGGGTATTTTCCCTAAGTGCCTTAAAAAAGCTGTTGTTGTCCCTGTATACAAGACTGGAGGAAAAGACCAGGTAACAAATTACAGACCTATTTCCATACTCCCTGCAATATCGAAAATACTTGAGAAAATTATAAACAACAGGTTGACGAAATATTTAGAGGACAATGCTTTTATCAAATACCCAGTTTGGTTTTAGAGCTAATAGGTCAACAGCCGATGCGGTGCATCAACTAACGGATTATATAGCACAAGAGCTTGACAAGGGTAACTACACAGTGGGAATCTTCCTGGATCTTGCCAAAGCTTATGACACGGTCTTTATTCCTAAGCTGTTGACAAAGCTTGACAACATGGGAATAAGAGGCGTACAATTGGACCTCCTCAAAAGCTACTTAAAAGAGCGTACTCAATGTGTAAAGATCTGTAATATTATCAGTGAAGATCTCGAGAACACCTCGTTCGGCATTCCCCAGGGAAGCGTATTAGGAAGCACTTTGTTCTTAATTTATATAAATGAACTATGTAACATAAATCTCGAGTACGGTACGGTCATATCATACGCGGACGACACTGCCCTCCTTTTTTCTGCTGAATCAGAGTCAGAAGCGTACGGGCGTGCGCAGCGAGGATTTAACATCGTAAATAAATGGCTTCAATACAATTTACTTACATTAAACGCAGATAAAACCAAATATATTTCATTCTCGATGCGCAAGAGACCGAATACAACCCAGCCCAACCCTGTACGCTCACTATTGTAGGGAACCTGATAATAAAGATAACACGTGCACTTGCCCAGTTATAGCCATAACAGATACCATAAAATACCTGGGTATTATAATAGATGAGACGCTTTCGTTTAAAAAACATAGCGAAGCACTAATGAAGCGAATGCGCAAGCTGATATTTGTCTTCAAAAAAATAAGATATATAGGTGACTCAAAGGTGATTAAACAAGTCTACTATGCACTTTGTCAATCAATAATAACATATTGCATAACGTCATGGGGAGGAGCAGGCAAGACCTTGCTTTTACCCGTCGAGCGAGCTCAGAGGGCAATTCTTAAGGTATCAACGTTCCGCCCTTTCCTATTTCCCACTGACCTCCTATACAAATCTTGTGAAGTATTAACAGTCCGTCAGCTATTCATACTCAGTACAGTACTAAAACAGCACGCATCACTTCCCTACAGCACTCAAGTTTCCTACAAAAGACGGAAAGATATTGTTTGCACTGAAAGAACTGCGATAAAACGCGAATACACAGGCAAATTTTACTTGTTCTTAGGACCGCTTCTGTACAATAGGATAAACGCTACAGCAAATATTTATCCTCTTAATTATTCTCGTTGTAAGCAAGTACTAAAGAATGCCCTCCAAGGGATGTCCTACGATGACACAGAGGAGTTAATATCTGTATTAAAATAAATAGTGATAAGTTGAATAATTAAGACATATCTAATATAGTTATCAATATTTAGCCACTTTGATATTGTACTAGCTCTTATTATATAATATTATGAATAACCTAATCATATAATGTTACGTAATTGTTTTTGTGTAATGTTATATAATTTACTTAGCTGCAATTGGCGCCTGAAATACAGGACTACCTAGTTCAGGTGCAAATTACGTTTATAAGACTACCTATTTATAAAACATCTAGAAACATATAAATGTAAATAGGTATTATTATACCTACATACTTAAGCTACTAATGCACTAACTATGATGTAATTGCGCACAATTAAAATTAAGATTCTATGTAAAATTTTATTGTACAATTATTATTACGAAATAAATTTATTATTTTATTATTATTATTTCGTTTATTCAATAACATTCTTATTTTATACATTTTTAAATAGATTTATAAAAAACACAAATACATTTAAAAATATAAAAAATAGTGTCCCACCAGTAGCGGAGTAGGACCCAAACTACCGGCGGTGGAGGCTACAGACTGAGAAACCTCCTAACAATACGGCACGTGTCGAGGATAACAGCCTTCTGAATCTGACTCTTGATCCAACAATCTAACGAGAGTCTCTTGATGTGTTGATCGAAACTCTTAGCTATTAGTCCGTTTGCCGAAACGACCATCGGGACAATGATCGTCGAGTCTACGTTCCACATGGCGGTTATCTCGAAGGACAGATCAAGGTACTTACTAAGTTTGTCCTACTCTGCCTTAACAAGATTCTCGTCATGCGGGACGGCGACATCGACGAGCACTGCCCGACGCTGGGTCCGATCAACCAACACGATATCGGGCCTATTGGCAACAATAGTCCTGTCCGTGATGATTGATCGGTCCCAGTAGAGCAATGCACGACCATTCTCAAGAACTGGCACTGGTGTGTACTTATAGTACGGTACTTCAGACTCAATAAGGTCATATTGAAGAGCAAGTTGCTGGTGGATGATCCTGGCTACTTGATTGTGCCTATGCAAGTACTCGGTGTTAGCAAGATACGAACAACCGGAAATAATATGGCGAAGTGATTCACCAGGACGGTGGCATGCTCGACAAATGTCGACCGTACCGTCCTTCATGATGTATTTCCGATAGTTGTTCGTCTTGATAACCTCATCTGCAATTGCACAGGCAAAACCTTCAGTTTCCCCAAAGAGGTCCCCAAAACGCAGCCAGTTCACCGATGCGAGCAGGTCTACATCGAGTCCTGTTAAGACTCGGTAGAACCGCCCGTGTAGCTCCTTGCTCCTCCATACGTCCTTACGGTCTTCAGTACTTAACACCTTTGGTTTACGCCAGTTCTCGTTAGCCAAGGAAAGAGGTGTAAGGCCCTTGTCAACTTTCACAACATCGCAGTGAATGTCACATCCATTCTGTAGGAAGTAATCCCTGAGACTGCACACTTCACGGTTGTGGAGGTTCTTGGCATTCAAAAAGCCTCGACCCCCCCACTTCCGTGGAATGTACAGTCTCATGACAGACGATCGTGGGTGTAACATTTGATGCAATGTCAGTTGTTGACGGACTCGGCTATCCAGGGCGTCTAGTTCCGTTTGAGTCCACCTAAGTATGCCAAAGGAGTACAACAATAAAGGTATCACCCAACCGTTGAAAGCCCGCATTTTGTTACCACCGGACAAAGAACTGTTAAGAACTTTTGTCAGGCGGCCAAAAAAACGTTCTTTCACCGATTTCTTAATATCCTCTACCGCTATACCCAATGACTCTGACATCTAGGTATTTGTATGTTTCGGTCTCGGTGAGAGATCTGAGAGTTATTATCTCAGAAAGTTGTAGATTCGGTGAATTTACAACCTTCCCCCGCTGTACATGCATAACCGCACACTTATCAACACCGAACTCCATCTTAATGGCATTACTAAAAACTTCCGTAGTTTTTAATAATGTCACTAAATCTTGGTGCTTCGGTGTGAATAGTTTGAGGTCATCCATATACATCAGGTGAGAAATAACCTCACCCCCTCTACGAAACCGATAGCCTAGCTCTGAATCCTTCAGCAATGTGCTAAGTGGATTCAGTGCTAAACAAAACCACAATGGACTCAAACTGTCGCCCTGGAATATACCACGCTCAATCCTTATCAAGTCATGCGAATCAGAGGCGTACCCACCACTACCTGGTTGACGAAGGACTGTGGTCCACTGCCCCATACACGAGACTAAGAAGGATTTAAGAGTCGGATTAATTTTATACAACTCTAAAATCCTCCTCAGCCATGAATGAGGTACCGAATCATAGGCCTTCTTGTAGTCAATCCAGGCAGTAGAGAGGGCGCCCCTACTCCGCTTGACCTGTTGGCTAATGGCCATGTCAATAAGGAGTAGCTCCTTAGTACCACGTGACCCAGCCCTACATCCATTCTGAGCGTTATCTAAAATATTGTTAGACATAATGTGTGAATTTAATTTACTTCTCAGAATGGATGTAAGGAGCTTGTAGATGGTAGGTAAGCAAGTGATAGGTCTATAGTTTTTAGGTTCCGTGGTACTACCTGATTTATGGAGCAGGAAGGTGATGCCAGTGGTCATAAAAGCGGGTAGGGAACCAGACTCGAGGGCTTCTTGATACTGTGTTGCCAAGCGTTCATGCGAGCTCTGAACCCACTTTATCCAAAAGTTGTGCAATCCATCCGGCCCAGGACTTTTCCAGTTCGGGGCCTTACGAATTGCACAACTAACATCTTCGGAGTCTATGGTAATAGACTCCATGGGTTCGATGATACTGCATTCACGCTCGACGACACGGATCCAGTCGCCCTCCGAATGTTCGACGGGCACCGACCATATGTCACGCCAAAATTGATTTATGGTGTGAGCATCTGGCAGTTGTCCGTCGCTCAAACGTTGTCCAGTTCCCTCCCACTCTCGGTACACCTTCCTTTGGTCACTTTGGAAGATGCGATTCTGCCAGTATCTATCTACACGCTCTCTATAACGACGGATACGGCTTGCCCATGCATACACTTTCTGTTTCAGAAAGTCAATACGTTCCGTGACATTGGCTAAGTATTGCTGGGGACGAATACCGGTCCCAGCGAATGCCTGACTCACGAAACGCATGACCCGGGGACGACTATTTCCCCGGCTAAAACAGATAAGCTTCGCAATGAGAGTCCTAAATGTGCCGATACGTCGCTCGATTCTTGCCTGCCATACGGGCACACCACCCGATCGTGGTGCACGGTTAAATTCAGGGAATTTAACGCGTGCAACACGACAAGCGGTAATAGCTCCACAGTAAAGAATCGAGTGGGTATCGAGCAAATCATTGCTAGTCCGTAAGTACGGAGCTAGCAACGCATTCAGGGCTCCCATCAACGCCAGATTTCGTCTATGCATGGGTAAGCGTGGTAGCCGTGGTCTAGAATTAGGTGCAAACCTATATTGAGAGATCACATCTTCTAAAGTACTCCTTAATTGCTCGCTTACCTGGACAGATATATCACTCGTATCATCTCCCACGTCGAGCACGGTATCAACTAAAGTGGCACTAGTTGCAACCGTGTGTGTAGCAGGTGACGGTGCTCTCGTTGACGCTGGAGCTGGTCGAGTAGATAGCACTTCCAGGCGTAGTCGATCAAGCACAGGTTGATCCAACAACTTGCATCGTTGGATAGCCCGCACTTGATCCGATAGTCGTTGTACGGCAACGGTTATTGTTGGTTCAAGAGCCTGAAACAAAGGGAGCATCTTTGAACGGTACGCAGTCAGGTTGGTTTCCCCATCTGTAGCCTCATAATATGCCCGCATGACATTTTCATTGATGGATGAAGTCCATCGCATGCGGTGCACAATACCACCGGTAGTGGGGACCCTACTCGAAGCTGGTAGGCTTCGGGGCCCCAAACTGCTCGGCGGCCGGCCTCTCCCTCGCCGGCGTACAGGTGTTGGCGACGTCGGCGGGGAAAAATACTCATCACTTGACGATGAACTCGACGCCTCAGCAAGCACTTGTGTCGCAGGAGTGCGGTCCAGCGCTTGCGAGGCGGAGCTAAGTGATGAGTCCGGGGGTGTTATCTGTGCATTTTTACTCCTGGCTCTTGTTATCATCGCTATCCATAATCATTCATAATATTTATTTTCTCGTAACATTCTGATATATTGATAGTTGACGTTTGTCAAAACTTCGCTTCATATTTGCAGACTTTGGTATTCTTGTAATAAATTGTGAAATATAATATTTATGGACTTTTTGGTGATATAATTTAGAAATCAGTAAGAATTTAAAAAATTGAGGAAGATATTTGAGATAAAAATATTAAAATATTTTATTGATGAAAATGACGTATGTACAGATGTCCAGAGTTGCCAGTCTATTATCTATTCTATTTATTATTATTATTATTTTACCTACAGGTCAGGGAGAAACTCCGACCTAGGGCGCCCCCACTGACCCAGAGTCTGCGGTGTTCCGCAGGGGTCGGTCCTGGGGCCGCTTCTGTGAAACATCGGCTACGACTGGGTGCTGCGGGGTGCGTTGCCTAGGGGCACGATACCCTCGTCACGGCGCAGGGTGCATCGTACCAGGAGGTAGCACTCAAGGTCACGACGGGTGTTGCTCGAGTCGTGGTTCGGATACGGCAGCTGGGACTGGAGGTGGCCTTGCACAAGTCCGAGGTTCTGTGTTTTCACAGACCTCGGAACGGTCCACCCGAAGGTTCCAGCATAAATGTGGGAGGCGTTAGCACCGGCATCAAGCCCTCGATGAAGTACCTAGGGATCGTACTTGATAGCCGATGGAACTTCGGACCACATTTCCGAAGTTTGGTCCCTAAGGTGACGCAGGCATCGGTCGCGCTTTCGCGATTGATGCCCAACCTAAAGGGACCCAACGCCCCCTGCAGGAGACTGTACCTGGGGATCGTGCGGAGTATGGCCCTATACGGGGCTCCCGTATGGGCGGATAGGTTGGCGGTCAAGGGGAACGTGACTCTGTTAAACAGACCACTTCGAACCTTGGCCGTCAGAACCATACGGGGGTACCGCACGATCTCCGGAGAGGCTGCATGTCTCCTAGCTGGGACCCCTCCATGGGACCTGGAAGCGAGAGCCCTTGCGTCATTGTTCCAATGGCGCAATAAGGCGCTGGAGCGGGACCACAGGCCTGCGTCTCTAGAAATCGAGGACCAGCGGTCCCAACTCCGCCAGGATCTCATGGAGTCATGGAGGGTGCGACTTGAGCAACCCAAGGGGGGTGCCACCATCATCGCGGCGGTGAGACCGATCATGAACGATTGGCTACAGAGGCAGCATGGTGACCTCACGTACCGTGCGACGCAGATCGTTGCCGGGCATGGATGCTTCGGTAGCTATCTGTTTCGCATGCATCGTGAGGTCACACTCCACACGTTGGTGGAGTGCTCAGCGTGGGCGAGTCAGCGCCGGGACCTCGTAGTGGGTCTGGGCGTGGATACCCTCTCGCTGGGGACCATGCTTCAAGCCATGGTATCCAGCGGGAGTAGGTGGAACGCGGCCGTGTCCTTTTGCGAGCAAGTCATGCTCGCGAAGGAGGCGGCCGGGAGGGAGAGGGAGCGTACCCTCCCCGCCGAGTTCTGTAGTCGGCGGCCAGGCCGCCCCAGACTACGCGACTACGCCCAAGACTATCGTCCTCCATGATCGGGGCCTGAGGACGGCGGGATCGCCACCCACCGTCCTTACAGAAGCAGGCTAGAAGGGTTGCGTGCTGCGGGGCCTTTGCCCCATAGCACGCAACCAGATTCACTCACTGACGCGGGATAAAACCCGACCCCAATGACGCGGGATTCTCGTCCCGACCAAACACCCGCAGAGACCACAGAGGTGGTCAAAGTCCACCGGGCGCCACTGGACAAACCCCCTGCTAGTAACCAGAGACGCCCGGCAACGGACGTTAGAGCAGCCGCGGCCGCGGATTGAAAAAAAAAAAAAAAAAAAAAAAAAAAAAAAAAAAAAAAAAAATGTAACGGGTTTCAAATTTAGTTTTCAAAATTATAATATAGCTGCTTATTTTATTCAATTAATTCGGCCATTTTGGACATAATCCACTGTCTAGAGTTCCCGGTGACGGCCATAGGCTTGCCCCCTATTACGTGGGACTAAAAATACTGGCAAATTGTGGGTGTGTAATGCGCCTCTGGCTACCCCTTCGGGATATAGGCGTGATATGTGTGTATGAAGAAGATATCACACATATTATAGGTACACTTACAAAATAATGTCTATTTCCAGCGTTTATTAAGAACGCCAACATTTTAGGACACAGCTGATGGTCTCACGTAATAGGGGGCAAGCTTATTGCTGTTTACACACACTGTCCGTCTATCAGTAAGTATCACTTTTAATCCATCTTATTTTTTTTTAATATTTGTTATCTCTCAAATCTTTCGACTGGTTTTCGATTGCGAATTTGTTTTAATGAAACCTACTGCATCCCGCAAATTATGAAATGGGACCACATTTCATAATTTGAAGTCGGCTTTTGTGCCAATTTTTGACGTGTATTTTTACGGTTTCTAATTTCTCAATAGAGTTCGATTTTTGCTGAGCGCGTGGCTTTTTAGGTTACCTCTGGCGCTCCGCAAAAATTGGGTTCTCAGACTCTCACTTATACCGAACAACGTTTCTTATATTGTCCTGCACCTCGAGCTAGTTCGGAATAACTAGGCAAAAAAAGGTGGGTAGTTGTAATAGCAATACATAAATTTTCAGTATTCTATATTTTTTAATATTTAAAAATAATACATACAGTTTTGAGAAGCATTTAATATAATTTATTAAATGTCTACATAACACCACCAGCAAGTGTTATCTCCTCTCTAACTTTCCTCACTTGTAATATTTCACTCAGTTTATTTTTCACAACATCTCTAAATCATCATGGAAGGTACGCAGCAGTCTTTCTCTTCAATCATGGCTGGAATTGAGAAACGGATGGCGATTTTTGAGTCTGAGCTCGAGAAAAACACCAAAGCCTCACCGGATCTGGCCAGTCTTTCATCTGACTACAACAACTTTAAGGCGTTTGTGGTAGGAACTATCTCTGCTTTTCAGACACAGTTGGAGTTCCTGACCCGGGAGGTGGACAGGATTGAGATGAGGAGTCGACGCAAGATATTGCTGCTCCATGGTGTTCCTGAGGTTGCTGATGAGGAGACTCCTCTAGTGGTTACCGGTGTAGTGAAGGACAATCTTAAGCTTGCTGATTTCACGGCCCCAGATATAAGTCGCTGTCACCGTTTAGGCCGACCTACTGCCAACAACAGGCCCAGACCAACCCTGGTGAAACTGCAAGATGTGGCTATTTGTGACAAAATGTGGTTTACAAAGACCAAACTAAAGGGTTCTGGTATCACTCTGTCGGAGTTTATCTCCAAGACCAGACACGAAGTCTTTATGGCGGCTAGGGACCGATTTGGAGTCACAAAGTGCTTTACCCAGGAGGGTCATGTTTATGTGGTCGATCCCCAAAGTAAGCGGCATCGTGTGGTGTCCATGGACGAGCTTGATGGGTTGGAGTGGGACGTGCAGGAGGCTGTTCCATCACCCAAAGTGACCAATACTAGACTTAAAAGAACAGGGAAAAATAAGAAGTAGCAGTCATCACAATCTCACATAAATTGTTTATTATTGTTGCATCCAGGTACTTGCTTTCCCTTAGCTATATTTTTGCCTTGTGTAGTCGTTATTTGTTGTGATACCTTAACGTATTTTGATAAATTAATGTAGGTACTTATTGATCTAATAACTAATTACGTAGTAAATATGTACTTCTTCTTCTTCTTCTTCTTTTAAACACGTGGCTCCATCGATATTGATCGATGATTCGCCAATGTCAAGGTAATGCTAATAATAGTCCCGCACAGAAGAACTAGTTATTCCTAACTAGCTCCAGGTGCAGGACAAGAAACGTTGTTCGGTATGTGAGTATCTGGGAGCCCGATTTTTGCGGAGCGCCAGAGGTAACCTAAAAAGGCACCAGCCATGCGCTCAGCAAAAATCGAACTCAAAATATGTACTTCAAAATTAAAATATCTATAACTATATGTCATGACATCTTGACACTAACAGTTTGACAATTGACATAGGTTATCATCAGTGCGTTCCGTTTGACGCTGTTTTGTCGCTTCATTCTTGGCTGAACGTTTTGATAACAGCAACTTTTTAATTTTTTGAATTTGCTTACTTTTATTTCTGTGTTTCTTAAGGTGCCTGGTTGTGGAATAGTAGGAATTGTTAATATTTAATTTTAATTTTACGTGGATATTATGTTATACACGTTTATAACACAAACTGGTGGGTGGACATGAGCATAGTAAATAACTTAAGTACCTAGTTAAACGTTTATTACGTTATATTTTATAGTAATCTACACTCTAATATATTTTGTGCTCTCTTACCTTACTTATTACACACTATTTTACTCCTATTTATTGTATTATGTCTATTTTAAACATAAGTATTGGCAGTGACGATGAAAGTTTTGTGACGGCGAGTAGCTTGAATGACAGCTTCGTTAGCGTTCCATCGTTGTCACAAATTATAGATAACTGGTTCTCCGACGTTCCCAGGAATTTCAATGTAGTCCATATAAATGCTCAGAGTATTCCGAGTCACCTTCCAGAGATGCTGGCCACCTTTGACAGCAAGTATATAAATGCCATTCTAGTTTCCGAATCTTGGTTCAAACCGTGTATTCCCTCTGCACCCTATATCCTTCCCGGCTTTAATCTGATCAGAAACGATCGAACTTTCCCCTCCTGT
Source organism: Nudaria mundana (assembly GCA_963556515.1). Lineage (NCBI taxonomy): Eukaryota > Metazoa > Arthropoda > Insecta > Lepidoptera > Erebidae > Nudaria > Nudaria mundana. Next base: position 18,097,506 of record OY748291.1, on the reverse strand, counting down.
GGTGGTGTCGCCATCTACTTGCGTAACAACATTCCTTTCCAAATATTAGATATGTCACCTCAACCCCCTCCGTTGAATGCCGGTGAACACCTTTTCCTAGAAATAAACCTTGGCCATTATGATTGTCAAGCTCTGCTTGGTGTTTACTATTGCCCTTCTTCTAATATTAATTTCTTCTCCTCTTTTCAAAATATCCTAGAACGCCTGTCTCCTTCTTACGATCATACTATAGTTATGGGTGATTTTAATACTTGCCTGTTAAAGAAAGACTCTCGTTCCTTAACTTTCTCCGATATTATTGAACCCTGTAACATGTCCATCCTGCCTCTGAACGCTACACATCACTTTCCTAACCGTATCCCTTCTCTACTTGATCTTACCCTTGTTTCTTCTCCTGACCTAGTCGCTAAGCATGGTCAGTGCACAGCTGACGTGCTTTCCTACCACAACCTGATCTACCTTTCCTATAAACTTCGTCCCCCTAAACCTAAGTCTAAAATCCTCCTGCAGCGTAATTTTGGTGCCATGCAGCTTGATAGACTCCGCGATGACACCAGCAAGATGGACTGGTCCTCATTAATGGCGACAGAGTGCATGGACGAAAAAGTACAAATCCTTTCTAGTAAATTAATTGATCTATATGACGTTCATGCCTCTGTTCATGCGGTGCGGATGCGACATCTGCCGGCCCCTTGGCTTACTATTGAAATTAAGGCCTTAATTTCTAAAAAAGCAGCGGCCAAAAGTAGGTTTAAATCACGTCCTACACCAGGTAATCGCGAAAGATATGTCGCCATACGTAATCTCTGCAGTGGTAGGTGGTAGGTGTGTAGGGATGCACAACGCCAACACAACCATAATTCAGTCGAGAACGGCGACCCTGCAAAAGTTTGGAAATTTCTCAAAAGTCTAGGGGTTGGAAAAGCTATTGTAACGCCATCTCGTAGCGAGTAATAAGACTACCAAACTCAGCGCCATCTAGTAGCAAATCGCAGTACTACTACGTAACGTCTTTCGGGAATGTTCTGTCAAGGTACTTCTATGTAACGTGTTATCTAGAAGCATCTCGAAGGTGTGGAATGTTCGCGATATTTCTTCCGTGAAAATTCCAGAGTAATCTAGAGTAATGACCGCACTATAAAGGCGGAGCACTTCGGTGGCGGATCATCAGTATTTCCAGAGCGATAATACGAGTTATACCTGCGAGTTCAAGTGCGAATAAAAGTGTTCAGTGAAGCTTATAGTGAAGTGTAAATTAGTGGTGTAATAAATAAAGTGTTTTGTGGTAGTTTGATCGGCATTTTTAATTCCGTAGAACCCCGGCTCGTAACAATTGGTGTCAGAAGTGGGATTTGAACAATGCCGGTGTTACCAAAAGAAGACACAGAGGGCGTCCGTACCAGGGGTCAGCGCCAGCAGGAGTTGGACAGCAGGCGCTTCGGAGGTAATACGCCGGAGAGGTTGGGTGGTCAGCAGCAGCCAACGGTGGAAGCTGGCCCGTCCACGGTATCTCCAGCGCCAGCACCTCCAGACTTTGCTGCGCTGATGGCGATGCTACAGGAGCAAGCCCACCGCCAGGAGGAGCAGGCCCACCGGTTGGAAGAACAGCTGCTGCGTGACAAGGAGGAGCAGGCACGCCGCCAGGAGGAGCAGGCACGCCGCCAGGAGGAGCAGGCACGCCGCCAGGAGGAGCAGGCCCGCCGGTTGGAAGAACAGCTGCTGCGTGACAAAGAGGAGCAGGCACGCCGCCAGGAGGAACAGACGCTCCTCATGAAAGATCTTCGAGCGACTTTTGGCAAGGAGATGAATGTGATGAAGGATCAAGTTCATCATGTTGAGAACCGCATCACGGAAGCCGAAACACGGATAGAAGATGTAAAAAACCAGATTACAGAATATGTGAGGAAAGAGCTGGGAAATCTGAAAGCTGGAGATGGGAATGCGACTTCCTTACCTGCTGTGCCTTCAGCACGTGGATTTAAAGTACCTCCATTCGATGGGACATCATCATGGTCGGCCTATAAAAAGCAGTTTGAGGCCGTTAAGAAGGCAAACGGGTGGAGCAAAGCCCAGGCCATGACTGCGCTTACATTGGGTCTGCGAGACAAGGCGTTAACCATCCTAGAAGCTCTCGGAGACGATGTATCCTACGAGCAGCTACTAGAAGCCTTGGAAGCCAGATACGGTGACGCTCACCTGGAACACGTGTATCGTGCGCAGCTGAAGGATCGTGTCCAGCGCACTGGCGAAAACTTGCAACAGTGGGCCCTGGAAGAAGAGAAGCTGGTACGGAAAGCATACCAGTCGGTACCTGCGCTCATCAATGGGAATCTGGTGCAAGCATTCATCGACGGCATCCACGACCTGGCAGTCAGGGCTGCTGTGAGGCTCGGGCACCATGAGACTCTCAAAGACGCCTTGGCTCATGCTTTGGAGGTCGAAGCCGTACGGAAAGATCATCGATCTCACCGCGTCAGGGAAGTTGTAGCATCACCGGCTCGCGACCGTTTCACGAGGTATAGCCCTAGGTGCTACACATGTGGTGAGAGGGGCCACCTTCGATCCAGTTGCCCAAAGCGGACTGCTGAAAGAGAAGAAAGTCGTTCCCAAGAGGATAAGGTGGCTAACGTCACCGCCCAGCAACAGCAGGGAAACGAATAAATGCCAGGACTGCGGGGCGGGTGCTGGCTGATGTTGGAAGAGCCCCAAGGGTTTCGATCTCACAAACCCAGGATGGGAACAGCCTGATCATCAAGGGCGAGGTAAATGGAACACCATGCAAGCTGACAATAGATACTGGAGCATCTCGCACGGTTGTCAGTTCCCGACTTGCAAATCGGTTCCTTGGGGACTCTGCAAACCGTGACCGCATCAACTTGGTAACGGCCACGGGTCAGCGCATACCCGTCCGAGGAGAGAAAGAGATGCAGTTAAAGTTGGGCAATGGAATTTACCTGCATAATGTCATCGTGGCTGACATAATGGACGACTGCATACCTACTGGGCTTAGACTTTATGAGGAAGAACTCTTGTGAGATCGACGTCAAGCAAGGAGCGATGAAATGTGGTCAAGAGGAACTTTTCATGGAAGGAGCGTTATCAGGAAAAGTGTACAGCTTGAAGAAGATCGTGCTTCCTGCCAGATCAGAAATGACTGTACCAGTTAGTCTCCCTCAGAATTCTGGGCGAACACATCGATGTGTACTCATAGAACGGATGTACAATGAACTTCCATGGAAAATGGCCCGAACTCTGGTAAGAGCCAATGAAGCCTCAGTGGTACGTGTGCTGAACCTTAGTGATAAGGAACACGTGATAGAAAAGAGCACATTGATTGGCACTTGCGAAGAAGTAGATTGGATGCGCCGATGCCAAGAGTTGAGTACTGGGAACATCGTCAACAAGGACGCTAGAAACAACGTGTTGACACTTTTAGAAGACTGTCGTAACATCTTAACGAAGAATGAAATGGACAAGGCTAAGAAGATGTTACTCAAGTACGCCGATATTTTCTCTTCGAGTGATGCTGACATTGGGAAGACTGGATTGGTTCAGCATAAAATCAATACAGGAAATGAGGCACCCATCCGTCAGCGACCAAGGAGACTGCCAGTAGCACGAGAAAAGGAAGTTGAGACCATGATTGAAGGAATGGTAAAAGATGGTGTGATAGAACCATCGTCAAGTCCATGGTGCTCACCTGTAGTGCTGGTGAGGAAGAAAGATGGCAGTATGCGGTTTTGTGTCGACTATCGTCGTCTGAACGACGTTACGAAAAAGGACAGCAACCCTTTACCAAGGATCGATGACACGTTGGACATGCTGACAGGGGTGAAGTGGTTTAGCACGCTAGACCTGAAAAGTGGCTACTGGCAAGTTGAAATCGATCCGAAGGATAAAGAGAAAACTGCATTTTCCACAGGAAAGGGTTTGTGGCAGTTTAAAGTTATGCCATTTGGAATATGCAACGCCTCGGCTACTTTTGAAAGATTAATGGAAATTGTACTCGCCGGATTGACTGGGGACGCCTGTCTTGTCTATCTAGATGACATTATCATCGTGGGCCGTACGTTAGAAGAGCATCTTCAAAACCTGGAACGCGTGCTTGTAAAGATCCGAAGCGCGAACCTGAAGCTCAGCCCGAAGAAGCGCTCATTCCTCAAACGGCAAGTAAGCTTCCTAGGCTACGTAGTGTCTGAAGATGGTATCCGCACGGATCCAGAGAAAATCACCGCCGTCAAGGATTGGCCGGTTCAAAAGGATAAGACGCAGGTCAGAGCATTTTTGGGTTTGTGCTCATACTACCGGCGATTCGTCCAGAACTTTGCGGATATTGCCAAGCCCTTACACAAGCTCACGGAGGAAAAGCGACAATTCTGCTGGGACGGAAGCTGCGACATCGCATTCCAGGAGCTAAAGAATCGTCTGTGCAATACACCTATTTTGGGTTATCCTGATGCGGAAAATGAATTTATAGTTGACACAGACGCAAGTGATATCGGACTCGGAGGTGTGTTAACTCAACGGAAAGGAGATCGAGAGGTCGTTATAGCCTACTTCAGCAAATCCTTATCGAAACCTGAAAGGAATTATTGCGTCACGAGGAGAGAATTACTCGCCGTGGTGAAGACATTGCAGCATTTCAGCAAATATTTACTAGGGTGAAAATTCCTTATACGTACCGACCATGCTGCATTGAAGTGGCTATTACAATTCAAGAATCCAGAAGGACAAGTCGCCAGATGGATTGAGCTATTACAGGAATATGACTTTGTAATCGAACATCGCAGTGGGAGATCCCATAGCAACGCAGACGCATTGTCAAGAAGACCTTGCCCTGAAGACTGTAAGCACTGTGCCAAACAGGAGATAAAGGAAGCCATACCTGTGAAGATGCTTAAAACGGATCTGAGCGACGAATGGAAAGAAAGCCTACAACATGCTCAACAGGACGACGCAGACATCAAGCCAATATTTGAGTGGATTAAAGCAAGTGCTCCTAAACCCATGTGGAGTGACGTCGCTTCAATGAGTTCAATCACAAAAAGTTATTGGGCGCAATGGGACAGTTTAGTTATTCAGGATGGAGTCTTGTGCCGCAAATGGGAAAATGCTCGAGGAGACAGCTGTCATTTGCAAATGGTCGTCCCTAAAGTTAAGGTCCCAGATGTGCTACAGCTCTACCATAATGGATGTTCAGGGGGCCATATGGGAGTAAAAAGGACTCTGTTGAAGATACGTGAGTGGTTTTACTGGATCCACTGTCGCGACGACGTTGAGGACTGGTGTCGCAAATGTACGAGTTGTGCTGCTGTGAAAGGACCTCATACACGGAGCAGAGGTGCACTGAAACTGTATAACGTTGGGGCACCATGGGAAAGGATAGCCCTAGATGTTGCGGGACCGTTTCCTGAAAGTGAAAGCGGAAACAAGTACTTCATGGTTGTGATGGATTATTTCACGAAGTGGCCAGAAGTCTTCGCTATACCTAATCAAGAAGCTACTACGGTCGCAGATAAATTAGTTCACGAAGTCTTCTGTCGTTTCGGGGTGCCTCTAGAAATCCACAGCGATCAAGGAAGAAATTTTGAATCTCAGGTGTTCCAGGAAATGTGTCGGGTCATGGGTACTCACAAAACCAGAACGACCTCTTACCACCCGCAGTCAGATGGAATGGTGGAGCGATTTAATCAGACATTGGAGAGATATCTGGCAAAAGTTGTGGAAAGCAGGCAAAAAGATTGGGACAAGCACATCCAACCGTTTCTTTTGTCTTACCGAAGTGCGGTTCACGAAAGCACGTCAGTGACACCAGCTTATGCGAACTTTGGAAGAGAATTACGGTTGCCTGCCGACTTAATAACCGGTATACCACCTGACGCTCCACGCAATATCACCGATTATGCGAATGACTTGCGCAGCAGGATGAATGACATTTATGAGCATGTCAGACAATCAGGTCAACAAATGTCTGAAAAGATGAAGACCCGTTACGACCGAAAGACAAACAATAAGAGCTTCGATGAAGGTTCATTAGTGTGGTTACATAACCCAGTCCGCAGTAAAGGGAAGTCTCCTAAGCTGCAAGCTAAATGGGATGGACCATACCGAGTTGTGACCAAGATTAACGATGTCACTTACCGAATACGGAAGAGTCCAAGAAGTGCGCCAAAGATAGTTCATGTGGACCGATTGGCGCGATATTATGGGCCTGACAATGCTCGGGACGAGCATGTCTTAGGAGGGGGCAGTGTAACGCCATCTCGTAGCGAGTAATAAGACTACCAAACTCAGCGCCATCTAGTAGCAAATCGCAGTACTACTACGTAACGTCTTTCGGGAATGTTCTGTCAAGGTACTTCTATGTAACGTGTTATCTAGAAGCATCTCGAAGGTGTGGAATGTTCGCGATATTTCTTCCGTGAAAATTCCAGAGTAATCTAGAGTAATGACCGCACTATAAAGGCGGAGCACTTCGGTGGCGGATCATCAGTATTTCCAGAGCGATAATACGAGTTATACCTGCGAGTTCAAGTGCGAATAAAAGTGTTCAGTGAAGCTTATAGTGAAGTGTAAATTAGTGGTGTAATAAATAAAGTGTTTTGTGGTAGTTTGATCGGCATTTTTAATTCCGTAGAACCCCGGCTCGTAACACTATTAACTCAAATATTCCCAAGAAAATTGACATTGATTCTTTAAACCAGCATTTTTCCTCCTCATTAACGATTGAGCAGAGTCGTAAGGCCTGCACTTTACAACATCTTTCATCCCTTCCAACTCCCTCGTATCCACCGTTCTTCTTTGAACAGCTATCTGCCTGTGATGTTAAGAAGTGTATTATGTCTATTAGTTCCAACGCTATCGGCTGTGATGCCATCAGTCGTAAAATGATACAGCCTATACTCGACGAAATCCTTCCCATCTTATGTCACATTTTCAATCATTCCCTTACTACCAATGTTTTCCCTAAGGCTTGGAAGGAGGCGCAAATAATCCCACTTCCTAAAAAGACCAACCCTTCCTCCTTCTCCGAGTATCGTCCTATCTCCATCTTACCTTTCCTTTCCAAAGTCCTCGAGCGGCTAGTGCACAACCAGCTTAGCTCATTCCTCAACAGAAACTGCCTCCTTGATCCTTTCCAATCAGGATTTCGTCCAGGACATAATGATTAATGTTACTGATGAAATTAGGCTAGGTATGGAGCATGGAAATCTCACTGTTCTCTCCCTATTGGATTTTAGTAACGCGTTCAATACAGTGGATTTTCACATTCTGCTGGGCATACTACGCTCAATTAACATATCTCCAGCAGTGGTTGATTGGTTTCAGAATTACCTGTTTGGTCGTCGACAGCGTGTATGTTACGATGAATGCCTTTCCTCTTGGTGTTTTACATCTACTGGCGTACCGCAGGGTGGCGTTCTCTCTCCATTACTTTTCTCAATCTTCATTAATTCCATAACTAAAACCCTCCTTTCTTCTTACCACCTTTATGCAGATGATTTACAAATTTACATGCAGGCTCCACCGAGTAATTTGAGTGAGGCCATTAATATAATCAATAGGGACCTGTTTCAAATTGTACGTGGGGCAAGCAATACGGGCTTGACGTAAATCCCTCCAAAACGCAGATATTGTCAGATATGACTGGACACATTTACCAAATATAGTTTTTAATGGTGTAGTATTACCAGTGGTTAATAAGGTAAAGAATCTTGGTATTTTAATGGATAGTACCTTATCCTGAGACGCGCAAATCGTGGAAGTAAGTCGTAAATTGTTCGCATCAGTAGGTTCTTTACGCAGACTACGTAATTTTCTGCCCACGGCCACCAAGGTTGCGCTTGCTCAATCCATCCTTCTTCCTATCCTGGACTATGCCGACGTCAGCTATCTCGATGTCACCGAGGAGCAACTTAACAAGCTTGAGCGCCTCCAAAATTTATGTATTAGATTCATATTTGGCTTACGTAAATATGATCATGTGTCCGAATACCGCAATTTGCTCAAGTGGCTCCCAATTCGCCTTCGACGATATACTCATATATCCTCTCTATCCTTTACAATGTTTTGTTTAATCCCTGTACCCCTACTTATTTAAAAGAACTATTCAAGTTCCTTAATGACACACATACGAGATCCCAGAGGTCGTCGGAGACCCTGGTGTTGGCAGTGCCAGAGCACTCAACGACTTTTTATGGTGGGTCCTTCTCTATTAAGGCCGTGCGACTATGGAATGATCTGCCGGTAGTTGTTAGACGAGCACCAACGTTGGCTGTCTTCAAACAAATGCTAAAAGACCACTACCTTGACTCCTAACTACTCTAATCTACTTTAATTTTTCCACTCTGTTTTTATGTATCCCTAACCCTAACAAGGTATAAAATTATCTCTATTTATTTAATAGTGTTTAAGTTTTACTATATGTAGGTATAAATATTGTCTATAATTACCATATTCAGTTTATTCCATTATTTTTCTTTTCATAACTTTTGCATCTTTCTTTTCATATTACGAGTATATGCCAATACCTATCCACTGTTTACTTCACTTCTATCATCTTATGTCCATCCAAAGGTTGCCTGTAAGCGATCACTCTTAGTGATAAGGCCGCCATTTGTACATACTACTTAAATATTAAGTTTCTGTTTCATTTGTATTTTTGTATTGGTGTACAATAAAGTATAATCTAATCTTCTGTGTGTCAAGCATTACCTTGACATTGGCGAAATCATCCATAATAACGATGGAGCCACGTTTTTAAAAAAAGAAGAAGACGAATTTCTCAATAAGGTCACTTATATAAAGTGTTCAGCCAGTTTGTAACTTTAAGAAAACCCAAAGGGAATTCTGGTTTGAATTATAACTTAATTAATTAAAGACGAAACTGACTCGGTCGGCCGGCATCTCTTTAACAGCTAATTGCACTGTGGATTGGATGCCTCCGGGTTGCCAATGTTCAAAGTTCGGATTAGGAATTCAATGAATCACTTCTTCATTCAATAATTGTTAGTGACCTATTTTTAAGTGGGAATCGGACTCGCGCAGAAAATCACGTTTAATGTAAGAGTTCCGTTAAATACTTATTATATTCTGTTTTTTAGTATTTGTTGTTATAATGGCAGAGATGTACTGTTAAAATTTCAAGTTTTTTATTACGAGATCTCAGTTCACGAGATACAGCCTGGTGACAGACGGACGGACGGACAACGGAGTCTCAGGGTGAGATTTATAAAGCGTACTTTTTTTTTTTTTTTTTTTTAATTCCGCGGCCCAAGGGCGCGGCCGCTCTAACGTCCGTTGCCGGGCGTCTCTGGTTACTAGCAGAGGGTATATCCAGTGGCGCCCGGCGGACTTTGACCACCTCTGTGGTCTCTGCGGGTGTTTGGTCGGGACGAGAATCCCCCGTCATTGGGGTCGGGTTTTATCCCGCGTCAGTGAGTGAATCTGGTTGCGTGCTATGGGGCAAAGGCCCCGCAGCACGCAACCCTTCTAGCGTGCTTCTGTAAGGACGGTGGGTGGCGATCCCGCCGTCCTCAGGCCCCGATCATGGAGGACGATAGTCTTGGGCGTAGTCGCGTAGTCTGGGGCGGCCTGGCCGCCGACTACGGAACTCGGCGGGGAGGGTACGCTCCCTCTCCCTCCCGGCCGCCTCCTTCGCGAGCATGACTTGCTCGCAGAAGGACACGGCCGCGTTCCACCTACTCCCGCTGGATACCATGACTTGAAGCATGGTCCCCAGCGAGAGGGTATCCACGCCCAGACCCACTACGAGGTCCCGGCGCTGACTCGCTCACGCTGAGCACTCCACCAACGTGTGGAGTGCGGTGTCGTCGTCGGAAACCTCGCAGTGTTTATAAAGCGTACTTGGACTTAACTCAAGCTTGGCTTAGTAAAATCTTAGCTATGCAATAAAGCATATGCGCAGCATAATCTTTGATTTGAGCTAAGCTTATGCAGCGCAGGCCACACCGACAGCTGGCGGGTGAGCGAGCTAGGCGAGAGGGCGAAGCGAAATAGCAAACTACGCAAAATTTTGGCGAAGTAAACTATGTGGTTCACACCGAAAACTATGGACGGACGGGCGTAGCGGGCGGAGCGGGCGGACCGTGTCCCTTCGTCCAGCATACTCACCATGGAATCCTGATACCGTCAAACGGGGTGAATAGGAAAGATTTTTATCTTTAAAGGATGAAAACAAACACTACGTCGTCGGTATAAATGATAGGTTAAATATTACTAAAACTTTAGCCGACTTGAATAGACTTTGAATTTAAAACATAATTAGAAATTATGCTGCCGATTTTCCATAAATCGATAAAGGGAGATCGATAATCGAGAAATTGGGGTCAATAGGAACCGTTCATGAGCCATAGGACCAAGCGCATAGGGTTGTCACCACGTCCCATTATTTTGTTATCGTACCTATACAACTGTTGCACGTCCTTATTTAATAATAACGTCCTTCCGATTAACCCCCCTGCTCGTTCCTAAAAACATCTATGACGTGCCTTATAACCTCATAGTTACCCACAATTTACAGTAGTCTACAATTTTTGCTTTTATATTATAATAATGCTGATATTTGCTTAAACATTGTTTATTTAAGTTAGAATAAAAAGTGGTACTTAGTTTAAAACAAGTTTAATCCTGACAAATGCACTTGTATATAGTTAAATGGGAGGGTTTAGTAACACAATTTGAGAACGGTTTGAGAGCCCTCACTTTAACAACTTGAAATGAATATTTCTGACAGATTTGACGTTTCTTAGATGTTGCCAGCTTGTTAAATATATAATCTACTATCAAAACACACAGAAAAATTCAGAAAAGGTCATACTATGGTAGATACCCTGACGTTAGACTCTCATGGCTCATTTACACCAGGTTGACAGTCGACTTCGCTTGCCAGTCGAAGGCGACAACCAACCCGGTGTAAACACATTGAGGCGACGATAGCTGAGTTAGCTAGAGCTAAGCTAGCGAAGTGGGCGCGCCTAACGAGGTGAACGAGAAGCTTCGCTGGAATAGTCGGATAATTTCGTTAGGTTCGCTCGCATCGCTAGTAGGTTTAGTCGGTAGCTCGCATTGTGAACCGAAGTATGTAAAGAGGTGAAACGATGTTCGCACGCCTAGCTCGCTCGCCCGCCCGCTGGCGGTGTACATTTTCATACGAAGTTTCTCATATTAATTTGTATTGGTGTACAATAAAGATTATTCTATTCTATTCTACGTTACTTTTTATTTTATGTATAAAATTTTAGATTAATCTGTAAATATAAATAGTTAAATTACTTTTCAACCGACTCCCAAAAATGGAGGAGGTTCTCAAATCAACCGATTTAGAAAAATTTTCAACGACGATCGATTCAGCCTGACTCTGGAAAAATATCAGTGCCCGAATTTTCAATAACTTCGGAATATCAGAACCAACACTAAGAGGCGAATGGTGGGCGCAATGAACGCCTCTGTCGACCCCATCGGTGATGATGACATATACAGTAGTGTTAACAAATTCTAATAAACCAACAAAATTAATATGGGGGACTGCTCTGACCAACTGAGCTACGATGACCACTACCGACGACATCGAATTTTTGCTTCATATCATATTCATAATTTCTACATCGCGCTATTAAGATTAGCGTTGGATCCACCTACCGCAGTTCTACCGAACTGACGGTATCAGTGTATCGTGTTACAACGATATTTAAACACTGATTTTTTGATACATCCTTACCAAATCCATATATTTATGCATTTCAAAGCAATGAGTTTGCTTACACTATTCTTAAAATATTAAGAAAGAAATTATAAATAGATCACAAAAACTGATGTCATCGGCGGGACTCTGTATGCGCTGGTTCTAGCGGTGCGGGTTTTAGTGGACTGTATTTGCGGGGGATTATAAAACAATCGAAAAATTGAGATTAAAAAGAAAAGGAATTAGGATCTAGGACTCACCTTCTGCTATTTCAAAGGGGCGCTCGTATTTTCTTTCAGGGCTGGCCAGCTCCTGTTTCCTGTTCCTTCACTTATTATTTAATCTCAAATCTTGAGACAAGATGCGGGAGATTGTTTTAAAGCGGTGTATAAAAAAAGGCGGTTTTAATTACCTACGTAAAAATACGTTGCGGTTGTATGACTCGACGAAATTCAAATTGCAAGAGAAGAGATTTGCATAATATGTCAAATCTTTCGTTCTTCTGAGAGCGGTAAATATATCCATCTCGCTCGCTTCTGTAGGCTTGAGGTGAGTAGGAGTGAGATGAGGGATATGAGGACCAGGTGGTAGGGTTATAAGGACGATTACACACGTTACGTGTAAAGGCTGAGAACACATTGGCGCAAACATCCTCCCGGCCCTTGATGATACGTAGTATTATCAAAGAAAGCGGTAAAAATATTTAACATAAAATTAAACTGTATAAAGAATACATGAATTACTTAAAACTATCATAACCTACCCAAACCAAGGTAAATTTAATATTATTTATGTTGCATATTATACTATTGTGTAGGTAATGGGTAGAGCTGCGGTTTTAACCTTAACCACGCGGACTCGACCATCTTTCCCCGGGTAAAGTTCCTGTAAGATGCCGAGGGGCCAGCGGAGCGGAGGCACGTCGTCCTGATGTAGCAGAACGACAGTACCCAATTTAACATTATCTGTATTGGTACACCACTTCTGGCGTACTTGTAAAGAGCTAAGATATTCTAAACGCCATCTCTTCCAATAGCTATTGACCATTTGATCTAGCAGCTCCTTACGAGAGCGTAGAGACTTAGTTTCCGCGGAAAGAGGCACAGCGGGTAAGTATGTTAAAGGAGGAGCCATAATACAATGCGCGGGGGTAAGAGGCTCCGGAAATGGGTCCTCAGATAAGACGCACAGCGGTCTAGAGTTCAAAATAGCTTCGATTTGAGTTAAAACGGTTAGCAGTTCCTCATATGTGAGCAACTGTGAGCCAATCACGCGGTATAAATGTAATTTAGTGCTTCTGATATTTCCTTCCATAAGCCCAGCCATATGTGGACTTCGGGGGGGGGGATCATATGCCATTCAATGCGATGATCCGTGAGTAAATCATTGATCTGAGATTTGGCTCCTACAAAATTTGTTCCGTTATCGGAATACATATGCGAAACAGGGCCGCGTCTAGATATGAATCGTTTAAATGCGGAAATAAATATATCGGAAGAGAGATCAGTAGCCAGTTCTATATGAACAGCTTTAGTTACCAAACAGATAAACAAACAAATATACGATTTATGACTTCGTTGTCCACGACGACGACACGGAGTTATACTTATAGGGCCAGCGTAGTCTACACCCGTATGAACAAATGCTTTAGTTTCCTGTACGCGATACGAAGGTAAGTCAGCCATTTTCATTTTCTAAAGCAAAAATTACAAGCGTGAACGCGTTGTCTGATAACGTTTCGTGAAGACAAAATCCAATACCTTTGGCGTAATAACGAACTCAAAACATTTGCTCCCGTATGACAATGCAAGCGGTGAAAATAATCTATTAAAAGGTGCGTAACATGATTATGCTTGAGTTTCATACGGTAAGTTACTATTGGACAACCTACCTCCTATTCTTATAATGCCGTGTTCATCAATGAATAAATCTAGTTTTTTAAGTGGTGAGGCAAGAGCCTTATTAGTTGTCAAATCTTTAATCAATTGAGTTAAATTCAAACTCTGCACAGAGCGGATTAGATATCTTTCAGCTATGTTGAGCTGAGATGCGGTAATGCGGACACTACGAGGTAATATTTTTGTAAATATTAAAACGTAGGATATAATGCGGTGAATCTTACTCCAGGAAGAATATTTTTGAGCCAGGTTATAAATAAATTCCTGAACTACGGTATTTGCCGTGGTACAAACGAGAGCTTTACGTTTAAGCTCAGGTAAGGTTTCATACGCTTCAGGAATGAAAGGGGCTATCGGCCAGTTACATACCGGGGTGGAGATCCAAGATGGACCATGCCACCACAGCGGGTGCGCTAATAACTGTTCAGGCAACAGACCTCGAGATAAACAGTCACTGGGGTTCTCTTTCCCACTGACATGATGAAAATGTCGCGGATGGAGGTTTTCCTGAAATTTCGCGACGCGGTTACTGACGTAAATATCCCATCTATGCGGTAAAGAATTAATCCATGAAAGTACTATTTTTGAATCGGAAAATGCGAATACATTTTCTATGTTCGTACGAGGGCTATAAGTTTCGTTTACCAATCGAACCAGTTTTGACATCAGCACGGCGGCGCATAGTTCAAGTCTCGCCAAGGAAACCACCTTTACCGGGGCGACCTTGGACTTGGCACATATTAAATTAACATGTACATTTCCAGCACTGTCAGTTACATGGAGATACACAACACAACCGTATGCCTTCATGCTTGCGTCCGCAAACGCTACAATATTGGTGCTACAGCCAATTGTTACACCTAAATGACGCGGTATTCTACACTCGGTAAGAAGCGGTAACTGTTCATTAAAATTATGAAACTGTGTGAGTATGTGGTCAGGCAACGGATCGTCCCAACCAACTTTGAGTAACCATAATTCTTTAATAATGAGTTTCGCGAATAATATGACTGGTGCTGTGAAACCGAGTACATCCCATAGACGTGCGATGCTAGATAAAATAGTACGTTTAGTAAATGTTTCCTCTATAGGAGAAGCAGAAAATGTAAATATATCCTGAGCGGGAAGCCATTTAAGGCCCAAAACCTTCATATTTTCCTTTTCAGAAAAATCAACGGAGGCTCGATTTGATTGCGGTACAGAAGCTAGCACTTCAGGTGAGTTACTAGCCCACTTAGTTAAGTGAAAACTCCCGGCCTTAAATAAGTCGATGAGTTCTCGAGAGAGTGATTTTCCTTCTTCAACCGTTGATACAGAAGTAGTTAAGTCATCCATGTAAAGCTCGCGCGATGCGACAGCGGCGGCGCTCGGAAAAGGGTCCCGTTCATCTATCGCTAACTGGCGTACGGTGCGCAGGGCCAAGAACGGGCTACATTTCTCGCCGAATGCTACACAATTGAACTGATATTCACGTATTGGTTGAGATGGATCAAAGCGGAAAAAGATTTTTTGATACTTGCGGTGCTCCGGTATGAGACGAATTCTGAGATACATTTGCTTTATGTCAGCGATTAAAGCTATCTCGAATAAGCGAAAATTAAGTAATAGGACAAAAATGTCCGCTTGAAGGTTAGGCCCTGTATGAAGAATATCATTAAGTGAAATACCATTGTGGCATTTAGCACTAGCGTCCAGGACCACACGAACTTTCGTGGTTTGTTTGTCACGTCGCACAACGGCATGATGCGGTATAAAATACCCCTGCGAATAATCCTCGCTGACAGACGGGACTTCGGAGAGATAATCATTGTCGAGGTAGTCTTGTATGACTTCATTATAGCTGGCTCTCAGCTCCGGGTCCTGTAGCTTGCGCTCCAACGACAGCAGGCGGCGGACGGCAACTGAGCGAGAGTCGCCTAAGTCAGAGGGATCTCGACAAAAAGGTAACGCGGTGCAATATCGACCAGTGGAGTCACGTGACACGGTTGAGGTATAAATATCTTCGCACTGGCTTTCCTCAGGGCTTAGAAAGAAATAGGACCCGACCACCTAGTAACAAATGCGGGAACAGCTGAGCGCCGAGTATTAATTCAACCTCACTGGGAACGTTCTACAGTGGATCTGCGAGCGGTAGATTCATTAGATGCTGCACCAGCGCAGCGTCAATATACTCCGAAGGCATACGGTCGGCTATGTTATCCACAACCAAAGCGGTAATATTATAAGAATAATTTTTATTTTTAGCGGTTACAAGCAGCTGTACGTAGCCACGAACTGCTTGTGATGCGGATCCAATGCCTTTAATAAAAGAATTGGAAAGCGAAATAGGTTTAATTTTAAGCCGTTCACAACAGGCTGCGGTAATTAAGTTATTTTAAGATATGTTATCAATTAAACATCGTACAGAAATGTTTTGTTTAAATTGATTTAAAATATTAACTTGGGCGGTTGACAAAAGAATCGCACAGTGCTGTCCAGTCCCATAGGCGCATAGCGACACTGACGGCGTAACATCTACCCCCTTGGGCGAGGCTTGGGGTTGTGTGTGAGACGCAACCTCACTACGAACAACCGGCGCTGGAGTAGCAGCTAATGATTTTTGTTGACCGGAATGGCTATTATCAAAATGCAACAAAGTGTGATGATTCCTTTTACATGATTTGCAATTATATGTTGACTTACAGTGTAATGTGGAATGAGATAAACTTAGGCAGTTTTTACAACCTCGCTTGAATTTAATAAAATCAAAACGACCCTTAGCGGGGAGTGATTTAAATGTTGAACATTTATATATTTGTTGATGATCAGATTTGTTACACATACAACAAAGCTCGGCACTCTCGCTATTACTAACAACAAATGTGTGCGACTTGTTTGTGCCTTTAGTAGTAACATTAGGCTGCTGACTCACTGACACGAAACGCGAGCGGCCCGTTTGCAGCGATGACGACGTAGCGGTACGGTCTAATATTTTTACTTGACTTTTAGGGAATTCGATAAAATCCTTATATGAAGCAATTTCCTTATCTCTGATAAACGTTTCAAAAGCTAGTGCGGTAGCAGCGTCAATTTTACGCATAGCCATATTTAACAAAATAAAATCTTTCACGTCGCCAATCTGTAATAACTCTAAAGCGGAAACTGCGGCGTCGAACGTTTCGACGAATGAATTTAAAGATGACGAATCATTCGTCGCGGGTTTAATATTAAATAAAATTGACAAGTAGTGACTCCCTAACGCTCTTTTATCTTGGTATTTCTTAATTAAACTTTGCCAAATAGGTAAATAATTTTCGCCTGATGGCACAACGCCGGCGATTAGTTTTATAGCGGAACCTGTCAACTTACCAGTTAAGTATTGAATTCGTTGAGAATCAAAACCGAGTTCATTAATGACGTCTAGATTCGTTATGAACTCTTGACGTATAACCGGTAATGTGCCAGAATCCGCCAGAAATGTCTCCACGGCACGGAGCTCCACGGTCCCTATAGGTATTTTCTTAGCGGTATCATGAAGTCTAGTCAAACGTTCAAATATCGCGTTGTATTTTGCTTGTAATCTAACTATTTGTTTATCCGTCATTATAATCAGCTGACGAATACAATAGGTATGTAACAACGGAAATAAATGCGGGATTTAAATATAAAATATAATGTAGATATTAACGTAACACTTTCGTATCACGAAGTAACGAAAAGTAACTTTTAGATGTAGGTAACCGGTACCACTTGGACGAATCGAATGAACAATACAGTGAAAAATGTAGGTATTTAAGTCGAATAGATTGGTTACTGGACTTACGTTTGGATGAAACTATTTATTCGTGTATAACCTGTACTATGCCTCTTCCCGGGGGGAAACCAGTATATCTTCGTAAGAAACACACTGCACAAATAGTTCACAATAATGCGGTAACGATACCAAGTAGGTACTTATAATCCTTTTACGACACAAAACACTATATCCCACGGGATTACAATAAAGTATCCTTGCCGTGGTGTACCAATACAGATATTTTGACTATCGTACGATATAACGGTTACTTTTATTTTAATGTGGGTACTTTGCAGAAAGGTATAAATTAAGAATTTTACAAAATGCGGTAGTATGTATGCACAAGTATGCCTACACAATGAATATAATAATGTTTTTGACACTATTAGCGAGTTTAGAACCTAAGTTATTTTGCGAATAACGAATATAAAATTCGGTTCGACAAGGACCAAAAGAATGTATGCGCTGGTTCTAGCGGTGCGGGTTTTAGTGGACTGTATTTGCGGGGGATTATAAAACAATCGAAAAATTGAGATTAAAAAGAAAAGGAATTAGGATCTAGGACTCACCTTCTGCTGTTTCAAAGGGGCGCTCGTATTTTCTGCTTTACTTACTCCTTCAGGGCTGGCCAGCTCCTGTTTCCTGTTCCTTCACTAATTATTTAATCTCAAATCTTGAGACAAGATGCGGGAGATTGTTTTAAAGCGGTGTATAAAAAAAGGCGGTTTTAATTACGTAAAAATACGTTGCGGTTGTATGACTCGACGAAATTCAAATTGCAAGTGAAGAGATTTGCATATGTCAAATCTTTCGTTCTTCTGAGAGCGGTAAATATATCCATCTCGCTCGCTTCTGTAGGCTTGAGGTGAGTAGGAGTGAGATGAGGGATATGAGGACCAGGTGGTAGGGTTATAAGGACGATTACACACGTTACGTGTAAAGGCTGAGAACACATTGGCGCAAACAGACTCGAACCCACGGCCTTTCCCTAACATTTCTTTCTTAATATTTTAAGAATAGTTTAAGCAAACTCATTGCTTTAAAAATACAAAAAATAATATGATACTCATTAAACTAAATAAACGTACCGCGTAGTAGTTGGAATTATTAAGCTAACCGTAATTTTTAGGTCAAAGTACATATTTCATTTCATGGGTTTGCCATGTGACGACTGTACCTTTTACACATTCCCTATAGTTTATGCTCGTAGTTTGTCACGTACTACATCTATCGATTTACTATAAAGATTTTTTTTATAACTTACAGAAAAACAGAGTGAAAATATTTTCTTATTTCCTCACCAATACGTCAAACAATACGTTGATATTAAGGCCCATATTTCATGATAACGAGTGTGTTAAATGTTCAAATATGTCGCATATTGTACGTACCTTTACGGCGTATAACATTCATATGGGTCAGTATGGGTATAACTAAAACAACATAGTTTCAGACTTTACGAAGATCTGTTCTTCCGAACCATCTAATCGATTTTAGTAAAAAAAAACTTCTTTAAAAAAAACTTTTACTATTTCTATTTAGATATCGATAGTGTAGAAGTAATAAATATAACTATGAAACATGATGTCTAAAATTAATAAAATGTATTGTTTTAATTTAATTTAGAACAGATCTTCGTATGTCTGAGAGTTTCAAACCTTCTCATACTGACACATATGAATGTTACACCCTGTATATCCAACTCCCCGACGTTTACCAACGACAAACCCACACAAGCAATTTCTCAATACGAGAGGAATGATACGACATAGAAATATGAAATCGACGGCAAACCATTCGCAAAATATATTTCGATATCGTAGAAAAGGAATATATTATTTGGATTTCTTGAATAATATTTTTGGTATTCTTTGGATGGATGGATGGTTTGGACAAAACTTTTTAAACCTACCTTTTTGAAAGTAAATTCTTTATTTTACTCCTGCATTACGTATCTAAGTCCAAACTATAAGTTTATACTCTCTTTTGCTCAAATGAGTTATCGGTCATGATTGTGTTGATTTGTATTTATAACACAACGTCAAACTGAAAATGGCTGAACCAAATTTAATCAATATTGAATGAATTGCGATTGTATCTATACTACAACCTAAACTCGTGGCAAAACGAGCAACCAACGTCAAGGAGTTTCAACCGGAACAGAATACTTTCAAATAACATTTTATAAAACCTGAAGAGAGTTGTACCAGAATTGTGAGTTGACGTTAATTTTATGATCGAATCACAGTTCTAAAAGCATTAGCTTGTAAAAAGCGATATATCAGTAGACACATTTGTGTTGTTGTTTAGTTAAATACCTATTTAGCACACATGCGAATCTCCATTTGCGCTGTATAGTTTGCTGTCGTTCAAGCCCTCGTCTCGTTATCGGTATAAAGTAGCCCGCCAATGAAAGTCCACTCAACGACTCCGCCGTTATATATAGCCAAATCCAACAGACAGACAAAAAAACCATAATACTTACAATACTTTCCAACGTGTGTAAAAAGCGATAATTGTAATTGAAATTACAAAACATACGAAATTACAACATAACAAACATACTCTAGTTTTAAAATACCTTTTAAGGTTGTCTAAAGATGGTCAACCAGTTTCACTATTCCCTATAATATCACATTCATTGTAAGAAAGTCACCAGAATCAATGAAAAGTGCCACCGAAATTTAGTCGCCACTATAATTCAACTGAATGTTTATTATAAACTTAAGACAAACGGGTCTTTTACGCGATTATTGACATATACAGGGTTACCTGGTAAGTCGTGCGAACCCCGTTCAAGGGTGGTAGTTCCCACGAGTTCTGACAAATTTCACCTTGGACCCCTGCCCCCCACCGTAACCCTTTTCAAAGATTTTTTGAAAAAATGCCGATTTCTTGTCTATTGGCCTATCTTTTTCGTTTATTTTTGTTCAAATTTTTATTTTTATACGATTTTTGTGTAGCAGATTAGTTTCTTCATCATTATGAAAAATAAAATTAGTTACCTCAACTAAATGGGTCGTAGATAGAAGATTGATAGTTATAGCATCAATAAAAAAATCAGTGCATATCAAACTTCAACCAGCAATAGTAAAAAAAAATCTATGACACCTAGGCTGCAGACACGCTTAAAAATATCTACGTTTCAGCTATTCAAAAAGGTATAACAAGCTAGGCTGCTATTGGAAGTCTTGGAATAATCTTTGATAAAAGTCTTAAAAGTAGTAGTAAAAATGACCGATAGATGGATCGGGAGAGGTGGACCTATACCGTGGCCAGCGAGAAGTCCAGACCTGACTCCCATGGATTTTATGTATGGGGGCACATGAAAAGCATAGTAAACGATGAAATCCCGCCCAATTGAGTCTATAGACGTGTTAAAGGAAAGAATTATTGTGGCAGCAAATCAAATAAGAAGCGGTTTAACAACATCTGTGTGTGGGCGAGTCAGCGCCGGGACCTCGTAGTGGGTCTGTGCGTGGATACCCTCTCGCTGGAGACCATGCTTCAAGCCATGGTCTCCAGCGGGAGTATGTGGAACGTGGCCGTGTCCTTCTGCGAGCAAGTCATGCTCGCAAAGGAGGCGGCCGAGAGGGAGAAGGGAGCGTACCCTCCCCGCCGAGTTTCGTAGTCAGCGGTGAGGGCGTTCAGACTCATCTACGCCCAAGGCCATCGACCTCCATGATCGGGGCCTGAGGACGGCGGGATCGCCACCCGCCGTCCTTAAAAAAGCAGGCTAGAAGGGTTGCGTGCTGCGGGGCCTTTGCCCCATAGCACGCAACCAGATTCACTCACTGACGCGGGATAAAACCCTACCCCAACGACGCGGGATTCTCATCCCGACCTAAACCCGCAGAGACCATAGAAGTGGTCAAAGTGCGCCGGGCGCACTGGAAATACATATTGGACACGAAAGATAAAATAAAATACATTTTTTGTACCTATTTGAATTGTTTTATTTTATTTTGTAACCTAATTGATAAATTTTACGGTAATTTTTACTACTACTTTTAAGACTTTTATCAAAGATTATTTCATGTCTTCCAATAGCAGCCTAACTTGTTACACCTTTTGGAATAGCTAATGAAACGTAGATATTTTTAAGCGTGTCTGCAGCCTAGGTGTCATAGATTTTTTTTACTATTGCTGGTTGAAGTTTGATTTGTACTGATTTTTTTGATGCTACGAGTACAACTATCAATCTTCTATCTACGACCCATTTAGTTGAGGTAGCTCTAATTTTTTTTTTTCATAATGATGGAAAAACTAATATGCTACACAAAAATCGTATAAAAATAAAAATTTGAACAAAAATAAACGAAAAAGATAGGCCAATAGACAAGAAATCGGCATTTTTTCAAAAAAATCTTCAAAGCCTTATAACTTGTAAAGGGTTCGGCAGTTAGGGTGGGAGGCAGGGGTCCAAGGTGAAATTTGTCAGAAATAGTGGGTACTACCACTCCTGAACGGGGTTCGCACGACTTACCAGGTAACCCTGTATACATACCTCTTTATTACCCGACGTTCCGACCCTGTTACAAGAGCCGTGACCGTGGATGTATACATGGGGCACACTAAAAGTTTTGCACTTCTAGCTAATCGGAACTATTTGAATTTCGAATGTTATATTTTTTTAAACGTTGCAACCTTCTTAGTAATAAAAAAGAAACAATTGGCGGTAAATCATTTTTCACTTGTTTTTTATCACACATCAAAGATCTACGTATGCAACGAAAATGGAATTATGTCGAAAAGATTTTAGAGCGATGATATTTTATGATTTTAAAAGTTCTCTCTCTCCGCAAGACTATGCCGCTCGTCTTCAAAATGCTTATGGGAGAGAAGCACCTTGTTTGAACACCGTGAGGCTATGGTTTGCTGAATTTGAGAGAGGTCGAGTTTCTTTACATGACGAATTTCGTGAAGGGCGGCCTTCAACTGCCGTTAACGAAAATAATGTGGCTACTGTTAAGCGGTTAATTGAAGGAAACACGCGGATTACCTATGAGACAATTCGAGGACTATTGGGGATTGCTATGAGTCAAATCCAGAAAATTTTACACTAAGAATTGAAAGTTCGGAAACTTTGTTGTCATTGGATCCCTCATGAACTGACAGCGGAGCAGAAGCGGGCTCGCGTGGAATGGTGCTCACAGATGGTACTGAAGTACGACCACGGACATTCTAATGCTGTTTATGACATTGTAATGGTAAGTAAGATGTTAACGGTAACGCCTGTTTCCATCCAATATGTTTATGACATTGTCATAGGAGACGAAACGTGGATTATTGTTTTGAACCCGAAAAAAAACAGCAATCTTGTGAATGGGTGTTTGAAAATGAGAACAAGCCAACGAAAGAGAGGCAGGCGAGAAACGTTGGTAAAAATATGATCGCGTTTTTTTCCTCAGCTACGGGTCCCATCTGTACAATTCCAACTGAAGATTAAAAGAGTGTTAATGCCGAATGGTATTCTACCATTTGTTTACCCAGGGTGTTAGAAAAAGTTCGCGAAAGACGACCTAAAAGCCGCGTTCTCCTACATCATGCCAACGCTTCTTCACACACGGCCAACAAAACAAAGTCATTTTAAGCTTCCGAAAAAGTACAACTCGTCACCCATCCTGCGCATAGCCCCGACCTAGCACCCTGTGATTTCTGTATTTTCCCCAAAATCAAAGATTTGATGAGAGGTTTCACTTTTTCCAACTCCGAAGAGGCAGTGATATCGTTCAATCAGCACGTAGAAAACATGCCTTCAGATCTGTGGTCCTCCTGTTTTAAAAAATGGTTCGATCATTAAAATAAAAGTAAAAGATAGTATTTTGAAAAGCAATAAACATAATATCCTGGTTTTAACATGTTGTTTTTTTAAGTTACGCAAAACTTATAGTGTGACCACGTATATCTCAATAATCGCGAAAAAGACCCGTTTGTCTTAAGTTTATAATGTGTACAAAACGCGAAAGTTTAAAAAAGCATGAATGTATATTATATTTGAATAGATATTCCACAACCCACAACTCTCAATTCAAATTCAAACTTTAAAATCTGAGTAACAAAAATAAACGCACTATATTTTCCAATTCCATCAAAGCAGAGTCTAAGCTTTTTGAAATAACTTTTAAAAGCATTCAAAATGCGAAACTTTAATACCTACTCTAATAAATTGTTAACATGTTGTTTATATTTCTACGAGTATATTCAATATCTCAATTTTATTTATCTTCGTTTAAACGTTAGCTTTTCTCGACCAGCCGTTCCTCTGTAAGAGACTCCTGGTAGTGCGATGCTATAATTTGATCAAAGACCTTGCAAATGTGATCAACCATCATAATGAACAGGCGATAAGTAAAGATGAGTTTCCTCATGTCTATTATAACGCCCCATCGATTTCTAATAGGCTAGGAAATAAGAGTATAGCAGGTTGCTAAAAAGTGGTCTTTGAGTAGCCTCGTGCCGTCTTATTAATACAACATATTTTTTTTATATTACTAATACACTTAGGGGCTACGTGGGGCCAGCCATCGTAGATAATTAAGAAAAGGACGACGAATATTGCTTAACAAATTACCTTGTGTTTTGTTGATCAATAATTGTATTCCGGTTAACAACGTGTCATTAAGTAAGTCAGTATGTGTTTTGCCTTCACAACAAGCGTCTTTATGATGAAGTTCATGTGCTGTTTCAACGTTTCCGAAACACGTTAGCTACAAATAAGGAACATTTTTATGAGGCAGAAATTCAGTCCGTGGCTTCGCTGGTAGGCGTTCTCCTTGTGAAAGAAAGAAGGTTCGATCTCGGCCTGATGACAATAAAATTATAATAAAAATAAAAATTATATAAATAATATTTGGATCTTCTTGATGTCAGTCTCAAAAAAGGAAGGTTTGGGTATCCTATATCCTTTTCCTTGGAGAGGTCGGTTCGTAATTTCCATATTCATCGCAATAATGTTATAACTTACTTAACTATAGCTAGGATCGATCGGATCGAAGGTGTATGGTGAGCTTCCTCTATCCCTCCTCAATTATATACCATATCATGCGACCTGTTTCTAGGACGATCCCGAATCATCGATGATGGAGTTCTTTAATCAGCGGCAGGTGTGGTAGCTATTTCTAAATTGTGAAAATAATTGCACGTAGGTACTTATTTTAATGACTCAATGCCAGCTTGAGTCGCGTTTAGTCGAACAATTTAGTTAAGCACTTAGCCTGTGGCTCTCTGACATGCCAAGCGCCCTATACCACCCACCCTACTTCGTTTGGTTATGTGCATAGCTTTACATACCTATAAAATTAGAAGTGTAGGTATGGAGCAAATGAATGCCTTAAGGCGTAGTTGTAATGAATATTGTAATTGTTGACAAAGTCATGTGTAATTAAGGTTGTTAATTATAATATAGTATAAATAGTATTATATACAAGTGATTATTATTGATTAATATGGATTGTAGACAGTGCATGTCGGGTTTGTGATCAGACAATGCTTCAGAACCCAGGCCTCTGTTCTGCTTATAGAGAGCCATCACTAAACTAAACACTTTTAATCTAGGTATTTGTCGGGATTGCTAGTAGTTTGTTGAATCAAAATTGTTTTATTTATGATTTTTTACTCAAGGCATCTATATTGTGCAGATTATTGAATTCAAATTATACTATAATAATGTAATTGTTAATTTGCTATTTCATACTACTCAAATCGAATCGAATCAAATCATCTCTATAATCTGAACCTCACTTATATCTTTGTGCCAAACCTACTGAACTTATATCCCCAAACCCAAGTAACATAAAAATAATACAAGCTTACGAGTAAAACTGGGAAACTGTCAATCAAAAGTTTTTACTTTTGCTAAAAGCATTAATATTGAAGTTCTAGATCAATATAAGGTGGAAGAAAATTCTTGAGTTTGAAGATACTCCACCGCTGTCAATATTTGCGGAGCGCTTTAGCGTCACCTCACGCTACCAGCTTGCTCTTGAAGGGAACAACTCAATTTTCTCTTCGAGACCGCTTATCCAATATTACTTTAGCTAACTTTTTCAAAGCTTTAAGTTTGACACAATTCATTCCCTTCGTATTGTTATTGACTCCGAGGGTCTCTATAAAATTAAGTTTCACTAACCGTATTCGGAATAACTTCAAACTCACAAACTATGTTTTACTGCATAATTTAATTAATGAAGTGAAAAAACACAACATGAAAGTGCTAAAAGTTATGCAAATCTTATAAATTCAAAATAGGAAATCCATACGTAATAAATCTTTAAGATATTGTAAAGTATCGACTTTCGAAATTGAAAATCATCCACACAAAACAGAATTCAAAACGATTTTCTCTTGTTCAGTATCTCGTTCTGCATGCAGCAACGAACGTCACTTGAGAATTTATCAGGTTGTGGAATGCCTCGAGAAATTGGCTCAATTATTGGCTTAGCGTTCCAGTGATGTGCGCCTCGAGAGGATATTGATACCACTCGATTATAACTTACAAAAAGGAATATATTGTAAATAATAATAACACAAATAGCTTACTTGTAGCCTTTGAGACGCAAGACGCAATAAGCAAGTTAAACGATTGAGTTTCAATAAATAAAACCATAACCCCAAAAGAACACTATACCTACCTATTTAATATTATTTATATTAAAATAAAAAGTTAACAGTATGTACTTAAAATGTCTTTTATTTTGGAATAGAAACAAGAGTGATTGGTATTAATTAACTTTATTTTATTATAAAACTTACACTATAAGGTTATACATTTATAAATAAAAATGCAGTACATGACGATGATATGACAGATTATGTGGACATTAGTTATTTATTTGCGCGTGCAATTTTTTAATACTGTACTGATACTGTAATAATACCTACAAGCATAAAAATTAAAAACTCCGCATCACAGTTTGACCATCCGTTGAAGCCACAGACACATAGATACACAGGTTAAACTTAAAATAATAGTAGTATGTAAATTATACTCAAAAATTAAGAAGCGTTTTTAAATCACAGCGAGTAAACTATAGCTTGAATTGAAGTAAAAAAACCTTCAAATTGTTTGTACTTCAGGGAACAAAGTGATTGAGGATTGAGAAAATACGCAAATTTTAATAGAATAAAGAATATGGACACAAAAAGGGCTTGCCGAGTTGAGTTTGACAAATCGACCTTATGAAGTTCCGTTTTTATTTAGACATTTTCTCTAGGCATAAAATATCTCTCATATTTTATACATTTCTTTAATAACCTTATTCTGACATGATATGACTTGTGAATGTGTTATAAGTAAGTATTCCATTATTGAAATATTTTTTTAACTTGGTAATAATATAAAATAAATATAAAAGTTATGCTGTTAATAACTAATTCTCTAATTTAACGTCAAAGATTACCTTTTTAACAAATTATGGATTTCCTGAAATTTGGCCGACCTAAAATCTTAGCAACTACTTAGTTAATAATTTAAACATAATGCAAATACATAGCTATGCTATTTTAATAGGAATTGACTAGTAACTTACTATTACAGGGTTAGTCACTGACTGGACACGAAGAACTCGACACACGTGTGGTCAGTTGGCGAAAATCAATTGTAGAACATCGTATTCTGTCGTCATCTGGACACACCAAGATTATTGTGTATGTCCAGATAGCGAAACTTAAATAAATTACTTTTAAGTTGTCGTCTGCAAAAAACCGTACAGTCAGGTTGAGAATGGCTTCAACCATCGAATTTAGAATTAAGTTTAGTTTTTATAGAATTGAGTTCTGACAAACGTGTCTCAATTTCTAACTTTAGAAATAAAACCAATACGACAATTATTGAAAATAATTTATTGATTATCTAAGTACCTACCTGTACTTTTATTACAAAAAAAGGGAAATTTTAATATTAAGGTGAAGTTTAGTTGGGAGGTATTGAAACGATCGTAGTAACAGTATGTGATTGATTTTACTACCGAAATTTATTCATATTTATATCATACAAGTATATCCTCGGCTTGACACAAACAGGTTTAAATGGGCGTGAATCTAAACAAAGGACGACCTATACATTTTTAGTACTTATAATTCCTTGCTTGCACCTAATTGGAGAGTTCAATTATAAGGAGGTGTGGCTTATGGCGTATGCGCAGGTAGAAACTGGTAGAAGCTTGTAGAAGGGACTAGAACCGCCTTCTCGTATGATGTGACGTCAGAGGTGGTGCTTCGTTTAGTCTGCTTGCCTACTGGCTACAAATAAATTTGGCTTAGATTGAATATTGTACTTGCAATTGTGCTGAAATATCATGATTGAAATCATTCATGTCTCTTTTGATCGCGACTAGAACCTTCTAGACATGAATAAACAGATGATTATTGTGAAAATCTAAAGAGATTAAGATTCTAAAGAAATCGATAAGAATCTCGTTTTTCGCCACGTCACCGTCATGATTATAGTGTTGTTGTTGAAATTTAATTTGATCATAGCTTGACTAGACGAATTTTTCGAGCAATGCCACATTTAAGTTATATCTTTATTGTTTCTCCATCCTATTCTATTCAAAGATAGATACAAATATGTAGAGCTTCTACATACATACGTATTTGTATCTATCTTTTAATAGAATAGGATGACTTCTTTTTCTTCGTTTTTATGTGAGCAACTGATGGGCCTTCTCTAACTTCTTCTAGATACATCGTCTTTACATGAAAAATAAATAAGCTTTTATGAACAAATAAATCATAAAAGATATATTTCCTTTTCAAAAAAAAATATTTTTCGAAATAAAAGATTATTTCTTAAGGAGTTCCAACTACACCATTACAATGCCATTTAGGGAGTGCTAAACAGAGGCAAAGCACGTGGGTGCGGAATTAACTGAAAAAACCACCTATGTGAAGAAGAAGTAGAAGTTGTCCAATCCATTATAGTTTTCGTTGAAAGTTCATTAAATGGACTACTATCATTCATATTTTCAGCATTTTTTAACCTATCCGTTAAGATTTTAGAGGGGGAGGGACACTCTGTTTTACCAAAAAAAATTTGCTATAAAGTTGAATATCTCGCAAACGAATACTTAAAATAAAAAATCGTATTAGCTACCTAAACAAATACTACAACAAATCAGAAAAGACCACCTTACTTACGCACTCTCTCTTTTCCCCTCTCTCGCCATCTCTCTCTTATTGAATCTAGACTATGCAGGTATTATAAAATTGTAAAAGAGCGGTGTCTGTTGGTACATGGGAAGTAGATGCAATACTGTTCTTTTAGTTTTTGGTATGTATGTCTGTCGTTAGCGACTGTACTTTGTCACGAATTCGGGTAAAATGAGAAAGTGTGTCCAGTTGACGACAACTTAAAAGTAATTTATTTAAGTTTCGCTATCTGGACACACACAATAATCTTGGTGTGTCCAGATAACGAAAGAATACGATGTTCTACAGTTGATTTTTGCCAACTGACCACACGTGTGTCGAGTTATTCGTGTCCAGTTAGTGACTAACCCTTATTACAATAACATCTAATTGAAATAATTAATGCATATTTCGCACTCCTAAATACAAATTTCAATGAGATGACTACATAATATATATTATGAAACAAGCCTGTGCTTCAACTGAGTAATTTTTATTTCTTGTACCTCGAAGAAAATATGCGATACAAAACCGGGAAATTAAATTAAATTACCTTTCTTGAACCTTCAAACATATAATATATTATTATCAACTATGTGCACCGTGCCCTCACAACAATGTATAATGTGATTGTGATATTCTAATTCTAATTATATCGGTGTTATTTCAGTCATTATCTATTATTTCGGTAATTGCTTTTATAATTACAAATACAAAGTTACCCTAATATACGAAATGGATTAAATTTATTTCGGTTTGGTGGTGGTTGTGGTCTCCGAGATCTATTTGGCCTACGGATTGGTTCATTTGCACCAGAAAGTAATGGTGAATTAAGATCATCTAAAGTCTCAGAAGAACTGGAATTTGTAGCGAACTTCTCGTCGGCTTCAGTGTTAGCAATGTCATCTAGAAATGTATCAGGACTAGATGTTATAATTATCTTTGTAATGTTATTATCTTCTGTAGTTATGATTTTGTCATCCAATGTGATAACAGTTATATCCTTTGTACTTTTTGACAAGATATTTGATTCCGTTTTGGTTGTACTAAGTATCTTATTAGGTAAAACAGGAGTTATTGATGACTGTATAGAAGTACTTTGAGATGTTTCTGTATAGAAAGGACTGTCGGTTGTTTTGTCTTTACTTTCGCTAACATCTGCTTCATGAGTAGTTGTTGTTTGTGGCAATTGAGGTGTTGAAGTATTTGTAATCGATAAAAGGGGTTGTGTCGTTGTTTCAAACACTGTTGGTATGATAGTTGGGGAAGTCTCTGTAATGATGGTAATATTTAAAACAGTAGTATTTAATGTAACGTTTGGAGTCTTGATCTCAAAATCCTCTTTCAGTATCTCGTGTTTTGACTGTTCAGTTGCTTCAACGTCAAGCAATCTAATTTCAATACTATTATTCGAAGTACTATTTTTCACTATTTCCAATTTAGAAATGTCATTACTATAGTTATAAAATGCTTTCTCTTCGTGCGTCTCAGATTTATCGTTCAAGAAAATAGTGAGATTCAAAGAAACATCCTCATCATCACTTAATGTGCCAACTAATGGCGAAGATTTAATTTCAATTTGCGTCGTTGTAGGTTTTACTGTAGTAGAAGAAGTAGGTTCCGCACTTTTATCAATTGAGTATGGTCTTAAATCAATAATTTTTTGAACTTTAATCTTCTTTTCATAAACTTTTTCACTATATTTCTTTGGCATACTTACTTTGATTTTGTCTTTTTTGTTAGAATTTGTTTCATGAACGAAAAGTATCTTATCCATGGTTACAGCTGTTGGTGCCGCTGTGGTTGGTTTTGCAACATCTGTTTCATGTTTTTTATCGTTTTGTGGATGTTGATTATTTGGTTTCGATAAACTTTGTTGTGCGAGGTGTTGAGCATGTTTTTCTTGTAATGATAACACTGTCATATCATCACTTAGTTTAGCTTTAGCCATTACAAGAGGCGGTACAAAATGGTCTGTTGGTTGGGTAAATATATTTTCCACATTTCCGAGACGAGCAATTTCTTCATGAAGCATTTTATGCTGCATATATTTTTCATCTTCAATTTTATCTTGTTCTTCGCTAGGCCAGTATTTGTCACTATTAGCAATTTTTGGTATATCATTGCTGTGCAAGTTGTTATTGTGAATTAAATTGAGTCCAACATTGTTTTCCAAAACATTATTATTTATTCTATTAAATTTATTAATATGTGTAAACATTGTAGTTATTTTTTGGTCCATTACAATATTTATAGAAGAGGACGTTAATACTGTACTAGTTTCATTACTGCCATCGTTATGTTCAGTTGTACTATTTTCTTCAGATGTGGCCGTGGGTGTTGTTTCTTGATCAATGAACGTGGTATCTGTTGTTGAAACCCACGTATAGTTTTGTGGAGTTAGACTTGGTAAAGTAGTTAGTTCTTCTTCGTCAGCACACGAAAGATCTCGGAGTAAATTTTCACGTTTCTGTCAAAAATTAAAATACGATTTAGCTTATGTAGAAAGGGCATGAAAACATTTTCAGATACAGGTTGTGGCAGAATGGATTGACTAAATTTAATTGAAAACATTGAAACTATTCAAGTCGTTCTGCCGCATTATATTGCATTATATTTTGATGAGAATTTACACTCTCTTACCACATTTCCAGTACACTGTAATCGTTTTACACCAGCCAACCCACAGTCTGCCGTTAATTGTACAGCTGCAGTTTCAGGCAAGTACAGAACTGTTAATGCTGGGAGTGATCGAATCATACATCCTTCATTGCCTAACGCCCATTGTGGCACTGCGAACAAAATAGGTTATTTTAGAAGTTTATTTATAGCTTAATGTCCACAAAAGACATTTAGCTCCCAGTCATTGAACCCAGTTTTCCTACGTCAATCAACACCAACACCAAGGAATCCATGGAAACATAAAATTACAAATATGTACATGAAACTTCCACAAAAAAGACAACTGGACACCTACCAGGTAGCTCACAGATAAAAGAAGCAACAGTAGGTCCACCACAAGCTCGAGCCTCCCAGCGGTAATCAGATGCGGGATCAGCCGCGGCACAAAGTGGAGATGTGCGGGTGTCCGGCGCTGAGCTCCAGTAGCCCTCGCCGCTGAGTCCTCGGTAGTCACTACAGTGGCAAAGATATTTAGGATATTACAGCCACATGAGTGCAGATGTATTAGAGTCGTAGTAACAAACTAAACTTTTCAAATGTACCTAAATAATTATTATCAAGTGAAAATGAACAACTATTGAATATGAAAACCTTTTGTAATTGTGATAATACTCGTATATCTAACTAAAATTTACCATATAGTTATCATAATTAAAAAAAATACAGTAATACTTACGTCCACGTAAACTCTCCGTCGGGGTTACTTCGAATAAGTCCGACCCACACAGCGCTTGAAATATCAAGTTCTTTGAGATAAGCTCGTACTGCATCATATTGTGCAGTAGTGTCAACTGTAACAAAAAATAATAATTTTAGTTTAAGTATTCAACTAATAAATGAAACAGATCGTACAGATTTTAGGATAAAAGCAAAAATATGTCTAAAATTGCTATTGGTGCTATTTGCAGCAAAAATTTAGAAGCAAGTTTGCAAACTATTTTTACGTAACGATCGAAGGGAATGTAATAATCAAAGGCTGACAGAGTACGCGCTAAGGCTCTGATGTAACTTTTTTAACTGAATACGATCGATTGAATATTAAAGGCTTGACTTTACAGAGTTGTTGAGCTAGGAGCCATGTACATAATAGACACTGTTCTGTAAATGTTAACACCAAAACTTGTTTGCGAACTGTACCTACATTTCCATAATATAATACCACTTAATACGAGAGTTACTGAAGCATGTATTATCGTAAATATTTGTAAATAAAGTTAGTTTCTTTTAGGAACATGTACTAATATCTATCTATGTTGCGAAATTAACAAATTGTTAGATTGTCGAGGATTGTACAGTATCAAGATACCTTAGAACTAGATGAGACTCCTACTCCTATGCACCCTTATAAGACTGAACAAATCCTTCGGTAAATTTTATTTTTCTTTCCTAATGCCCTTTTCATTGAATACATACGAAATAGCTATTAGTAGTAACTAATCTCCAATGTTAGTTATTGGGTATCGTAACAGGTTTGCTTGAAAGAAAATCGATTAAAACATACATCCATTTTCTTCTCTACTGGGTAAATATACTTAATCTAAATTGCTTATTTTTGTGTTGTGAGGTTATACTAGTATATTTGGTATCATCACGTAGAATATTGACGGGCTTTACGTGTTTTCTTTTGTTCTTACAACCTCCACATTTTATCTTGCCGTTTTTATTGTACAGTTTCCCGTAAGGCTGATGTATTTTTTTTGAGTTTAGTTGTTTTTTGTGATGTCACTTTTTGTATCTAATACGGAAACTTATTCTATATTTTGCACAATAAAAACAAACAACTTTAGTCTACTAATAATATATATAATATAAGACTGGCACAGAAATTCAACTAAGCCGCTTATAATAATAGATCAGTACGCAATGCAGTACTCCATTCTTTTGTCTGTGACAAAGCTTAAGTTTGAAACACACTGGTCCTTCACATACGACGTGTGCCACGCGACGTGGGAAACAGTGATACACTGGTCCTTCGTTCTTACGACGTCTGACGACGCCGACGCTTACATTATCTACGCGCTATGACATTTTAAACGTGTGTGACAGCGTCGTAGTCACGACTACGACGCTGTCACACACGTTTAAAATGTCCGCGCCAGATTCCGCGCCAGATTCCGCGCCAGATTCCGCGCCAGATTCCGCGCCAGATTCCGCGCCAGATTCCGCGCCAGATTCCGCGCCAGATTCCGCGCCAGATTCCGCGCCAGATTCCGCGCCAGATTACGCGCCAGATTCCGCGCCAGATTCCGCGCCAGATTCGCGTGTTCCCATGCTATCCCACGGGATAGCATGGGAACACGCGAATCTGGCGCGGTGACGCGTAAGATAGCACGGTGAATGACCAGCGTGTTTGTTACCATACAAATTGTATAGACCAAATCCGATTCAGATGTCATAATGCGTGTTATACGTCGCATATGAAGGACGAGTTTGCCCGTACCTTTATTCTCAAGACATTGTGATAAGTTTCTAACAATATTTAAATAAATTGACACTAATAGAACAACAAATTGTTTATTCATAACAAAACAATACTAATGCTGATTGAGAACCCATTTTCATTGCTACATAATAGTAGAAATGTCCCTTCAAGGAGACACTAACTGGAAATTTACATTACCGTTGAGTGAGCCGACAACACGCTCGTATTCAAATTGACGTCATTAAGGGGTTACGTGGCACCAAGTTGAGAGCTTTCACTAATAACATTAACCTGAGTGTTCTGAGCATCGTCGTATCTACGCTACAGCTATGTCTACGTTCAATCTTATCGTATAATTAGTTGAAAGACTGAACATCTAATAAATGCTTTCTTGTTCTACATACTTTTCTTATAGATGAAATAGGTATTGCCTGTGGCGTCTATACATAATTCGGACAAATATGAATCGAAAATGGTAAAACAGACAGGTATTAATTTACAAGACCTCAACTAATCTATATACTTTTGTTTTTATGTCCGTCCTAACATGAATTCCCGGGTGCAGTCTGAGGTACGCCATGTATTTTATATAAAGTATCGAGAGACGGCCGGCCAGTCCTCAGCGCTAAGAGGTTGGGAACTAAGTGGGTAGTCGACACACTTAAGCTGTCCTTTCAATGTAGTTATTTCCATACTGGTAGCACAGTCAAAAGATCATAAGGCAGGTTTAGCAAAGGTTTATTAGTAAAAGTAGCGAGAATATTGCATCTAGTTATATACCTACCTCGTGAGCTGTTTGAATGTAAGTTTAGCAATCTTCAAAGTTAGCTTGCGTTTAATTTCTCAAATTTGTACTCTTGAATTCTGCAATGAGGGAGGCTACGTCAGACTTGCTTACTTAATTAAGTTGTAATTTAAACTACCCTGCATCCCATAGGACACCTCTTGAGATAGCTTATTTTTTAATCTCGCTATGAGCTTGTAGGTATTTCGTAGGTAAGTATTGTATAATGTTTTATAGTGACCTTCATGTGTAATAATAATAAGGTCCTTGTAGGTGATGCCGGTGAGTCACTATTTATTATATTTTTAAATATATTTGTAGATTTATTTAAAAATAACAACAATTATGTCTCATTTCCCTTCAGAAATTATTTTCAATTCTTCGAAAATATTCAAGAATTGGGTTATATTTTATTATGATATTATATGTGTAAATACGAGTATTTATGTTGTTGCGGTTGTCATACGATCATCTATGGCAGTCGTTAGAGGTATTCGAAGCCCGAAATCAAAAATCCGACCGGTCTAACTACAGAACTTCGATATCGCCCGTGGGTTGTGGAGGTCACTTCACGGAAAATATCGAAGTTCAGCCGAATCGCAGTTAGACTGAAAAGCCGACCCCAACTGAGTTGGGAAAAGGCTCGGTGAATGATGATTATATGTGTATTTAAGTATAAGTATGTAATGCAGGCATGTACTTATTTGTGAAATTTTGTGCATATAATTGTAAGTAATGTATTATGTTTAAGTAAGGTATGTATTGTTATTGCCATGTTATTGTAATATACATTGCCTCAACACACCTACATTTTAAGTTTACACGGTTTCGACGGTTTGGCGTCCATATGTCACTGCTCAATTGGGTTCCAGTTGAAAACCAGCGTCAGGTTTCCACCTGGCACATGCTGAACTGGACACCCATTTGGTGCATTTGTGAGTCACTCTGTTAATCGCGTGGAAGTAATATGCTCAATCACAATGAGTGAACATGCTTCCAATCCCCAATGTCATAATTGTTTGTTTATTATGTTATCTAATGGTTATTTCTTTCTTTCTTTCTTGCATAAAAAATACCGTAAGTAAACGAAACAATACAGTACTACATAATAAAGATATAAAACACACTCGGTTCCCCTTGAACGTTGAGTGCCGTCATTATACAATACCTAAAATTTGAGAATCTTGTTTCCAAGGGTAAGTTTGCCCCTTAAGTAGATCCTCGAAATAAAAAGTATTTTGACTCCCGTCTGAAGAGCTCTTTACCCTCTTCGGAATCGGAAAAGTAGAACTGGTATTATTTTTGTAATTTGAGGGTGCTTTTTCCTTAACACTAAGAAAATAACAAGAATTAAGGAAGCAATTAAGGTTTCTTAATAAGTAGGTATGTATTTATTAGCTTTATTTGCGTAGCTGCATCTTTAAATAACTTAAAAAGTTTAGACAATATGAAGGACCACATTCAATGGAATACCCGTGGGTTTTATTGGCAGACAGTAATTCATTTTCATTTGTGTGGTTCATTTTCATGTGCATGCAGCACGTGCATGACAGTGTCGACATGTCGATCTAAACCAATGATATCACAGTAATTATGTAAAACGTGTTAAGTAGCGATATTTTCTGCGATGTCATTGGTTTATATTACTCGATCGACATATAAACCAACGCTCTTGGGGTTGAGTCTGAATATAAATGTGAGGTTGAGTCAAAATATGTTCTACTTTTCTAGGTAGGTAAGTACCACTTTGTTTTCAGGTCAGTAACGCACCTTAGCCACTCTTATTGTGTGCATTTTTTTTTAAATTCCGCGGCCTAAGGCCGCGGCCGCTCTAACGTCCGTTGCCGGGCGTCTCTGGTTACAAGCAGAACGTATTTCCTTGGCGCCCGGCGAACTTTGACCACCTCTGTGGTCTCTGCGGGGGTTAGGTCGGGATGAGAATCCCGCGTCGTTGGGGTAGGGTTTTATCCCGCGTCAGTGAGTGAATCTGGTTGCGTGCTATGGGGCAAAGGCCCCGCCGCACGCAACCCTTCTAGCCAGTTTCTGTAAGGACGGCGGGTGGCGATCCCGCCGCTGACTACGGAACTCGGCGGGGAGTGTACGCTCCCTCTTCCTCTCGGCCGCCTCCTTCGCGAGCATGACTTGCTCGCAGAAGGACACGGCCGTGTTCCACCTACTCCCGCTGGAGACCATGGCTTGAAGCATGGTATCCAGCGAGAGGGTATCCACGCCCAGACCCACTACGAGGTCCCGGCGCTGACTCGCCCACGCTGAGCACTCCACCAACGTGTGGAGTGCGGTGTCGTCGTCGGAAACCTCGCAGTGTTGACACCGGGGTTATTGTGTGCATGTCTAAAGGCTACGGTGCCCCTTTTCTGTTCTGTAAACCAATATGCAAAACCTACGCAATGGTTCAATAGTATAAAAGTTCTAGTAAAATTCAATAAATATTCATGACTAAACGATTTTATTGAATTTATTTAAGCCTGTAGTCAACCAATATTTCTCTATGTTTACGATGACAGCAATTAAAGGGCCGCTTGTTCGTTGCGCCCAACGTCCAATCGGTGTCTAGTGTCGGATAGTGTGGTGGGTGTGTCATTTTAGTAAACTGTCATTTTTGTAGCACAGGTACAGAATAGAGAATAGTACTTACATGCAGAACTTGAACTCCGCCGTTAATTAAAGCACATTCTTTTGTTTACAGAGAACATAATTCGAACGTTAGGGTTGACAGGAAAGTACCAACATAATTTGACCAATAATTATGACGTTAATGCCTCAATATCAACTCTATGGTTATTGCCGTATCACAAACAAGAGACAACCCTTACTGACTTACAACTTCAAGTTGTCGCTGTCGTCACGTATTTTTTGCGATTGTTAGGCGAGTGACATAGGCCTGGCACAGGCACCATTATAGACTTGTCTATTATAACAACATAGAGTAAATAAGTCTACCTGTCGAATTGATAGGTATGGTATTACAAGACCGTCGCTACTCACAAGAGTTCTATGACCATAGCAAAAACACACAAAATCAAGTCAATCAAATCAAATCAAATCAATTACATAAATATTCTTTATTGTACCCAACATGGAGACAGGAGACATCGCTTAAATAAAGTTCAAATTTTGGCCTTATCGCTAAAGGCGATCTGTTCCAGGTAATTCTTTAAACCTTTAAAATCGTGTCTTTGTCTACGAAGACATTTAATGCACGCACATTTCGTCAGTCACTTTTGCGTTTTCTACGACTAACAATATTTTCTTAGAGATTGCAGTTTAGTGGTAAGGCCATTTCTAAATTTTCATACATTGTTTCCACATGAATATTTGTATTGGTTTACAATAAAGTTTATTTTATTATATTCTATTCTCAAACCATAAAGGTATTCTTCTTATTGGCTTTAGGTATGAACAACAAAATAGTAGCTAGCTATAGTTTATTTTAATGTCCTCGATAAGACGTACGTCGTTTCGTGTCACAGTCGTGTCGTCAATACACACCGTAGCGTCTCTCGTAACATTTTAGCAGATCGTTTTGGGATACGCAGCTATTGATTTTCGATTTATCTGGTTTACTTCCTCTATTATAGGTTTTGAAAAGTTATCATATTTTTTGGTATAGCCGTTATTAGGCACGAATATCAATGGTAAATCAATAAAACATTGTGTGCAAGCTGAACCTAAATTCTAGAAAATAAAGATGTTGCATACGTACAACCTCTTTAATCCGTGCCTTCCGTAGTCCGGTGATTGTTACTTTTGTGAACAGATTCAGAACAAAAAGTCAAGTACTTACAAATATACTTGTTCACAGAACCGTTACCAACGTTTAAAATACTAATTCATCATGAAGTTCATGAAGGGGATCATGAAGGGGATCATGAGTTGAGTAGCCCAGATTGTAAAGTAATCATAGATGTTCTGTTTTTTTTTTTTTTAATTCTTTTCAACACGAAATACCTATTCAGCAACTCGTATCTAATCTTTGTGTGTTTTACTTGTTTGTTAGCGCCTACCTGGAAATATTACTTTTCATTTATTATTTTTTTTTTTTTTTAATTTACAACACTAATTATGTCTGTATAAACATCGCTACTTAAGGTTTTTCTTTATTCTGTTAGGTATAAGATGCATGATGTGACACCTTAAAATGTTGTGCATTAAACATAATATTATGGTTGTTTCTATAGTTTATAAGTGATAATGTCATAACTACTGGTTGTCC
The DNA here is from genome assembly GCA_963556515.1 of Nudaria mundana. NCBI lineage: Eukaryota > Metazoa > Arthropoda > Insecta > Lepidoptera > Erebidae > Nudaria > Nudaria mundana. The sequence goes on along the minus strand of OY748291.1, from coordinate 18,058,877 downwards.
AAATAAATAAATAAATAAATATACATGACTAAGTGTATTATACCTACCTAGTCGTTGTATAAAATTGAAATTTACTGTACTAATGTATATCATAAATTTACACAGGTAAAATGAATTAAAAGAAGCAGCCACAAACAATTTCAGAAAAATAAAATTTCTATTATTTTCATTTCCAGACTTATGAAACAATATATCCACATTATGGACTGTGTTCATATAGAGTCAACTCGTATTTAATTTACAAACAATAACGGACAGGCAATGCTAGATGAGACAGTTTACCTACATAAGCCGCATGGGATTAGACCTTGTAAAACCATCCTTTGAGTAATAAATATATTCCACAGAAAGTAGTATAAGTATACTCTTTTTCCGAAAATGAGTAAACAGCCATACTAAATTCGACAAGACGGTTTTATTGCCAACTCGATATCTCTTCTAGAAGCTGAGATACAGAATCGTAGAATACAGCTATCGAACAAATACATTTACATAAAAAAACAGTCATCATGGTGTTGCAACCAATTTTATATACCAAGGTGATAATACAATGTACCTCATGTAAAATGTTTCGAATAGTTATCTTTTCGTTTAATGCGATTTCTTCCAGACAACTTGAGGATGGATAGAAAAGGAATAAAACTGGATTATTTGTGCACACTGTGTTGTACACACAGTGTGCACATAAGAGTAACTGGATACGTAATATCATAAATGTATTACAATCCTCTTCATACTGTCAAAAACAGCAAGCCATGATTATTTAAGCCAGATAAAATCAAATAAGTCGCGACACGATGTACCGTGAAATAATGGTAGCTCGTCGCTCATTCTTTTTCTTTCAACTTGACTGTACATACCGTGTCTAGAATAGTCTAGTAATAATTTTGTAGCGTATTAATCTATCGAATTAGTAGTTTGAATGGGTCCTTGCGATCTTAATGAGTGGAGATCACAGTAGTGATTTCAATTTTTTTATATTTGTCCAGATATGGTCATCAATTTTATCCGAAGTGCAGCTGTTTGTTATTTAAATTACTTAAGTAGTATAACAACGATTTTTGATAGTGATGTTTTCCTATTAAAGTAGATATTATATCAGAACCCTGTACCGTTATAAATTTCTCCTGTCAATTGCGTTGATGTAGGTCTCCTGTCCATGGACAGACAACGGGTTGGCAGAAACAGGTAAAAGCATTGTTTATCGTACATCGATCGTCAGTACTAAAATAACTCTGCATTAATTATATTTTACAGGCCTAAATTAGATAAATAAGATTTAGTACCTACCTACCTCAATAAGTAAAGGATATGTTTCTAATTGATAGGTATATTAGATTAATAAAGATTTATTTTCTTCTTCTTTTATTTAGGACTAGCTGTTGCCCGCAGCTCCGCTTGCGTGTTACTTTAGATCTACATAACTATTTTATTTATGAAGCGATTGAAAACCAAACCACAAATTCAAATCAAAAATTCAAATCGGTTAAACTGTTTCTGAGATTAGCGTGTTCAAACATTCAGACAAACAGACGAAAGTTCTAAAAACCATTGTTTTGGGTGTAATTGCGTTCATAAAGCAGGCAAATACAACAGTTTCTCTATTATATCTTCTATTATATTCTCTATTATACCATAAAAAATCATTTTAAGGTACGAAAATATGAAATATTATTTATTATCTTCGTCGTGTGTGATAGTCCATTGAATTGTATGGCGAGCGATATTGTATCTAAAGTTAAAATATTATAGTATCTTAGCCGTGTGCAGCGCCCCTTAGTGAACTCCACTGCGGGTGACGTAACCTGTTCTGAAGAGCTATTCAATCTGATCCCACCCTCTTCCGATCCCGAACAACGCGTACCGGGCAGAGATGCCACTCCCACACAGTGGATAGCATGTTCGCGAGAACCGAGCTTTTTAAACGTTCGTTTCTCTACCGAACGATAGTGGCCTGGAACGCCCTGCCTGTGCACGTGTGACCCACAATCGCTAGACGTCGTCACGAGTTACCACCAGGCGGGCGGCGTCAATTTGGTGAAACTAATATAAAAAAAAAAACTTACGACAAACTTATTATTTGCGGTTGGTACAGTAATCGGGTCTAGGGATCGAACCGCAAAATTAAGTTTGTTTTTTATTGTATATATTTTTCCGGGATAAAAAGTACTCAGCGTGGTGCCCAGGATATTAAAGAATATTCATACCAAGTTTCATCGTTTTTGCGTGATGCCTGAACAAACAGACACACAGACAGGCAAAAATTTTTTTAATCATATTTTTGGGTTCGGTGTCGGTATAGTAACCCCCTGCCATTTATTTTTTAATATTTTCAATGTACAGAATTTTCACTTCTACCTAAAATTAAATTCACTTATAACAAAAAAAGAAATGAAAATAAAGCTAAAACGCCTGTCCAATACTATCTACCTAAACCTACTTCACTTAAAAATAAATGTTACCTATAATTACCTATTAATAAAAGTACCTACGCTTTATACCTACTTAATATAAAAAAAAAACTGAACATAAATTAGCAAAACCTACCTATCGGTATCTAAAAATCTATGCGTACCTACTACTACCTACCCTGAAAAGAAATAAAATTTAAACTATTAATAATTTGAACGAATATTTAAACACTACCGAAATAACTATTAGGCTTTTATTATTAAATAAGTAATAATATTAACTGTTTTGAATTAGGGATAAGTGAGAGTGTTATAAACGTAAGAGTAGACAAATATAATCAGAAAGCTCCGAACTGCTAAGCTATCGGGAATTACACGTGTTATTGTGAGTCAACCATAAAAGATAGCCATATGCTGTCCTAAGATATTTTTTATATAATTTTAAGGGGAACATTTCCGTAGTACATGATTTCTGTGTAGCTTTAACCATTAAGGCTGAGGTGGAGTTCACTAACCTCCGTGGACTCCATGCGAACCTTGATACCGTCCACCACCACCTCGAGACGGCACGGCCCGCTGTGATGTTCCTCACGGAGACACAAATACGCCGCCCTGACGACACGTCTTACCTGTGTTACCCCGGCTATGTCATCGAGGAACAATTTCGAGACAAAGCCGGGGTGTGCGTGTTCGTTAGGGCGGATGTTTGCTGCCGCCGGTTGCGCTGCCTAGAGAACCCCTCCAATTCCGTCCTTTGGCTGCACGTAGACCATGGCTCTATGAGCCAGATCTACGTGTGCGTCTACCGATCCCACACAGGGGATTCTGAGACAACAAAGCTCTTCCAGTACCTCAGCGAGACGGCTGATGAAGCGCAGGTGCGGTTCCCGAACGCTGACCTAGTATTTCTGGGGGACTTCAATGGCCATCACATTGAATGGCTGGGGTCCCTCAAGACTGATCATGCGGGTAGAGCCGCCCATGCGTTCGCTCTCTCCCACGGTCTGACCCAGATGGTATGCGGGATCACCCGGATACCAGACAGGTCAGATCACGCGCCCGCTCTGCTGGATCTACTGCTGACGAGTCGCCCAGCCCAGTAGAGTGTTTCGGTAGGAGCCCCACTGGGTAGTTCCGACCACTGTGTTGTTCACGCTGTCATGAAGGTGTCACCTCCTGCACGTCCTGTACAAACGTCACGACGACTATGGCACTACTCGTCAGCGGATTGGGACGGTCTACGTGATTATTATGCGTCCGTTCCCTGGAGCCAGCGCTGCTTTGTAGGAAAGGCTCCTTCGGATAGTGCTTCTGCTATTGCTGGCGAGATCAGTTTAGGGATGGATTGTTACATCCCTTTCACTGATGTCGCCAGTATCCGCAGAGCCCGTCCCTGGTTCGGGCGAGATTGTGCCAAAGCTGTTCGACAAAAAAAGTCGGCATATCGCGCCTGGATCAGGGCCCGAGCTGTGCGCGACCCAAACGTGGGCCACCTCAAAGCAGCGTACAACCGGGCCACAAAGTCGAGTAAGAGGGCCTTTAAGAGAGCGGATGCCCAGCGCGTCGCGCGGCTTGGTCAGGAGCTCACTTCCCATCCCACGGGCAGCCGTGGATTCTGGCAACTGGCCAAAGCCGTGCAATCTAACTTTTGTCAGCCCTCGCTGCCACCGCTGCGTTACCCAGATGGAACACTGGCTCACAAAGCCCAAGAGAAAGCGGATATGCTCGCAGACCTCTTTGCGGCTAATTCCCGGGTCGACGACCGTGGCCTGCAGCCCCCCGCCATCGCCAACTGTGGCCACACAATGCCTGATATTGTTATCAGGCAATGTGATGTACGGGCAGTGCTGCGGTCACTCGACACGCGGAAAGCCAGTGGCCCTGACGGCATTCCGGCGGTGGTGCTACGAAAATGTGCAGCTGAGTTGTCTCCAGTATTAACGCGTCTGTACCGCCTGTCATACTCTTCAGGGCTCGTGCCGGAGGTCTGGAAGGAGGCGAACGTACAACCGATCCCCAAGAAAGGGGATCGGTCTGATCCAGGCAACTATCGACCCATAGCTGTCACCTCAGTCATTTGCAAGGTGCTTGAGCTCCTTATAAATAAGCAGCTCATGCAATTCCTAGAGGATCACTCGCTAATCAATGATCGACAATACGGCTTCAGGCCAAAGCGATCAACGGGTGATCTTCTGGCATTCGTAACGTATGTCTGGGGTGGGGCTATGGAAAGGCACGGCGAGTCCTTGGCTATTAGCCTGGACATCGCCAAAGCCTTCGATAGGGTCTGGCATGCTTCGCTCTTTTCCAAGCTTCCGGCATATGGTCTACCTCCTCAACTGTGCAGCTGGATTGCCAGCTTTTTAAACGAGCGCCGAGTGCGGGTCCTCTGCGATGGCCAGGCTTCTCGCTTCTTGCAAGTGAATGCCGGGGTACCACAGGGGTCCGTACTATCACCAACTCTCTTTCTTCTGCATATCAATGATATGCTATCCCTCGGGAACATTCATTGCTATGCAGATGACAGCACACTGCACGGGAGTTACTCGGTTCGTCCGACGGCGGGGCGATCTGAGATTGAGGAGGAGAGACGACGACTCGTGGCTGATCTCGACCGTAACCTCGACAGTATCTCTCAATGGGGTACCGAGAACCTGGTCGAGTTCAATGCCCGCAAAACACAGGCGTGTGCATTTACTGCGAAGAAATCCCCTTTCCTTCCCCTACCCTCTCTTCAGAATGCATTATTACCAATGAAGGACAACCTTGATATCCTTGGCATAGACGTTCGTCGAGAGCTCAATAATAAAAACTACATCGAAAGATGTATAGGGCTAGCTTCGCGGAAACTAGGAATACTGAATAAGGTAAAGAGATTCTTTACACCGGACCAGAGGTGTCTGCTGTACAAGACGCAGATTAGACCCTGCGTCGAATACTGCTCTCACCTCTGGGACGGCTCCGCGAAGTATCTGCTGGACGCTCTCGACGCTATGCAGCGACGGGCTATCCGTATTATAGATTGTCCAGAGGTAACGGGAAGCCTTGAGCCGCTAGTTCAGCGCCGAACAATAGCTTCCTTGGCCGCATTCTACCGTATTTACCACGGCGAGTGTTCTGAAGAGCTCTTCAATCTGATCCCACCCTCTTCCTTCCGATCCCGAACGACTCGTGCCGGGCAGAGATGCCACCCCCACACAGTGGATAGCATGTTCGCGAGAACCGAACGTTTTAAACGTTCGTTTCTCTGCCGAACGATAGTGGCCTGGAACGCCCTGCCTGTGCACGTGTGTCCTCCCACATATAATCCTGGGTTCTTTAAGCGGAGCGTGAAGAGGCACATCAGTAGGTCGTCAAATTGAGGGCCACTCTCAATAGTAATGAGTGCTGTGAGAGTGGCCCACAATCGCTAGACGTCGTCACGACTTACCACCAGGCGGGCGGCGTCAATTTGGCGAACCAAATATAAAAAAAAAAAAAAAAACACGCGACGGAAGCTTAAAAAATGGAGTAACTTCTCCCGTTTTCCCAACTTTTCCCTTCACTGCTCTGCTCCTATTGATTGTAGCGTGATGAAAAGCATACGATAACCTGCCCAGGAGTATGAAGAATAATTGTACCAAGTTTCGTTAAAATCCGTCGAGTAGTTTTTGTTTCTATAACGAACATACAGACAGACAGACAGACAGACAAAAATTTTACTGAGTGCATTTTTGGCATCAGTATCAATCACTAATCACCCCCTGACAGTTATTTTGAAAATATATTTCATGTACAGAATTTACCTCTCTACAGATTTATTATAAGTATAGATTAGGCGCCTCCTAAATTGCCCTAATTGTAGCATATTTTGTAATTAGGTACCAACAACAATTCTTTTTTTGTTGTATTATACACACTTATTGATTTTGACACGAGACCAATGTATATTCGTCCACATTTAGTCTTAAGAAAATGTGTAATTTACCTGTCAGTTATAGAAAAAGAGTGACCGTGAGTTTCATTACCAGGTTCTTTCTCTCGGTTCTAGCTATTGCTTTGCGAATCTGGCAGTACATGTAAATATAGAAGCAATAATAATTTTTACTTTAAGTACTTACTGAAATTTGTAAGAGATATTTAATGACCTATACAAATATAGTAAATTATACAACAAGTGAAAAAATAAGAAAACGAGTTACGAAGTTGGATCCCGAGAGTAGAGAAGGATCCTAGAATAGAATCCCGAGCGTAGCGAGGGTTTCTAAAGTAGAATCCTGAGCGGAGCGAGGGATACAAGGAACTAGATAATTTTTTTTTTCACGAGTAGTCTAGTCTACTTTATACCATTGACTGCGAGAAAATAAGGTAAAGGTTTCCAACATCTACATTGTCTGATGGGGATGGGGGGAGGGGGGGAGGTGACCTCAGCCTGCCAGTAGTTACGTTCAGCTTTCTTTTTTTTTGTAGTATACTTAATTCGTCTATTGAAGCACGTTCCAAATTCAAATGTCATTATTCACTTGTGAGTAAATGAGCGTTTTATTCACTGTTATCGATGAATAAAGTTCACTTTTTCGAGGGACAATGGTATAAAATAAGTCATTTCATTTCATTTAGTATTCCATTAAGAGTTTATGCCGGACAACTTAATGGTTCCATTCCAATATGCCTCAGACCATGCATAATTTGTTATTTGTATCAGCTACGTCAGTTGTTAGGACAGGTTAGCACAGGTTAAGCGGAGGCACGTTGTTATACCAATATTTAGCAAATTTCCTAGCCCCACGTAGGACTATAAGGCGAGCCTACTACCGCTGACCACGATCTTTCATGTTTTTCTTGTAACCCAGTTTGACAGTTTAATTTTCCAGATACCAGCAGGGTGAGCATGACGGTGAGAAGACTTTGTCGATAAACATTGATATCGCAGAAAATGTCAATGACGTGACATAATCAACGCATTTTTTTAAATTTCCTGCCTTATCATTGGTTATCGACAAACTCTTTCTACCACCATGCTCGCCCTGTTGATTACATAACATAAACCGACTCTGTCAATACAAGTACCTGTATATGACATACACCTTTGAAGAAGTGTAATAAGTAAGGATAAACGGCATGTTCTGGATTATACGAAAATATCGCATATAAATGGCTAAGAAGTATTCAAGATGGCGTCAGAAACTCGATTCCAGTCGGTACTTCGCTTTTTTACTCGAATTGGCGTATACGAATAATAGAATATCGCGTTGTGTTCTCAACTTTGCAAATTTCTACAATTTATTTGTTTATATTTTTATTTAGCTAACCAAAATTATTACCAATATCAAAATAGATAAATTATTACCAAATAATATTGATACTTACCTAAAGTTTATTAAATAGTTTCACTGAAGTTGTAGATTCTACTATTTATTTCTTTATCTTTCAAATCGCCTCCCCGAAAAGGCAAAATTACTGGCCAAATATGGGTGTGTAATGCGCCTCTGCCTATCCCTGCTGGGATACAGGCGTGATGTATGTAATCGTCTTCCAAATAAAACAAAGTTTTAGCATCTAGATCACCTTAATCTTACTAATACTTACCTAAGTTTACACGTGTGCGATTTCATGATAATGTGATCCATTTAGTCCAAATAAATCGAGTATGAAACTAAAAAGACTCAATAAGCAACGTGTAAAAGAAAGTTAATTCGCTCGACTTAATACGGTTACTCACTTTGGATAAGATTAATAAAGGAAGCCGGGCTAAAATAAATCGATCAATACCGGACACACCTTCTAAGCGGGTGGACAGGCTATACATAACGCTAATAAAACCACACCTAGCCTTATACCCACTAATAAACTTGATTACGGCCGACAGAGTGCCCGCGTACCAACAATAACTGTACATAGCACGTTACCTATGGGTTTAACCTGGAAATTCTGTTTGGCAATTTCAAGAACAATCCATAGGTTTAGAGATACAGGTCAATTTTGACATACATAACATGTAAGGTTCTTTTCCATTGTGATAGGTAGTCATCTCACCTGACTCACGCACGATGCTCGTTGATAAGGTCAGAACTCTTGGTCAGTTGGCAGAACGTTCCTCTTAGAAAAGAACAGTCGCCGGTTCGAGTCGGGCCAGAGACTATCGTTTTTGCGATTCATATCGTAAAAATACCAGTGACGGGCGCTCTTTTAATTTTAAAATGTAACTTCTTTGGATTTTTCACTGTAGGACTGTAGCAAATATGTCCTTAATAAGCGACGCTAGGTTCGCCTCCTATTTAGTGAGACAAACAAAATTATCGATGAAAAGTAAACGTATAATATAAACCCACGTACCGCTTCGAGCCTTCGAGCTTCTACATTTCGGTAAATGTTTCGCTATTCAAAGAGAAACGGTTTTTTGGCGTGCCAGTACGAGTATATTTGTGCAAACATCCACTCAACCCCACAAAACGAAATGAAAACGGTGTCTATTTTTGTACCAAGGCTGATCAATAAATATAATCGGCAGCCAGTGCAGTGCAACTATTCGAAACAGGGTATACTCGTAGTTAGCGAGACGTAAGCTGAGCTTTGCATTTGGGTGAGTGCACATACGTGAATGTATAATGTGACCTGTTTTACACACACACATGTGTTGTACACACAGCTACACACAGAGTTTTTACTCTACTTTTCGATCACTCACACAAATTCAAAGCTCAGCATACGCCTCGCGAACTATAAGTACCTACATTTAATACACATCCATTTTCTGTTACCTACCTATTTAGTGTTTTCAACTATTCATTTTGTTACGACTAACAAGTGGTACCCGGTACCCTTGCAACATAACCTAGGTAAGTAAGTATACGTAAGTTTATGAACGCAAATCATTTTGCAGCCATATTTTGCTATAGAGTAAAAACCCTTTCAAATATTTAGAGGGAATAGAATGATATTGGAGAAAAAAGTAAAACAGACTTTTTATAGATCGTAAAAACCGTGCATAAATTCGAATATTCTGCCTTATATCGCGTGGTTTATATGGTATTATAGTTTCAAAAATATATATTTACGGCTGGTTTCTGAATTGAGAATTTGTAGTTGAGCAACCACTGGGTACGCCAAATGTCAAAATTCAGGAACAAATTTTGACATTTGACGTACTCGACGGATAATTAACTTCAAATTGTCAATTATAAAACCGCCCGTTACTGTTAGTACATGATATAAAATACTTCTATAAATTATATCTAAGCTTAAGTATACTACAGCTCCACGTGATCCAATTTTCAAGTTCCTGCTTCCCATAACATACAGCTACATCAATACTGTATTTCATCAAAATTGGTGTAGTCATTTGAGCGTGAAGAAATCACAAATAAAGACACAGCTCACAAATTCATTTATCTCTACGAAGGTACTGGACGGATTTTCTCGGATTAACATAAAAGTAGGTACATTATTACCCAATTATATAGTTATAATAGATCAGAGTTAATATAATATAATACCTCAATATTTTCTTGCGGTTTTTACAGATAAGTAAATTTTTCATCAAAATTGGATGTCAGGAACAAAGTAATCGTCATATAAGTTATTGTCACCGCAGGCAGTAAATAAATATGCTGGGTCGAAAGTGGAGGAACATTGTAAGTTCAATGTTCTTTTTATAACCAATTACTTATTTATGGCCCGACTCTTATGAGGAGGAGTGTTTATTGAGGGGCAATGTGGGTAGTTTAATATTGTTAATGGCATTGTGCCCATAATGTGGTGGAGTGAGGGAAATTACATTTGCTACATGTGTTATCCACATAAACTTAGGGTACTGCTTAGTGGCGTAAATTTTTCCGTTCAATGCGTAAAAGTATAATCAACTAGTCGATTTCCGCTGTTCCTCTAGCGTGAAATAATGATCGTGTGCCCAAATTACCCAGAGTCGTGTTGTACACTAGAAGAAGAATCTGTATTTAGCAAGGGTTTACGGGATTCACGTCACAGAAGTCACGTCAATCTAGCGCTGTCTTTTGAAAAGAAGAAATAAACATAAAAGGAGTTGGGTTTTTGCTGAGCGCGTGGTTGGTGGCTGTTTAGGTTACCTCTGGCGCTCCGCAAAAACCGGGTTCCAGACGGTCAATTGCAATACCGAACAACGTTTCTTATCTTGTCCTACACCTAGAACTAGTTCGTGGTAACTATTTCTTCTGTGCGGGACTATCAAACAATACTTTGACATTGGCAAAATTATCGATGAACAATGGAGCTACACCCTTAAAAGCAGAAGAACATAAAATGTGAACAAAACATTCCCATTGATAAACAAAAACAACTTCGTAGACTACTTAGCTTAAATTCTCAAAGGCCAGCTTTCCAAGGATTATCAAGGACTCACGAACTACAAAGTACATTTTCATAAATTAACATAAACAGATTTAGAAACTTGAGTCAGTAGGTTTTAACAATAAATTCGGCTTGACGTAGCGGGACGAGCTGCGGGCCACATAGGTGGCCAGGGTCCGCCGGGCGCACTTTGGGAATTCTCTCAGTGCTTACCAGAGGGGCGTACGGCAATAGACGTAAGTACGACCACGGACCAAGGCCGCATATGAAAAAAAAATGACAAGCTGCGATGTTTTCAAAAGAACACCCGTTGCTAAGTCATTTATAAACATTTAACTTGGCTGCGGACACCCAACCGCTTTTTATGGGGAGATTAATAGTTTATGACCCCAATCAACTACGCTGCGGTCTGGTTATGATAGAAATAAATTACTGGCAGATTTCAAGAGGGTAAATAAAAACTTAAGTCCATGCCAAAGGTGGCTCGTTTCTAGCCAACCTCTTATAGTCTAGTAATAGTAAAAATAGAAAAAAGATAATATTTATGATATAGTTTATAAGATATAGTTACTTGAATTTCAGGATTTTCTGAATTCTTTATTATTTTCTGGAATAAATTTAAATGCGCAGCAAAAAACTAATCGCCCCTCAGTTGATAAGCATCAGATAATTTTTTTTTATAAAAAAACTTTTTTTTTCACTGAAAATAAACCAATTGTTTACGTTTAACAAATAATTCAAAAATAGACATCAATAGTGTATTGTATTTTTTCTTCAAATCCGTCAAAAAGATTTTTGACATACAAAAAATATGATTTGCATATCAAAATATACAGATTGCACAGCAAAACCTACTAAAGTCTTAGGGTGATCCGACTTGGATTAGGTTAGAAGATTAAAAGCGGGAGCACAGCTTCCGACTTGGATTAATCTTCGTGGTTATTTTTTTGTATACCTAGAAATGATCTTAGATCAATCCGACTATTATTTTTTTTGAAAGCGCGACCGATGCCTGCGTCACCTTGGGGACCAAACTTCGGAAATGTGGTCCGAAGTTCCATCGGCTATCAAGTACGATCCCTAGGTACTTCATCGAGGGTTTGATGCCGATGCTAACGTCTCCCACATTTATGCTGGAACTTTCCGGTGGACCGTTCCGAGGTCTGTGAAAGCACAGAACCTCGGACTTCTGCAAGGCCACCTCCAGTCCCAGCCGCCGTATCCGACTCACGACTTGAGCAACACCCGTCGTGGCCTTGAGTGCTGCCTGATCAATCCGACTTGGATAGGTAAGGTTAGTATTTTTAAATAAACAGCTATCCGTCATGAACTTAAACTGCTGTTTAAAATTAATAAATTTTGAAGTAATTATATGCTGTGCAATCAGTATTTTTGCTCAACTGCTAATCGAAAAGAATACCTTTTCTTTTCGATTAGCAGTTAAATACTATCCTTAATTTTGTAAGTATATTTCGAATAATAGCCCGTCTTAAAAAATACGGTACGTTTAATAACTTGCTTTAATTACTGGTCAGAATACTCTTGTTCATTCTCTTCATCGAATTAATTACCAGAATACTTAGGCCACCATTTTAATTCTACAAAGCTAGAAAGATGAAAAATCTCATTAGACGTAATAGCATTTATCACAATCAGCTAAGTGTCCTGTAATGCAATGACCAAGTCTTGAGAGATTAATATCTAAAAGAAAACGCGTTCAGAAAATTAAATTACCAGCACAATTTGTATAACTCGAGGATGAATTAGCCTTTATATTTCATCTGAACTTTCAATAACAATCAGGAATTGCAAGAAAAAAATATAAATTGGAATTTTGCCGGACAGCTTAATGGTTCTTTGGGAACTTTTCGAGTTATATAGAGGCAAAATTAACTTTTGGGGATGGGGATAAATTGTAATAAGTTTGCGCACTTCGACGCGGTGGTCACGTGTTACATTAAAGTATGCTGAAAGTGTAAGAAAAGTTTTGCTTTACTTTATTACTCAAGCAAAGTTTTCGCTCATCCATCCATCACACAAGGCGTTAGCTCGGATTGAAGTTAATTCTCAGGAGCTTACTAGACATTAGTGAATATAGGCATATTTTTTTTCATGTTCATACATTTCACATGATATTCACTGCCTCGGTGGCGCAGTGGTATGAGCATGCGACTGTCGTCCCTAAGGTCCCAGGTTCTATTCCGGGTCGTATCAAATTATTTGTGTGATCTACAAAAATGTTTGTTTTGGAGTATGGGTGTTTTCTATGTATAATATGTATGTATTTAGAAATATATAAGTATGTTTATCAGTTGTCTAGATCCCATAGCACAAGCTTATATTAGCTTAATTTGCTATGACATTGTGTGAGAATGTCCAAAAATATTTATTATATTTTATTTATTTATTTATCTAAAACTGCCTACAACTGCCTCGGTGGCGCAGACGAGGCCGAGGCCCCGGGTTCGATTCCCGGGTCGAATCAAATATTTGTGTGAAATTTGTGGGAAATGTATGTTTCGGAATTTGGGTATTCTCTATGTATATTTAGTATAATATATAGTATAGTATGTTTAGAGAAGGAAAACTCTTTACTAAACCCTATACCAATCCGTCTGGCTAGCGTGATATATGTAGGCTGAACTCCCCCCTCTTTGGGGGGGTGGCCTGTGCCCAGTAGTGGGCGTCAAATAGGTTGAGATGATGATTATGATGATTGTATCTAAAATAATTGCAATTATAGGTGCAAAAAACCAACGCTTCCAACCTCAAATCAATATATGACACATTCAACCCCGGTAAAGGAGAATTCTTGTATCTCTGACATTAATATTCAAGTCACATACCTAAGGTGCGGATCAGAAGGGCCTCGTTCCTTTATGAGACTGATAGTAGGGCTGAGATCTCGTACGTGAGCCTTCCAACCAACTGCCATGGGAGGCAAATGTACTATATCTACGACTTACTGTTTAACTTATGCTACTTCTAACTTTAGTTAAGTATGATAAGTAAGTAGTAACGAGTAGGTACAGTTATAGTAATTTAAGAAAAATTATGAAAAAGAAAATTATTCATCTAATAATACAAACAACTACTGACCGTCAATAGGGTTGAAATATAGCTCAAAGCGTTATTTTGAACCAGAGATCTTTTTCCAGAAACTTTTATTAGTATTTCTTACCTCTTTAATTCAATATTGTTCTTCTAAACAACTTAAGGTGCTTCATAGGTATTAATTAATAGTCTAACTATTTTCTCACTAATGAGTTATACCGAAGCTATAAGCATAAGAATAAGATTTTGAAAGATAAGATTTTCGTCAGATTTAACTTATTAAGCACTCGCAGCGTAATCACCAAAAGGTTAACGGGTTATTTTACTTCATGGAGAGACTAAATTTATGCATGGGGACAATACTGATTATGAAAATAATTCCTAAAATAAACATAAATATTTATTGATTACATAATCACGTCAACGAAGATTTTTTTTTTTTTTTTTTTTTTTTTTTATTCATTGACCAAAACATTATAATAATACAGTCTGCATGCATAATATCCACTCGCTTAAACCTCGAAGGAACCTTGATATTGGTATCTGTTTTATAACACACTAGTTGATCACCGCAGCTCCGCCCGCGTGATTTCCCGGTTCCCGTGGGAACACAATACCGGGATAAAAAGTAGTCTATGTTACTCAAGGTGAATGTAGCTTTCCAATGGTGAAAGAATTTTTGAAATCGGCACAGTAGTTTTTGAGTTTATTCATTACAAACAAAAATACAAATCTTTCGTCTTTATAATAGTAGTATAGACATGTATAGACTATACGTACTAAAAACCTTCCTCGATAACCACTCTATCCATTGGTGAAAACCGCATCAAAATGCATTGCGTAGTTTTAAGGATCTAAGCATACATAGGGACGGACAGACTTTGTTTTATTAATGTAATGGATAAAGTATTTCTTATACCATAATATTTTGTAAATGTGATCAAACTTTTCGAATATAAATAATTCAAATCTCAGAGTTATGACTGACATTCGAAAACTTCTTCAATAGTTTTAGTCATAAATATTCAAACAGAATAACACGAATCTCGAATTTGGCCCCTCTTTTATCAAATATTCAGCATGTTATTTGCATACAATTACATTCGCGTCATCACTGCTACTTGTACACAAACTTATCCCCAAGGAAACTTTAGGATCTCATTCACTCAAAAATCGTGATTAAGTCTTTGTCATTATGATAAGATTACAATCTTCTCAGGCGAAGAGATTCTGTAAATGGGGGCAACCTTATTTAAAATTTGGACGATATTTCTTATCTCTAACTCCCGTACTTAATTGAAAAGTCTATAAGTACTTATGTGATATTATTTATTGTATGCAGACCTATAGATGGAACCAGATACTAAGGGTTCCTATGAACCACCGCTATTGGTAGAACAATACTCACTGACGAAATGAGGGCGTTATGAATAAAGGGACGGGCAAGCTCATCCTTCACATGCGACGTATACCATGCATTATAATGCGCTTCAAGCTTTAATCCTCATATTTGAAATCTCAATGAAAACGAATTTTGAAAACGCTGAAAAATAGTCATGAAATATTCATAAATAGTCGTAAATGTAAAAAAATAGTCGTATTATACTTTCGGCGTTATAGCTATAAGTTAGTGAGGATTATGGCTTGAACGTCAAGCTGTAATCCTCATCTCTGGTGCAAGCAAACGGTAAAGCCTATCGAATTCGTTTAGGTTCCAAAAAATAGTCATGAAATAGTCGTAACGACATGCCAAATCTCAGAAATAGTCCTTAAAAGGTTCCAGAGATATAAAGGTAACCTGATGAGGATTATGGCTTGAACATTTGAAAACTTCAAATTTCTCCGGAACGCCTGCGATTTTCGGTTTAAAATTTATGCGAAAAAATAGTCGTGAAATAGACGTATGAAGCTACAATAAATTTGAGCTGATTTAATTTGAAAAGAAAAAGTTTCCGTTTGCCCTACATTTGTATGGAGTACAGTCGTGTACAAAATTGGGACTTACGACTATTTCACGACTATTTTTTATAGCCATAATCCTCATCAGGTTACCTTTATATCTCTGGAACCTTTTAAGGACTCTTTCTGAGATTTGGCATGTCGTTACGACTATTTCATGACTATTTTTTGGAACCCAAACGAATTCGATAGGCTTTACCGTTTGCTTGCACCAGAGATGAGGATTACAGGTTGACGTTCAAGCCATAATCCTCACTAACTTATAGCTATAACGCCGAAACTATAATACGACTTTTTTTTTTACATGTACGACTATTTATGACTATTTTTAGCGTTGTCAAAATTAGTTTTCATTGATATTTCAAATATGAGGATTACAGCTTGAAGCACATATGATATCTGAACAGAATCTGGCCTATACAATTTGTATGATAACCAACACACTGGTCATTCACCACGCTGTCTTACGCGTCACCGCGCCAGATTCGCGTGTTCCCCTGCTATCCCACGCGTACGACGCACACACGTTTAAAGTGTCATAGCGCGTAAGATAACGTATACCTACGTCAGACGTCGTACCAGTCTGTCTCCCACGTCGCATGGCATACGTCGTATATGAAAAACCAGTGTGCTTTTCGCTTAAAGATGTTGTGGGATGTGTGTGTGTGTGTGTCAGTGCCCGACTTGAACAACTCTACCACCAAACATATTAGTACCTACATATTATTAAAAACCTAATAAACCAAGAGCACCCGAACGTAATTTTGTAAAAGCTCAAAATTTCCGCAACTAAGGTAAGAACGATATCACCCAGTATTTACCAATGGACTTGGATATAATTGATTACAATAGCTTTCTTACTCGAACTTACTCGATAACGGCTATGAATCTTATAAAACAAAAAAATAAAGAATTTGGTGAACCAACGTTTCCAGAAATTATATTGGTTTCCAGTTAACATTATAGCAGGGTCTCACGACTCTCTGGAGAATATACCCATCGAAGAACACAACCCAAAGTCATTTATTTTGTTTCTTGCAACTAACAATGCCCTGAGGTTTTAACTAGTACAATTTATACAACTACGAACTACATACGAAACAAAGAGACCAAAATGTATTGTTAGTACCAACTATTACCGATTCTGTGGTATTACCCGCGGCTTCGCCCGCTTGGCAAATTCTACCTTCACAAAAACCTTCCTCGAGAACCATTGGTGAAAACTGTATCAAAATCCGTTGCGTACTTTTAAACATCTAAGCATACGTACGGACGGAAGCGACTTTGTTTTATAATATGTAGTGATGACTAGCTATTACCGCTCGCCGGGATTGCTTGGGTACATTATGACAACTACTTTTTTCTGTAAAAATATCTCACGCGACCAGAGGACCCGGGACCGGGAAGTAGCAGTCTCACGCACAAGGCAGTTCCTATTTAATAATCTTTCAGCAATTTCGAACAAAATACTTGCAAATTATAGTAAAATATTCATTCCACAGAAATAAACCTAATCGATGAGAATTCAAAGAAAGATTTGTTTCGTAAGCTTATACATATTCGTGATACAAAATCATTACCTAACGTTGAGCTTTTGGAAGTGTTACCTATTTGAATTTGCACGTACGCATAAAGTTAGCGATGAAACACGTGCGTTGTTTTCTAATGAATGTAGCACGTGTAGCGAGCAACCTTTACACGTAGGGAGAGCGTGGTATACGCGAGCAATTTATTTAATGTAATTTATCCCTTACCTAATGACAAACAATTCGTAGAAGGCAATACTCATGTGGAAGGTAGCCTTTACATTTTTTAAATATGCTCGGACTGTTGAGATTATTTTTGGAATGTAACGTCTTTCCTGGCATTCAAAATTCAAAAAAATTGTTTTGAATTACAGAGTAGTTATGGATTGTCTATGTGCGCACATAGACTATTACCTGAGAGCAACGTAAAGCGTGGGTATGTAATGCACCTCGGCTTACCTCTTCCGGCTATACGCGTGACGGTATGTACAGGGGACGTCGACTGTATGTAGTCTGTAGTCGCGTGATAGTATGTACAACGGTAGATGCTTACAACTAAAATGAACAATTTGAATGTATTTATCAAATAAAGAATCGCAAACTATGTACCTATGTATGTATATCGTATTCAATCTTATTATCATTATTGTATTTATTTTTAATCATCTATTGAATCACTATATATTAATGATTTGGCGGTACAGAATAGTGACGTCATAGTTCAGTTTTTTATACAAATTCTTCTGAGGTATATCGTATTGACGAATGAAATAAAAAGAAGCTGATTTGATTTGACAGCCATCTACCCTATTTTAGGTAATATGTACATCATAGATAACCAAAAAGTAAAACTAACACCAGGTAAACTAGTAATTTCATAGTATCTGTTTGTTTATTTACCTACGCATCTCATAAACTAAGATTTTGTACGGTGATAGTTTGAGACTAAAGACATATTTTAGACTACTTTGCTAGGTGGCTAGATAGAGTGTGGCCGCAGGAGTCATCTAGTAAAAATAAAACACAGTTCAAAAATTGACATAGTAACCGCCTTCAAATTATTGAATTAAATAATTGGGATTAAATAATTGTCGGAATGGAACCAAATTGAAATATGACCACTTGGGAAGTAGCTTTCAATTTAAAATATATCAAAATCGGTCCATAGATATGAGGTTACAAACATAAAAAAAACATACAGTCGAATTGAAAACCTCCACCTTCTTTTTTTGAAAAGGATTTATACTTGAATTCTCGTTAAAAAATCCTTTTCTAAAGTTAGGTAATTATTAACTTTCGGGTAAAGCAAACAAGATTTTTCCTTCTAAAAAGAAGACCAGGTATACGCTTGAATAATTTATACTGAAGATGACGGAGTACACTTCTTAATCAGTTACAATGAAGAATCGTGTCTGAACCCAGCCTGCTCACTATAAGTTATGGGTTCGTTTTAGTTTCATCTCCTTGTTATGTATAGGCACGTTCTTGTAATAATATAATAAAAATAGACTCGGTGTTGGCTTATATTGGCGAAAGATAAAAAACTATCCGAAATCATAAAGAAATTAAAGTTTTAAAGAAAATTAAATTAAATTTCAATAATTTTTTAGTAGGTACAGAAAAAAAATTATAAAAATAATTATAATTCGACAAATTTGCCCGGACTTTAACTTTATTCTAAAGCCCTTCTATTCACGATTGTAGAATATCGCCGTAGTGACTGGGGCAACGAAAAATTCAATTTTGCAAGAATGGCTGAAGCTCAAGTTACAGAAAGCTCCAAAGCTGGAAAGGCTTAAGCTTATAAGTACTAAGTGAATCTTTGTGGGTGAAATGTCTACAATAAGTATCTAAGGGAATTTATTACTAAGAAAAATAAATTACAAATATGATAAATAAAATGTTCAGTACCTACTTAGACACAGACAGACACGAATCACGTTTTTATCCCCAAAGAGGTCACAGAGGTACAGGGGCGTTTATGTTGCCTAAATTTCGCCAACTTGTCATCCCCCACGTAATAGGCGCCTATTGCCGTTTACGGGGAGTATATTTATCGTTCGTTTGTTAGCAAGTGCACCGTGTGCAGATAATGTGGATGATTTATACCCTCGAGATGTTAGAAGAGATCAATGTACATTCGTCCACATTTAGTCTTAAGAAAATGTGTAATTTACCTGTCAATTATTGAAAAAGAGTGACCGTGAGATTTATTGCCAGGTTATTTCTCTCGGTTCTACGAGTACTTATTGCTTTACGAATCTGGCAGTACATGTAAACATAGAAGCAATAATATTTTTTATTTTAAGTACTTACTGAAATTTGTTAGAGACATTTAATGACCTATACAAATATAGTAGATTATACAAGTGAAAAAAAAGAAAATTTAATTCGAGTTACGAAGTTGCATTCCGAGAGAAGAGAAGGATTCTAGAAGGAGAGAAGAGAAGATTTCTACTTAAATCATTTCATTTCAGCCTTTCAGTACACAAGATAATATTAAGGGGAGCTGACAGATCAAAACTGAATCACTAATGACATATTGATACACAGTTTTTTATATAAATTGGAACTTAATCATAATAATATGAAAGGTACGGTACACAATGGGTTTCGATTTGACTGTTAATATTATTGAATTGACATTTTTATCGACTTGACCGTATTGTTGACAATTACGTTACTATTATCATCAATTGACATTATTGTTTAATTAAGTAATCGACATGATAATATAAATATAAATTATAATAGAATTAATTAATATTATATCAGTAGGCCTTTTGTTTATACAAAAGGCCTACTGATATTATTAATGCTAATGAGTTCGTTTGTTTAATGCGCTTATAATATCAGAAACTACTGGCATAGAATAGAAAATAGTACTTACGTACAGAACTTGTACTCCCGACGTTAATTAAAGCATGTTTTGTTTACAGAGAACATAAATTGAACGTTAGGGTTGTCAGGAAAGTACCAGCATAATTTGACCAATAATAATGACGCTAATGCCTCAATATCAACTCTATGGTCAATGCCGTATCACAAACAAGAGACAACCCTTACTGACTTACAACATCAAGTTGTCGCTGACGTCACGTATTTTTTGCGATTGTTAGGCGAGTGACATGGGCCTGCTACTGGTTCATTTATTTTGTGTTAAATAGACCATTTATAGAGGAAGGTTATATCATCATACGATGGCCAATAGAAGCTGAGCACCAATTAAAAATGTTTAAAAGAGAATTCCACGCAAACGAAGTCACTGCCGTCCTCAAGTATAATAATAATGTTGTGTTTCACCAGAGCCGTCCCATTACACGAAGGCGTCTCATTTACACACTAAGGGCTCGTTTAAGGAGACGCGGCGCGTCGTGCGGTGCGGTCCGCGAGGCGGGCCGCCAGAAACACGAACATACTGCAATGTTTGGAGCGTTCAAGGAGAAGCGTCTTTGCAAGCGTTTGTTTGAGTTATAGCATCCCAAGCGACGAGCGTCGCCGCGTCGGACGCGGCAAATGTAGCGACAGGCGACGCCGCGGAGTACGCGGCGGGAAAACCAGCGAGTTTCGCAATGGGAGAACGCGGCGGATGAAGCGGCGGGTGACGCCGCAAAGGACGCGGCAAGGAAGGGTGGGAGAGGTGCGGGGTATGCAGTGGGAATGACATTCGTGTATATCCATGAAATACCTCATAACCTTTTGTTCTTACTGAGTGGTAAAGAGTTGCATATTCTCGAAATTGTTCGCGTTCGGCTGCTCGCGTGGGTTCCGCTCTAGCGGTAAATAAAATACTTTTTAGGTTATAATTATCTTCAAGCAATATATCAATGATGTCGTCCATGATTACAAACTATACACACGTTTGCTCTTTGTAATAGTCGAACAAGACTGGAAGGACGGCAATAAGCTGCGAGAGTCGCACCGGGTGTCGCACTGAACGACGGCGACGCCGCATACAAAGCTGCGTCCCACGCGGCGGGTGCAGCGCCGTGCGAAGCCACGCCGCTCGCGTCGCTCGACGCCCCGCGTTTCCTTAATCGAGCTCCTGCATTTCTATATGTTTGAGTTTGCGCGTGACGCGACGCGGGCGCTTCACGCGCCGCCTCACTATAAACGGTTAAATC
This sequence comes from Nudaria mundana, assembly GCA_963556515.1. Classification (NCBI taxonomy): domain Eukaryota; kingdom Metazoa; phylum Arthropoda; class Insecta; order Lepidoptera; family Erebidae; genus Nudaria; species Nudaria mundana. The sequence continues at coordinate 18,037,499 of OY748291.1, read as the reverse complement.
GCTCGACGTGCCGCGGCAAGCCACGCCGCACGTGAAGCTCGACGCCCCGCGTCTCCTTAAACGAGCCCTAAGAGCTCCGGATGAAACAATACAATACCTACTTCTTCTGCTTTGTGCACAGTCGGCCTGTTAGCAAATCCTTTGTACGGTTTATTCTCTTGAATGTGAACTTCAATTAGTTCTAAAAAACGAACTCCCACGAGCAGTGAGCTCATGATTGTAAACAGAGGAGTGTTGAAGATTTTATAATTACACACCTTTTTTTTGCTCGTAACTTTTGAATTAGGATTGTTAAAGGGTGCAACCGTTAATTACTTACCTTAACACTTATTTAGGTAATTAATAAAAGACATAAAAAGAGGTTTCATCTTCTTTTTTTAAAAAGTGGCTCCATCGATGTTTATGATGATTTCACCAATGTCAAGGTAATGTATGACATTTCCCGCACAGAAGAACTAATTACTTAACTAGTTCATGATGCGGGTTTACGGAGCACCAGAGGTAACCTAAAATGCACCACTAGCCAGCAAAAATCGAACTCCAAGAAAGAGGATGTGAATTCGTCAAATTAGTCTATATTAACCTAATTCTTTTCTTGTCACGTGTATAATACGTGACAATAAAAGAATTGGGTTATGTACTTAAAGGTAAACTTTGTAAACAGTCTAACTAACATTACTATGAATCTCGGCCTGTAATTAACTTTTTTTACTAAATCAGGATAGGTTAGGTATAATAGTAAAGTTATATGACAATGTAAAATTGTCCTGACTGACTGTGTTAGAGAATTCCAATAGAATACCGTTATTCATTGCTTTTCTTAACTTTAATTTAGCATAAACATCAATTCCTTACAGTACTTGTATTTTTAGTTTAGTAAATAGTGGAAACGTAGTTGATTGTACTTTTACCTTTTTTTTTTAATTCCGCGGCTCTATGTTGCGGCCGCTGTTATGTCCGTTACCTGATTCACACGAAGAAGTTATTTCCAGTGGCGCCCGGCGGTGTACTTTTACCTACTCTAAGTTTAGTATTACTGTACTAGTAATATATATTGTACAATTGTTTCTTTCCTGAATAAAATAAAATAAAAAATTATTATAATGAGACTATAATGTGTTGAAAGTTTTGAAAAACAGTTACTAAGATAAAGGCTAGTTTGTATGTGGTAGTCATGGCCACAGAATAGAGAATAGAGAATAGTACTTACATACAGAACTTGCACTCCGACGTTAATTAAAGCACATTCTTTTGTTTACAGAGAACATCATTCAAGCGTTAGGGTTGAACAGTAAAGTAAAATATATCCCAGCATAATTTGACCAATAATTATGACGTTAATGCCTCAATATCAACTCTATGCCGTGTCACAAACAAGAAACAACCCTTACTGATTTACAACTTCAAGTTGTCGCTGACGTCACGTATTTTTTGCGGTTGTTAGGCGAGTGATACAGGCCTGGCCATGGTACCTACTTAAGTATATTTATTATAGTAGAGCATTTTCCTAAAACGAAACTGTCACTGGTCCCGCCTAAACTCACAGTTTTATTTTCATTTATTTTATGAAAAATATTGCCTAGGTACCTAATACAATACTGACGCATTTAATTTCAAATATTTGTAATATGTACCTTATTTCTTTGTTAGCTACAGAGTCACAAAATGTTTATATAATTCTCATCGCGAAATAAATTGGAATGTGGCGATTTATACAAAGGCATACGACTCCATCAAGGGTAATGGAATTCTTGGCTGAATTGCCCCCGTTTAGAGCAAACGGCCTATGGGAATTACCTGTATAAAACTGGAAGTATTTTTTTATGTTTAACGTTATTTTATTACTACATCATCCGTTTTATAAGTTTGTGTACAAAATAAAAACAGTAATTCCATCTGGTTTTTAAAAACAAAAATTCCTGCGTTAGATTTGTTATTTGCCGTATTCAGGTACGTGTTTAAAATATATTTATATCTACATATAACATAAATAGCTGACCCGGCAAAAGTTGTTTTGCCTTAGGGAGGCCACTCTTATGACTTAGAGGTTTAAAAAATAGTTTACGACTGATTTTCAGACCTACCAAATATGCACCGAAATTTTCATAAAAATCGATCAAGCCGTTTCAGAGAAGTTTGGCAACAAACTCTGTGACACTAAAATTTATAACTATGTTAAAAAAATAGTATCAATAACCTGTAACTAGATTAGCGTGGTGGAACTGGCAGACTGCATCAGCTTCGTACCACGAGATGCGGTCCCTGAAGTAGCGATAGAACACCGGGAACCCTTCCTCAGGCAGGACCCATGTGTTGCTAATATTCACCTGCACAAAAAGAAACTTCATTAAAACTACCATTTCATCTTAAGCACATAATTTATGCGCATTAAATGCCATAATGAAAGTTATATCATGAATGCAAAAGTAGTTGCCTAGGCCTCCATTTTGCTGAAACTTCTGAACTAATTTGGTTAGTATTTGTTGTTTTTGTAACATTTTATAGTTTTTGTAGTGTATGTATAGTTTTAGAGTTTTTGAAACGAAAATCTCTTATACATCAGTAATGTCCGTCCGTCCGTCCGTCCGTGAACAACTTTCAAGTCGAGAACGGTAGGAGCTAGAGACTCAGTGTAAACGCCAATCGACTTAGCATAGTCGAAAACCCCCCCAAAATGAACTTGATCTTTGACCTCTGATCTCAAGGTCAAGGTCAAAAGGAGGTCAAATCGAGAACGGTAATAGTTAAGAGATTCAAGACCAGCTGCAATCAACTCAGCATGGTCAAAGACCTCTAAAATGAACTGGATCTTTGACCTCTGATCTCAAGGTCAACGTCAAAACGAGGTCAAATCGAGAACGGTAATAGTTAGAGACTCAAGACCAGCTGCAATCGACTCAGCATGGTCAAAGACATCTAAAATGAACTTGACCTTTGACCTCTGATCTCAAGGTCAAGGTCAAATCGAGAACGGTAATAGTTAGAGACTCAAGACCAGCTGCAATCAACTCAGCATGGTCAAAGACCTCTAAAATGATGTTGAACTTCATGTCATTTAGAACATTTTTTGGATTTTTTTAAAAAACTTTCGAAAAATCTAAAATATAAGGCAAATTTTTGCCATATTTTTAACTTGTTTTTTTTAATTCCGCGGCCGCTCTCACGTCCGTTGCCGGGCGTCTCTGATTCGCATGCAGAAGGTATTTTCCGTGGCGGGGTGGTAGTTTATTGGCGTCAAATACGCATTTGAAAAGACCTCAGTAACTGAATTATGATGGTGGCTCCGCTACAAAAAATGCATTTCTTCTTATTTTGAAAATTGCGTATAGTGTATATAAATATAGATTTTAAATAGTTATTTTTCTTGCTTTTCAAATTTAAAATCATTAAAATGTATCTGCCAGGCAGCATCACACCATATACTCGTATTATGTTACTCGCAAGCATAGTAGCTTTATATGTAGGTAAAATATTTTTTTTGAAATCGGTCCAGCAGTTTATGACTTTATTTGTTAAATAGAAATATAGCAGTAGAAGTGTAGATGAAGATTCAGCAAATCTATTCAAATTAAATACCTACCAATGACTTGTAAGGCAACTGACTATAGCTATACTTATAGCAGTAACACTTTTCAGTAGGCACTTAAAATACTTCAATAACCTACTATAACCTTATTGGGTATATGTTATGTACACTACAACTTTCCTGGGCCAAAGCGAGTCAATATTTGCAAAGGACCGAGCCCGCCATGAATTTTCCTCTCAACTTTTTATTAGAGAAAATCCGAATAATAATGTGCACAAGGAAAATTCTTTTGACCGACGATCCTATTGGGCCCTATAGGAATCGTCAGATCAAGTGGGAATTCCTTTCAAATTTACAGTTACTGTTTACCTTTTAATGATAGGCAATCCTGTCATTCCTAAGCAGACTTATTATAATACCTATATAATACCCACTATTGCTGAATCATTGAAACATTGAACGAACGTTGCGGTGTGTCAGAAGATGTAGTGAGGAAGATAGAAAAAGGGATGCTTCGATGGTTCGGGCACGTAGAAAGGATGGATGAAAGAAGATTGACGAAACAGATACATAAGGCAGGTGTAAATGGACAGGCAGGTAAGGGTCGACCTAGGTGAACGTACTTTGACCAAATCGGAGATGTTTTGACCAAAGGCCAGGTCAAGAGTACCCAGAACCGGAGAGCATGCACGAAGATAGTTATGAAAGTGGAAGAGGCGAAAGAAGTATGCCAGGATCGTAGCAAGTGGAATTCCATAGTCTCTACCTACCTCCATGGGAAAAAGGTGTGACTATATGTACGAGTATGTATGTATGTTTTGCTGAAAACCGGAACCTTTCGTGTCTATCAGATTACTGTTAATGAACTGCAACAAAAAACAGGTTTTCCAGAATAAATATTTTTGAATAGTAATCTCCAGTCTCATTAAATTTGTTGGAAAGTTATACAATTGCCATCCATCGTTTCGCTAGACGGCACATCAATGCGATCGCAGCTCAACTTTTTAAACTAAAACACTTTATCATACTTTATCATTCAGAGTGTTTAAATATTACTATGAACCCAAACCTATTTAAACGTAACTTTAAATCTGACCGTCGACTAATCTGATTTCACTTAAATCTCTTTACGTTAGAATTTAATTAAGTACCCGCTGTAGACAACTTCGCAAAAGGTTATCAAGGTAAAACGCCTACTTGTAAATTCTGTTGCTTACAAAATTAAAATTGAGAATTGCTTTAAATTATACAGAAAGTCTTTGTCTCGAAATTTAGAAGTCACCATATTTTAACTAAAGATTTATATCAGCCATATTAGTTTAGAGGGAGCGTATCCTCCTCGCCGAGCTCCGAAGTCAGCGGCGAGGGCGCCTCAGACTCATCTACGCCCAAGATCATCAACCTCCATGGTCGGGGCCTGAGGACGGTGGGATAGCCACTGGCTGCCCTTACAGAAGCAGGCTAGAAGGGTCGCGTGCTGCGATTCGAGATTCACTTGCCGACGTATCCAAAAAATAACGGCTTCTTTCATGAATGTTTGAGATTAATAACTTACATAAATAAAAGAGTTGAAGTGGAAAATGACTTTGAATGTAAAATCTGCGCAAACAAAATATTCGGTTCACTATAACTAGGGCAAGTGCAACGTTGGCATCGCTCGCGTATTCTAAAAGGTTTGAATGCACAGTGAAAGCTTTATAAAACTTGCATGCATGCAACTGTATGGAAAGAACAACACTTTGTAGATACTTTATAAATCTTAAAACTTTATGACGTCATATTTTACTTACACAAGAACTATGGTTGAGACTAGTTCTTACCGATGGGCAATCTCAGAAATAGTTCAATCTTATCATCATCATCCACTGAGCCTTTTCCTAACGCAGTTGGGGTCGGCTTTCCAGTCTAACTGCGATTCGGCTGAACTTCGATATTTTCCGTGAAGTGACCTCCACAACCCATTAGCGATATCGAAGTTCTGTAGTTAGACCGCGAGGATTTTTGATTTAGGGCTCCAACTACCCCTAACGACTGCCATAGATGTTTGTATGACAACCTGGACCGACGGCTTAGCGTGCTCTCCGAAGCACGGAGGGGTCTCAATGTCTTAAGAAATGGTCCCACATCCTAAGACCGGCCTGACTAGATGCTTAACCTTTGCAATGTGTTAACATTGTTGGTTACTACTAGACCAAGCGCCCGTCTTTCAAATAGTTCAATGTTACTTATTAAAAAAAACTGTACATCCAATATTTTTATATTAGTCTATACCTCTTTAACTGTAGTTTTCTGCAGCTACTAAACAATATATGCAATTATTTGCTACCAGTCTAGGCTTAAAGCAGTCGTAATATATTTGGCAACACATCACATAAAATACACTTGCATCAGGAGTAATTAACTCAGAATGTAACCGCGAGTAGTACTAAGATAAAGAAGGAGGGCTTTACTTACCGTAATGGAAATAAAATTAAATGTAATGGTGGCGCCTATCCCGTAGGAGCTCTTAATGTGTCAACCGTTTATATTACTGCTATAAGTTCTGTATTTTGTTTTAGAAAAAATGAGGGAGTACCTACTATATTTACCCTTTGTGTGAAAATATCTAAATGAGTACGCAGAGGAATATACATGACCAGGTACACTTATTTGTAGTACCTATGATAGTTAATCCCATTATAAGGGCGAGTCTATTGCCGCAAAACTGGAACTTTTGTGTCTGTCGGTTGGCTAAGAGCGGACTTTGGTCGAACCGCTACGGACCAAAATACATTTCCAGACCATGCTAAAAATATGTGTTTTTGTGATTCCGGCCAGCGACCACACTTTTTATCTAATTTCCGCGAAACTTGGTACAAGTATTACCTAACTAATTTAAGATATTTTTTCATATTGAGGTATTTTTAAGTGGGTTTGAAATGGTAATAAAATAATGTTTTTAATGTTAACGGACGATACCGATACCATCTGTGCTCTTGAGGTCTACTGTATATCCGTGCAAAACCAGGGCGAAACACTAGTATGTAGAAACTTTTATATAAATAGTTGTTCTTGAGTATTAGTTAAGCCACGAGAACGCGGCCAACACGGCTCTCTCGACAGTTCTCTAACTGCTCCACCTCATAACTCAATTATTGTGCAAATTCCCAAGTTTCTCGTTTAGAATTCCAAATTCGTACTCACGCTTATTCACACTTTGCTTGTTCATTCAATAGTTTAAATTAAACTTGCTGGTGAATATGCTAACGTTTTTTTATAAGCTTCGAATTTTTTTTCAGTTGACTTCACTAAATACACACACGCATTCCCTATTTCGAAAATAACTCTTTAATTTCTTATTGAAATATTTTTAACAAATGAGATCCTTATACCTATTAAAAACGTGTATACTACAACCTTCTTCAAAAACCACTCCATCCATTAGTAAAAAACAGCGTGAGAATCGGTGCAGTAGTTTTTGAGTTTAACACAAACAGAAGAGAACTTTGTTTGATAATAAGAACAACTCAAATTTTAAATAATTAAAAAAAAAGTCAAAAACTTACCTACATTCCAAAACTATCGAATTAAGCGAGGGGAGAGGAGCTCGTAGTGATTACATACTTATATTTAATCACGCCTTCTTCCTCACAGGGAACAGGGGTAGACAGTGGCATATAAAGATGCAAAACATTATCGTTGTTAACTTGATCACGTCACGTCAGGGCTGGTAGTGGCAACCTATCGATTGCAAGCTTGGCAATACTGGCAATCTTCCAAAAGCTCTAGTTTTTACTGTATTTCTCTACGAGTAGAAAAGTTATTTTTTATGCTTATTAATTTAACTGTTCATCTACCAATAGATCTATATAAATACTCGCTGACCAGAAAATTTGAACCACGTTAGGATTAAAATAGTGTGACAACTGATTCTCTAAAATTATAAAAATTCATTTCTTAATGTACCCTGTTTAACAGGTACCAACAGTTACGGAAAACAATCTTGTTATTTTTGATATTACCTTGCAATGTTTAGTGTGTACCAGGGTAAAACGAGAAGTCTATTACTGAGACTTCGCTATCAGTCCGTCTGTCTTGGGCTGTATCTCATGAACCGTGATAGTTATAAAGTTGAAATTTTCACAGATGTTGAATTTCTGTTTTTTTTATATTTTTTCAATATTTAAACCATCCTACGTCTTCCACTAAATGTATCGAAATCAAACATTAGTCATCCAGCTGTTCTCAAATTTTAGTGAAAATAACAAAATACAATCTATAAAAATAACAGTCTAACCTTTTTGTAAACAACTTTGTGGCCAATATGAATAAAGTATGTCCAATTTAGTACGGTTCTCCTTCATTCAGTAGACACGAAGCCTCACCCTTGAAACTCTTTAAGAATTCAGTCTGTGCTTGTTTACATCCCTAGAGGTTAATTTCAAATTTCGAACGGATAACTCTTATGCCGCATTACGTTAAGTATCGAGATATAACTTTGTTGAATACGGGTTCAAACTACTAACGCATGAACCCATATGGGCTCTAAATTTGAACTTTACTTACAATGCTTTAGTAACTTGGAAAGCTGTTGAAATTAAATTGATGTGTGTGAAGAATATATTATTACTAGCGGCTTATTACTAGCTTCGCCCGCTTGGCAAATTATGTACAAAAAACCTTTCTTGAGAACCACTCTATCCATTGATGAAAACCGTATCAAAATTCGTTGCTTAGTTTTAAATATCTACGTACGTATGTACGTAGATATTTAAAACTTAGATTATTTATCTATGAGACGATACCGTCTCATAGATATTAGGCGGGGGTGCATTATACACTCACATTTAGAGAATAGTCTATAGCTGATACCGGGCACCATAAAAGTACAATAGTAGATCAATAACTTTTTTTTAGGGTTCCGTACCCAAAGGTCAAAACGGGAACCCTATTACTGAGACTTCGTTGTCCGTCCGTCCTTCCGTCTGTCTTGGGCTGTATCTCATGAACCGTGATAGTTAGAAAGTTTAAATTTTCACAGATGATGTATTTCTGTTGCTTCTATAACAACAAATACTAAAAAACAGAATATAATAAATATTTAAGGGGGTTCCAATACAGCAAACTCTTTGTGCGCAAGTCCGACTCGCACTTTACCGGTTTTATTTACAGTACTATTATAAAGAGGAAAGATTTGTATTTTTGTATACACACAATTTGTAATGAATAAACTCAAAAACTACTGTACCGATTTAAAAATTCTTTCACTATTATGGAAAGCTACATTCACCCTGAGTAACATAGGCTATTTTTTATCCCGGTAATGTGTTCCTACGGGAACCGGGAACGAGTAAACGCGGTATCACGCGGGCGAAGCTGAGGCGATCAGCTAGTTTGTAATACCCGCTAAAATTCCAACAACCAGGATCAATGTTACGTAACAACTTCCGCAGTTGTGAAAAAATAACATTTAATTAACTTTTTTCAGTCAGCCATTTGAACCGCGCTGGGCGCCCTAGTGTTATTCTTTTGAGGGCGTACGCGATGCCTCCGGTAATGGATTGGCAGAGTGAAGCTAATAAAAAAACCAGATTGTAGTATAATTTGTTTTTTTTTATTTATTCTGTAAAACATAAAAGTTTATCATGCTCAATGTTATTAATAATACCTCTTAAATTTATGAAAGAGCAGTTTTATCTGCTGCCAAATCTGTCCTAAATAATTATTTTGATATGCTATTATAGAAAAATTACAAAACTAATATATATATAAGTGTACTAACTTAAAATTTTTCCTACATTTTCTTAACAACTCTAAAGATCGTATAACTTTCATTTATCTTCTAAATGTCGTACTTAAATGTCGACATAAAATAAAGTAATCTGCTTCAACTCACTTGAATTTAAAGTTTATCAATAGTCATTAAAATGTCAAATGAATATTGGAAACGAATTAACTTATTCTAATAGATAACGTAACGAGCAAACTTTCTTAATACATTTTACATAAACATAAAAATTCGGAAAAGCATACTTACCGCTCGTCCTTGAGCAGAAGCGAACAGCGCCAACAACGCGACGGAACACAACAACATTGTAGTCGCAAATCGTAGCGACCAACCGTAGCATTCAGCCGCCGTAGCGTGACTGCCGCAAGCTACGAAGCCCCTACGAGACTACGAGTGTCGCGTGCCGTTCTACACGACCTCTGTTATACATGGAGCTTCAGTGTATATTATACATTATGTAAATAAAGCATTTGACAATAACATATAAGTAACGATCGGCCTTCTTGTTTAATATTCGACCATTTGTCTGTACTAGGTCAAGGATATTTACTATTAATAAAATATTTGGTTTGACAGTCAGATAACATCAATTTATTTTTACATGGCTCTTAAGTAAACTTAATTTTATTGTGTATAATATTTGGCCTATAAAGAAAATTAAAACTACAGTTTCACCTTTAAAATATTTAAGTATAATATAATAATATTAAATATGTGTATGGATATTTACGTCTCACACCCTCTCGCTCTCTCCAGTGAATATAAAAATACACGTCAAAAATTGACAAAACAATTTACTTCAAATTACCGAAATGTGACCAAATAATTGGACTTGGATTTTTGCGGAGCGCGTGGCCTTTTAGGTTACCTCTGACGCCGCTGGGCAGAAATCTAGGCCCAAACGCTGAATTGCAATAACGGACAACATTTCCTTGTCCCGCACCGCGTACTAGTTCAGAGTAACTAGTTCTTCTGTGCAGGAAAAATTAAGCATTACCTTGAAATTGACGAAATAATCGGTTACCATCGATGGAGCCACGTTTTTGAAAAAAGAAGAAGAAGACCAAATAATTATCGGATACAAATAATTATCGGGACTTGGGAAGTAGTATCTTTCATTCAAAAATAATTTTTAAAATCGATTCAAAACATACAGTCGAATTGAGAACGTCCTCCTTTTTTGGAAGTCGGTTAAAAACGTATTAAATATTTTTACATATTAAGCAAAATAAACTCTCTGAATACATTTTAAAAATATAAAATATAATCATTTTCAATTTGGCTTATTTCGGCATTGAGTATTCATACGATGGCGATGTGATTAATATTAAATATACGATGTTCATATCACTGTTCAATATTGAGGTCTGTCTATACCTAAAGAGGAAAGATTTCATTGTTTGTTTGTTTTATTGAATAGGCTCCGAGACTTGAAAATCTCTTTCACTTTTATATAACCCTAATACCTAGTTTAGACGCGAATATTTAATACCTATGTAATTAAAGCTTAGCACTATAAGTAGATCCCGGGTAATAATTTAATGTTTTCATAGTATTAAACTAGTAGTTCTGCGAACAGTAGACCTCGCGTTATTTTCGGGTCCCTAACATCCTTTTGGGACGTGGTCTGGTGGCTGACTTTCCATGCGCAGCAACAGAGGTACCAGCAAAAAAGAAAATGAGAAATGATCATTTTCTCCGCATTTTTCCCCATTTTAGAATGGGGAACACTGACAACACATCCACTTCGCCAGTTGAAACATGTCCCACTCGCCCTAGCGAACACGAAAACATTCCCTTATTTGAACATGCAAAAAAAAAAAACGTCTTATGAGATGAGAAATGATCATTTGCTCCGCGTTTCTTCCCCATTTTCCCCCCAATCGCAAAATCCCTTCGACAAAAGTTGCGCCTTGCAAAAAAGAACACTTGTACCAAATTTCATGAAAATCGGCTGAAAAATGCGACCTGTAGACAAGAACTGACACATACATACATACTGACAAACAACGCCAAATCGGCCAGTCCTCGAGTTGAAACTGAGACGCTTCCCTCGCTCGGTCAATTAATGACAGCTAAGTAATACCTCGGTGGCACAATGGTACTATGTACGGACTGCCACACTCGAGGTCTCGGGTTCGATTCCCGGGTCTGGTGGATAATGTATAATTCTCTTTAGAATTTTACCCAGATAATTATCCCAGAGTCTGGAACTTGTGCCCGGTAAATGGCAATAGGCTCGCCCCCTATTACATGGGACCTAACATAGCTGGCGAGATGTGGGTGTGTTTGCACACCTCTGCCTACCCCTTCGGGGAAAAAGGCGTGATGCTATGTAAGTAATCTATATATATAATACGCCAGTGAAGCCGCTTCTCCTCCTAAACTAAGAGTCGCACAGTCAAGTGTCGCACACCGTTGGAAAGGTCGTGGTCTCAAGTGGTGCGATAAGATTAGAAATTTAACAAAAAGTAAAAAAAAAAAAAATATTACTTGCGCAGTTTGCGCTAAGGGTTGCTAGTTATAATTAATAGGCTAAGACTTCATGTAAAATATGCTAAAGTAATGAATAAATAAATATTATTATATTATTATTATATACATATTATTATATACATAATTATATACTTACTCAAAATAATTACATTAGTTATAGTTCGGTGGTTATATTATCCTACTAATAATGCGAAAGTTTGTAAGGATGTATGGATGTTTGTTACTCTTTCACGTAAAAACTACTGAACGGATTTTGATGAAACTTTACAATAATATAGCTTATACATCAGAATAACACATAGGTTACAATTTATAAAGATACGGCGACGGGAACAATAATCACGCGGACGAAGTCGCGGGCGACCACTATAATACTATATGCTATAATACTTGGACCCTATTATAACAAAATAGAAATTGATATTAAGTATTTCTTTCATAAAGGTACTTTGTTAGCGAGTAACATAATATAGGCTATATAACACCACGCTACAATTAATAGGAACTGAGTAGCAATGAAAAATATTGCAAAACCCACGTTCAAGGCGGACAAAACCGCAAGCATTCGCTTGTATCATATTTGTTGTGCGGACGCCCGCGGCTCCCCCGCTTGACATATTATTTTCCATAAACCTTCCTCGAGAACCACTCTATTCATTGGTGAAAACCGCATCATAATCCGTTGCGTAGTTTTAAAAATCTAAGCATACACAGGGACAGACAGATAGCGGAAGCGACTTTGTTTTACATTGTCATGATTAACCTTTATCCATAGATTTTAAATGTTTTTATCTGCTAGAAACAAGATGTCCTCTATTATAAGATCACACACATACACTCATTTCAAAAAACATATACATCACGCCTATATCCCGACGGGGTAGGCAGAGGTGCATTATACACCCCCACTTTGCCAGTATCTTTGTCGGTCCCACGTAATAGGGGGCAAAGCCTATTACCGTTACCCGGCACTGAAGAATATTCAAAACCACTCTGCAATTCAAACCGACTGCCTTCCGACTGACTTTCCACTGCCTGGACAGATGTTACACGGCTTATTATACGTCCCTGTACTCGAGTATACTGTGGACCAGTTAGCAGTGAGCGCCATCAATGCCCTGTGCATTCAATATAATAACGCTTTCAGAGCACTGTTGTGGCTGCCGCACTTGTGTAGCGCATCGGCCATGTTCGCTGAGGCGCAATCAGACAGCTTTAGTTCCGCCGGGCGCCGCTGGAAATACCTTCTGGTACATACCAGAGACGCCCGGCAATAGACAAAAGAGCCGTCGGGCTAGCGCGGACTTCGTGCTGTTTGGCTCAAGAAAATGACGTCGGTGATGTATGGAATGTATGCTACAAAGTATTATGAGCTGGGACCATGAGTGCCAAATCCTGAGGAACGTCATATACATGACAAAATCACTTGTAGAATATAAGTACTAACATAGTTATTAAGTAAATGTTACTAACCAAATGGATTTTAAATATCTGATAAATAAATAAATTGAATATAACCACTAAATAGGATCTCTACAATCCTAGCGAAGATCGTCAGGCAATATGGTACAATCAGTAAAGAGTTATAGCTTGTACCTGGTACACAAGCACCTTCCTACTTCAAAAATTTAAGGGTAGGTACAGCAAAGTCATATCAACCACAGGTAGCTATTTTTCTGGGTATCCGTAGTTCAAATCTCGGAACCCTTAACTTTCGTCATCTCCATTCGTTTGTCTTCGGCTTTTCTCCCAAACGGTGCTAGAAAGATGAAATTTTATGTTCTTGTATGAAGCATGTCTATAAGTAGAAAATAATTTCGACTTAACACCTTGATGATGAAGAGACGGCCCCTGTATTTACTACGCTAACAAAGTAGGTACTACAATAAAATTATGAAACATATTTATCGGTACCTTCCAAACACGTAAAGTGGGGATAATTCACGTTTTACCATAGTATGGGGTATTGTTAGATAGGTCTTTTAAAAACATTGAGAGGTTACTAAGTATTTTTTATGATTTAAGTATACGTTTGCGAGATATACAACTTATTACTGCATTTTTTTTTGTTAAAACAGAGTTGTACATGATGAACAAACACACTTGTTCACTATTCCACAACTTTATTTGATTTATTTTCACCGACCGGTTTCACTTTTTAGCATTATCAAAGGTGTTTTACTTCACTGTGTCACTAACATATCAATCAAGTATTAAGTTATAGGGTTCCCAAATTAAGTTGTGTTCCTATTACTTGATACTGTTGTGTTTATTCATTACTATAGGTTCTACCAAGTGCCAACAATCAAAAGTATTAACTACAAAACAGAGGGGATTTAATTTAGAGACTCCACTTCTAGTACTTTATAACTAAAGAGCGATATTGTTATCTGTAGTACCTACAACCCTTGGCAAGGACCCTTTTCACTGTTATTTCGTTTTAAAAAGGTCTAGCAGAATTCCTTTTTAAGAATTCGTTACCTAATTCGGAACTTCTTTTACGATTCAATTAGCGAAGTTTAATTTAGCTTATGGAGATATAGAAAAAAAAGTTTTAAAAACCTTTTCCCGTTTTTCTTCTTGAACTTAACAGCTGCAATTTAATTAATTATTTCTTTATAAAATACTTAACCGTGTCTCAGACAAGAACACGCTTCCAGGAACGAACCAAATTTGCTTTCATCTGTTTTCTCCACTAGACGGGTTAAAAACTGGCCAAGTGCGAGTCGCGCACAAATGGTTCTGTACCAAATCGACAAAAAAAACCGCGTTTGTTGTATGGGAGCCCCCTTTAATATTTATTATATTTTGTTTTTACTATTTATTTTTATAGGGCAACCGAAATACATCATCTGTGAACATGTAAACTTTCTAACTATCACGATTCATGAGATACAGCCCAAGACAGACGGACGGACGGACAGCGAAGTCTCAGTAATAGGGTTCCCATTTTACCCTTTGGGTACCCTAAAAACATGCTGGGATTATACTAAGTAGGTATCTGTTTCTTCAAAATATTTTTATTTAGCAAAACCAGATTGGAGCTCTAGTATAATATAGAGATTTCATGACATCAAAATTAGATCAAAGGTTTTTGATCCTTTTGAGAGGAACAGAAACATCTAGCGAATCCCACCGGACTTAATCTCTGGCCTACTTACGACATAATTCATTCTCATATTTGTGATTAGCTTATTCCTGCAGCTCCACCCGCGTGTATAGTATTTTAGTTTTGCTATTTTTTATGCTGTGGCGACGTCTAGCGATTATGGGCGACTCTCATAGTACACAGAAATACTATAGAAAGTGATGTGATGTGCCTCTTCACGCTTCGCTTAAAGAACCCAGGGTTATATGTGGGAGGAAACACGTGCACAAGCAGGGCGTTCCAGGCTCGATTCTCGTGAAGATGGTTTCCACAGTGTGAGAGTGACATCTCTGCCCGGCACGCATTGTTCGGGATCGGAAGGGAGAGGGTGGGATCAGGTATATATAGATATTAGATGTACATTTTATTCTGGCTACCGTGGGATGTCAGTATAGAATGAATACCCCATTTTTAGGGTTCCGTCGTAAAAGTCTCGGAACCCGTATAATTTCGTCATGTCTGTCCGTCCGTCTTCGGCTTTCCTCCCAAACGGTTAATGCTAGAAATGTGAAATATTGCAGGGATATGTGTATTTACCATTCCAAGAAAGTACTAAAATAAAATTATGTGAATTTCTTTTTCTGGGGTAGGTACCTCCCCTACAAGTAAAGGTGGAGCTATATTATGTCCTGGAGCTATATGTTGTCCATCCAAACCACCATTTGTATCTACATACTATAACACACACACATATCACGCCAATATCCCCGAAGGGGTAGGCAGAGGTGCATTACACACCCACAATTTGCCAGTATATTTAGTCCCACGTAACAGGGGCAAGCCTATTGCTGTCACCGGGCACATTTATAATGGGTTATGTCCAAAATGGCCGAATGAATTTAATAAAAAGCAGCAGCTATATTGTACTTTTGGAAAAAAACATTTAAACCCGTTGCCTTGCGATGAAATGTTGATTAAAGGCAACAAAATCTTACGTGCCAGCCAATTAAAGTCCTGGGCGTCGCGGACATACATACTATAATTGATAATTTTATTCTTGTCTATTGTGAACGAGAAAAATTATTTCACCCGTTTGGAACCACTAGAAACATTATAATATTATTATAACGGCTCAGCACCAGTGAATCGGCTAAACTAGAATTGCGAAATTTTATTCACAAACACAAGCACTCTTTATCGGTTTGTAACCATTCATTGTTTATCATTGTTCTCGGCCACTCCACTTTGGAAGTGAAGCGAGCGCTAACAAGCAGCGGCCTATAATAATATTCCCCATTATGCAGGACTCGTGGTTGGATTCAAATTAACTTTCATAGTATTTGGACCAAGAGATGTTTTTGTGAGTACTGAGTTTTCATGTTAACAACTGTTTTGTTTGCGCTGACGAATTCACGATGGAAATTAAAATGGATGTACCTAAGTGCTCTTGAAGAAAACATCGCTTCGAAATACCGTTTGGAATGGTTGTGTTTATTATATTTTTATTTTGCGTCCGGCTGAAAATTATTACTATTGTACGAATATTTGTGTGTTTATCGGCCCTATCAAAATTTTAGTGGCCCAAATTAAAAAGTCGATTAGAAGATGAGTTAAACTTAAAAAAAAAAATCTATTCTATATATTCTATTATTTATATTCTATTGTATAGGTATTGTATTTCTTTTGTAAGTATATATAAGTATCATACTATGTATTATTGTAATTGTTAATGTTGTACTTAGGTATATCTATGTATGTATAAGTAGATACGTAAGCTAGCTTAAGCAAATTAACCTACGCACGCAACAAACTGATTTAACCAGATATTTCCTTCCCCTGGCCCACTGGAAGAGATTTCTTTTGAAATAAGTGGCGCCTTTGTACTGTAACTCTACCCTTGTTTGTTATTCTTCTCGCTCTTTTATATTCTTGTGTGTACATAAATAAATAATTTATAAATAATAAAAATAAAAATTCACGCCCAAACGTACCGCTTGATTACCCAAAGGAATAAGTCGAGATTTATTACAGGTAAATCCACATTTTGCTAGTAACCATCTTGGTACCACGTATTAGGAGGCGAGTCTATTGTAGCTTATTTTACATTTCAATATTTATCAGAGTACCTTTGATAGATTTATGCACTATTTGCAGATGAGGTTTGTAACAATAACTTACTTTGTTTTTTAGTAGCCAGTATGTACCTTCTACATATTCCCTATTTTGTGGTAATAATACTAATATTATTGGACATTGCAATAAGACAGTAAGTAACTACAAGTTTCTTAGAAAATCAACGTTTCATTGACTTTTTGATTTTTTTTTAAATATTTTTAGACATTCGCACACAGCGTCATCTATATATTTCTAAATACATACATATTATACATAGAAAACACCCATACTCCGAAACAAACATTTTTGGATCACACAAATAATTTGATTGGACCCGGAATCGAACCTGGGACCTCAGGGCCGGTAGTCTCATACTCATACCACTGCGCCACCGAGGCAGTCGATGTTATGTTGTATTATAGTAATAGACAATAGTTATTATTTACAGGCACTTCGTGTTCTCGGTAATATTCCTCTACATAACAAACTCGAATTCATACAGTACTCAGAATTATCCGATGATGGCAGAAAAATATTTAATATCAAATATAGTCGAACTACCACATCATGCTCTAGTAGTGAACGGTAAATTATACTGTTCTGGAAGCCTGATACGCAGCCAGATTGTACTTACCACTGCCACGTGTATAGAAGCAAGACTGAAACCTACGGACAAAACTTTCGTGAAAGTTGGCGCCAATAGTATCACAGGTTTAGGGTGGGTTGGTTTCCATTATATTATCAACACATACCTGAAAAATAAGTTATGTTGAATATATAAAATTCAAAATCTTCTTCAACAGGCAAGTGATACCGGTGGTTGATATAAAAATTCACGAATACTTCAAATCCTACAGCCAGATAAACAATGACATCGCTATGCTTCTCTTAAAGGTATGACGCGTAATGGAATACCCATTCTTTTTGGTTCCAGTACTAAGAGTAACTTGTAACCACCCTCTCACTCGAGCACCGACGGCGACGCCAATTGGCTATGCCGTGTGTGACCCTTTGGTTGAACGTAAAATTCTTACAAAGTTGTCTTGACGTCTATAGACTTTAAACGAGAAAAGGTTGTAAAAAACATACTTCCTTACTTACGGTACCTACTTACACCAAAAGCATCTATTATCAAAGACTTTCAATTTAAGGTTCATGTTGAATTCAATGCTTCTTCTTCTTCTTCTTTTAAAAACGTGGCTCCATCGATATTGATCGATGATTCGCCAATGTCAAGGTAATGCTTGATTAGTTGATAGTCCCGCACAGAATTCTCCATTCCTAACTAGCTCTAGGTGCAGGACAAGAAACGTTGTTCGGTATGTGAGTATCTGGGAGCCCGATTTTTGCGGAGCGCCAGAGGTAACCTAAAAAGCCACCAGCCATGCGCTCAGCAAAAATCGAACTCAAAAAGTCAATGCTTATTACTTATATTAGAAAAGGACAATAGCATGGTAATGTGTTTGTTTACTACCCACTAAATACTAAAAAATACTGCCATCAAAAAGCTACAGATAAAAACCTACAGCAATTTAACTTGTCGCTTCAATAAGGTAACTGCTCAAAATTTTAAACGTCATTACAAAATAATACCAAATACAAACATCCGAGAGAGCGTCGAAGCCACACAGGTAATTTGGTCTTAGCCTTGTTTACAACACGTTGGCAGAACATAGCAATTAAACAACGGTTACACTTTACTAAATGGAGTGAACTCCGTGTATTTAAATAGCATATTAAATTAAGTTCATCGTAGGATATTTAAACTTAATACACTTGATAACTTAATAATTTACAACCGTACTGTCCGGGAAGAATAGTTTTCTTCTAATGACAGACAATTTTTGTATAGTCAGCGTCATAAATGAAATGACTTAGGTTTTAATACAAGCAAAGTTGATATAATAATTTCAACTATGTGAGTCTTTTATAAGAAGCTAGGCCGATAGTGCACCGGCCGATCAATGGTTAGCGCAATAGGCAAAAGTTACTGTAGAAAAGTGGGCGTATAATACTGCCTACACTTTCAAGGAAACAGGCGAGATTATCCTACTAATATTATAACCGGGCGCCACTGGACATACCCTCTGCTATTAACCAGAGACGCCCGGCAACGGACGTTAGAGCGGCCACGGCCTTGGGCCGCGGAATTAAAAAAAAAACTAATATTATAAATGCGATACTTTGTATGTATGGATGTTTGTTTCTCTTTCACGTAAAAACTACTGAACGGATTTTGATGAAACTTTACAGTAATATAGCTTATACATCAGAATAACACATAGGCTACAATTTATAATGATACGGCGACGGGAACAATAATTATGCGGACGAAGTCGCGGGCGACCACTAGTACATTATAAATATCTACGGATGTTGCTCCAGTCGTGGGACGGATACGGCGACTGAGACTGTAGGTGGCCCTGCACAATTCCGAGGTTCTGTGTTTTCACGCACCTCGGCGATGACCACCTCCAGGACCCATAACTGTAGAACTTCGGACCACATTTCTGAAGTTTGGTTCCTAAAGTGACCATTACAGCAGACGCGACCCAACGCTTCCTGCAGGAGACTGTACCTGGTGATCGTGCGGAGTATGGCCCTATACGGTAAGTACCGTCTCCGCTCATACGGAAGTCCGTATGAGCGGAGTGATTAACCGCCAACAAAGTAAAAGACGGTGGCCGTGAAGATAACAAGAGCGTACCACACGATCTCCCTAGAGGCTGCATGTCTCTTAGCCGGGACCCCTCCATGGGACCTACTAGTATCTCCCTACCTATTAGTACCTATGAATGATAACTTGGCTTATTATGATAAAAGAAACAAATACAGGAATAAACAATAAATAAGTTGCTGAATAACTTATTCTTATAGTTATAAAGTGGTCGTGTGGGTAGGTAGGAACCACTTCCTAATCCATTTTATTTTTACAGAATCACGTGGATTTTGGCGATAACGTAAAAAAAGTTGTATTTGGGGATCCAGATTTGATAATCACACCAGGTGTCTACATCGATGTATCTGGATTCGGTAGTCAGGTAAATTAAAGTCCAGAATTGGGCTGAGGCCAAAAGAGTGTAACTTTTTGCACTGTGAATCGCGAAAAATGACGACAACTCATCTTGCGTTTCCTCTACTTATAAGATTTTAGTAAAACCGAATGCAGCATACTATCGTCAGCGTCAGGGCACCAGCTATCGATACCTCTGTGCAGGTATTAGGTAGGGTCTTTCACCACAATTATCTAATATGCTCCTTTTTTTTAATAAATCTTCCTAACACTTAGTCTTGTAATATAACTACGATACGAAGCTACTAGTTATCCTTAGTATTTTCCTAGTACCCAATGACTGCAATATCTTACAGCTTTGTGAATTACAAAGACTTTTCTTTTTTAAACGGTCTGCCCTAACGTCTATTGCCTGCTAGGGCTACGCCCTCGGAAGGAAATCCTAGGGCGGTTCCTCTTCCTCGTGCTAGACAGTATTAGTAGCTTATTAGTTAAAGTTGATGGATAACATTAAAATATTCATACGAATACCTTACTACAATTAATATTAAGTTCGTGAATGGTTGAATGTAAAAACATTAAATAAACCTTAGAAAGGCACTAGGCACTATAAGGGACGTAGCTACAAACATGTTGGGAAGTGAGATATTGTAGAACTAGCATAGTGTTTGAACTCATTTTTAATTCTTCTAAGATTTAGGTCACCTAAATTTAAACGCGTCCGTGACCTGTCTGTGACTCCGACAATCACTTTGTTCTCAACCTTTAGAAACAAGTCACGCCATCTATTCTACTAATAAATAAATGTTCTCTTGGTTCTAGCAAAGTAGGTAGTTCCATCTTTATTGCGATATAGGGAATCTTCTTGTGTGTATGAAAGAGTTCTTATTTTCGATATATGCGCTTTATGCACTAGATGGCGCTGTCTTCAATTCTTGGTTTACAATGAAAAAAAAGGTCTACGGCAAACTGAAACTGAAAAAATTGCTTTATCCGTTGACCCCTCAATCTATACTAGAGGTCCGACCGTAATCAGAATTCGACCATATTTATTTTTCTTTTTGATTTTTTTAATATTATCACTCTGCACTCTTCTCTATGTATAAACTAAGTATGCAAAATTTAATACTCCTCCGTCCGCGCAATTTTAGTTAAAATGGGGAAAAGGTTTTCACTTCACACACACACACACACACACATATCACGCCTATATGCCCGTAGGGGTAGGCAGAGGTGCATTACTAACCCAAAATTTGGCAGTATTTTTTGTTTTTTTTTAAGCCTTTTATTTCCAACTAACCATAAAATATCTTAACAATCTAAACATCAAAATATATAAAATTATATATAATTTCATCATCTATCAATTTCTATTCATGAATTAATTACATAGTAAGTAATTTTTCATTTATTTATTTTTATTATTAATTAATTATTTAATTATTGAAATCAAATTAATAGTATTAATAATTCAAATTAACAACCATTTTAAAGGTACTTATTATAAAAATATAAAATCTATAAAAATACTGCATGCATACAATTAATTAATTTCCTAAGTTTTGTAGTCGACTGACATAACCGGTTGTTAGTTGGCATAATTCCTCAATCCTTGTTATTTGGAACCCACTTCTGGGTATAGGCCTCCTCCTTCCAATGTTTACTTGCAGACAGTAATCTAATTGCGACCCATTTCGACAAGGTAACTCATGTTAAAAGTCGATGTAAAAGTGTGTTTTCGCCCTATTTATGTGTTGGATGAGGGTTGTGGTCTTATTCTCCCGCGGGGACCAACCGTATTGGGAGATATAATATTTTTAACTATTTTTCTTTTTCTTTGTCTTTTTTCGTGTAGTATGCCTAGAGAGGGGCCTGATATGGTTGGTATGGCTCATATTAGTTTCTTAAAGTTCACCATCAGACGTAACTGTATCGCTAGATTGTGAGACATTTCCAGATTTATTAAAGAATTAAATTTTCGGTTTCGTATTATTGGCACTGTAGTTATTCCTATTATGTGTTTGTGAAATTCCTTTAGTATCAGAACAGGATTTCGGTTTGCTGTGACTTTTTTGGAGCTCTAAACGGTTTCTGGTATTGATTCCTGGTACTTTAGGGTCAGGTACATTTGCAGTTGGATGTGCCTTCAATGTGATAATTGAATCATAATGCAATGCCACATTTTCGCCCAACTCTTTCCTTGATTTGAATTCCGCTTGAAGTTCCTTCCTTTTTTCAAGACTTTTGTGTGTAATCTTGTTTAACATATATTTCTGAATTTTCTAAAAAAAAATATTTTTCAGGATTTGTATTTTTAATCCCATAGTATTCGTTGTCAAAAGGACCGGCCTATTTCTATTTTGAGTTTTCGTTTGCCTTCCAATGCGTTTGACCAGCTCGATGTCCCGTTTCGCACATGGAATTTTCATTTGTTCTTTAATCTTTTTAATACTAATCCTTCTAGTTCTTTTTTATGACATCAGTTTATGTCGTCAATTATAGTACTTTTCATTTTATACATTTCATCTGTTTGGTTTTGAATAGTTATTTGTATATTTTTGAGAATTTCCATAATTGCTTCCATGTTTTAGGTTCTTTATAATGATATTACAATATAAAAGATTCTTAAAAGAAAATAATCAATGAGTTTTATAGTTGTGTAGAATTACACCATCTAGTGGTGAATAGCGGAAGCTATGATTTCTGACGTCTAGTATGATTTGCAGATAAACTCAACAATTTCCGAAGCACATGTATGGTTTAGATGTTAATGAAGTAATATTAGTTATAATGATTTTTTTACGATAGTGTTTATTTGAGTGTTTCTGGTATGTCACTTTAAATTCAATATGTAGGTACTGTTCAAAGATTATAAAAAACAATCCACCCACATTTCATAATTTATAAATATCAAAAAGAAACTTTTTCATTTGTTAGGTTTCATTAAAATAGTTCAAATTCACTAATTTCCAATATCACAGTCATTTATTTGCACTTAGTTCTTGTATATATATATATATTTTTAATTTATTCACCGATGATCTACAAATAAATGTTCTCCCACTTTTCGTCCTTTCATATTCACTTTGACGACTATTATCACAATTTTTGGTTATTTTCGACAAAATTCAGTTGTTTTTTGGCACTACTGATAAACTGTAATAATTTTTAGGTACTTTTAGCACTTAAATTATTTTTAAAACGTATTTTACTATAGAGCCAGTGCAGTATTTTTAGTCCCACGTAATAGGGAGGAAGCCTATTGCTTGCCTATGCGATTTTTGAGATATATACATCCCTCTTTATTATCCCACGTTACGACACTATACAAGAGCCGTGGTCACGAGTGTGGTGTACCGTAGTGCCTTTCCGAACACAATATTTAGTGACGACGAAGTGAGGGTAGTTGAACAAACCCGCACTTCACGAAGACGACGATGAGCTGAAGCTAGTCTACCCGTGACCACGGCTCTTGTATGTAACAGGATCGAAACGTCGGGTAGTAACGAAATAATAACCAGTTGTAATATTTTTAAGACTGTGCAAAACTGGACATGACTGGAAAGGTTCTCCGAATGAGGGATGCGTTGATTCATTTGATACATACATACAATAATATACCTACAGCCGTCTGATCCTGAGAGATCTATCCGAAAGAAAAATTCTATACATTCGTCACACTACAAACCTTTTGGCTTTTATTTGTCTTGTTTTCTTACAGAACTTGTCTCGTAATTATGCTTATTCACTGTTAAGAGTACAAATGTTGGTAATGAAGAAAGAAGAATGTGTTGATAGATATAAAAGTATCATAACTCCGTCAAATTTCTGTGCTAAATGTACTTACGTAAGTCATTTTTTTTTGTTTTCTTTTGCATTCAATTAAATTCAATAGGTCATTGACCCCACATAATTTTTTTAGGGACTGAGACTTGGCTCTCCGTCCGTCCGTCTGTCTTGGGCTGTATCTCATGAATCGTGATAGTTAGAAAGTTGAAATTTTCACAAAATATGTATTTCTGTTGCCTCTATAACAACAAATACTAAAAATAGTATATAATAAATATTTAACGTGCCTCCCATAGACAACAAACATATTATTTTTACCGTTTTCGTACGGAACCCTATATGCGCGTGTCCGACTCGAACTTGGCCGGTTTTTTTTTATTCCCGTGGGAATTTGGAACTAGAAAACTATTCCACAAGGGAGAAACCTAGGGCATCAGGTAGTAATTTATAAACTGTAAATTATAAAAAGTAATTTATAAAAAGTATTATTTTTCAGAGTCATAGATTGAGTGACATCGGAGGTGGCGCAAGGTACAAAGACGAGCTGGTCGGTATTCTGTCACACGGTGACGACGCAAAAAATGTATCCTGTGCTGCCATATTTACTAACATCACATATTTTTACAAGTACCTATGAGTTTATCCTACATTTCTCGCGTGGGTGTCCCCGTTACGTATGTTCAAGTCCGGTCCAAGACTATTGTACATCATCTTAACATACATAGTCGCTTTCACTGTATATCCGTCCCTATCTTTAAAACTACGCAACGGATTTTAATGCGGTTTTCACCAATAGATAGAGTGGTTCTCTAAGAAGGTTTTAGTATAAAATTTGTCAAGCGGGCGAAGCTACGGGTGTACTGGCTTACAAAATACATAGGTATTATACTCATGTACCATGTGTTTCTAAACACTTCGGGTATATTTACCAGAACCTCGTCCGTCTCTCAGCATGTGTACGGCGTAGCTGAGAAAGTAACTTAGGACCCCTTGGGACACCGCGCCAAAACCAAAGATTGTCAAACATGCTATACATACAGAGGATGCAGATTTATCCCTGGAATTTATGAAAGTTGATATTAGTTTTGAAATACTTACAAACTAGCTCTTGGCCTCACTCACCTAGTTGCCTTACGAGAGCTTCTTCAGCTGTTAATGGAGACTTCTCGTGTATTATGACAGTTGATATGACTATCAGTAGAATAATAGTCGTTGAATCTACGTCCATATGATCGTAAAGTTGAATTGTTTTTTAGGTGGATTATGCTCAATACTAAACGACTTATAGAGAAAAATTGTATGCCCGACTCAGCACCGGATGGTTTCTCTGGATCCTACGAAGAGCTATTCACAGACTTGCAACTAGGTCAAAGAGAACCTGCTGATACAAACCAATCAATTACTCTAGAATAGTTAATAAATCTATATAAAATATACAACGAAATGCTAAAGAAGTGGCGCAGCTAGTGATGAAAGTGTTTCCATGCCGTACTGTATCAGACGGTGACAAAGATCGTCGCCTAGGTTTCTTAGCGCCAGTAAAACGATGACTGATCTTCACAAGCTATTTTTATTTGATGCTAACGGTTTGCGTTCAATACATCTCGGCAAATCTCACGAAATATTTTTTTCTGTCAATAAAAACAAGGGTAATTTGCTAAAAACAAAACATGTTTAAGGAGGAAGGAAGGGTTAGGGTAGAAATAGTTTTTTTTTGTGGAATAAGAAAGAGTGGAGCAAGTGAAATAGTTTGTGTACTTGGGTCTATGTTAACAATATCGCGATGATTTTGCAGCAGAATAAGTATTCCAATAATTCCTATATTCTATTTACAACCTGCTTTATTGTATAGGGAAATCCTGAAAGCACTTTGCTCAAAATCAGTACCACTATCCACTGGACGCTTATAAATTACTGTTATAATGTGAACGTAAATATTTATACACCGGTGAATACATGCCTCTGAAGAGCCGGGGGCGAAAGGCATAGCCGTATATGTGTGATTTACTACTTTTTGCCACTTGAGTCGCATTTATGGGACAAACATTTCCGTATCTACTCCTATCGCCCGTGTCGTATACTGTGACGCCGATCCTTTACCAGATATAATAATATATGTACGAAATACTTACATACCTGCTAGTATTGCTAGTATTAGTTTCAGTCACATCTGGATTGAAATTTAAACCATGTGCGGCCATCATGACAGTCCAACTGTTCAATATAATTCCACTGCAAAGTCCACCCATGTTTGGAAACTGCACCGCAAAAGGGTAAGTTTCAATTTGAGCTACTTCACCACCAACAATTCTTGGCTCCAAATCGGGATTCATGAGAAAATAAATAAATTGAATTGAAATAATATAGTTCCAACGTGAATTGACAGTACGTAGTTTCTTTGCAAATATTTGTAAATGATAATAAGAATATATAAACAAAATACTGAAATATCTAGACAGCACCTACTTACCATTATTTTCATTTTAAGGGGCGGGTTAAGTCAATCCCGTTTAAGTACCGAGGCAATTAAAAGGTTTACGATGATTACAGATTAATTGGCTTGGAGAGAAACGATTAGTTAAAGTATGGTACCTAACCGTTTCTCTCTCAAGTTTTTCACTTCTTCTGCATAACTTCACTTCTTTTCACTCTTTTGCATTCTCACTTATTTTCACTCTTCACTTATTTTGCACTATGGACGGGATTCGAGTTCAGAAGCGCCGGTGGCGGCGTCTGGTTCTCAGAAAACTCGCGTAGTCTCTACAAATAATGGGCTAATACTAAGCCCCTAGGTAGTAGTAGGTAGTATGTAACAGGATCGAAACGTCGGGTAGTAACGAAATAATAACCAGTTGTAATATTTATAAGACTGTGCAAAACTGGACATGACTGCAAAGGTTCTCCGAATGAGGGATGCGTTGATTCATTTGAAACATACATACAATAATATACCTACAGCCGTCTGATCCTGAGAGATCTATCCGAAAGAAAAATTCTATACATTCGTCACACTACAAACCTTTTGGCTTTTATTTGTCTTGTTTTCTTACAGAACTTGTCTCGTGCTTATTCACTGTTAAGAGTACAAATGTTGGTAATGAAGAAAGAAGAATGTGTTGATAGATATAAAAGTATCATAACTCCGTCAAATTTCTGTGCTAAATGTACTTACGTAAGTCATTTTTTTTTGTTTTCTTTTGCATTCAATTAAATTCAATAGGTCATTGACCCCACATAATTTTTTTAGGGACTGAGACTTGGCTCTCCGTCCATCCGTCTGTCTTGGGCTGTATCTCATGAATCGTGATAGTTAGAAAGTTGAAATTTTCACAAAATATGTATTTCTGTTGCCTCTATAACAACAAATACTAAAAATAGTATATAATAAATATTTAACGTGCCTCCCATAGACAACAAACATATTTTTTTTACCGTTTTCGTACGGAACCCTATATGCGCGTGTCCGACTCGAACTTGGCCGGTTTTTTTTTATTCCCGTGGGAATTTGGAACTAGAAAACTATTCCACAAGGGAGAAACCTAGGGCATCAGGTAGTAATTTATAAACTGTAAATTATAAAAAGTAATTTATAAAAAGTATTATTTTTCAGAGTCATAGATTGAGTGACATCGGAGGTGGCGCAAGGTACAAAGACGAGCTGGTCGGTATTCTGTCACACGGTGACGACGCAAAAAATGTATCCTGTGCTGCCATATTTACTAACATCACATATTTTTACAAGTACCTATGAGTTTATCCTACATTTCTCGCGTGGGTGTCCCCGTTACGTATGTTCAAGTCCGGTCCAAGACTATTGTACATCATCTTAACATACATAGTCGCTTTCACTGTATATCCGTCCCTATCTTTAAAACTACGCAACGGATTTTAATGCGGTTTTCACCAATAGATAGAGTGGTTCTCTAAGAAGGTTTTAGTATAAAATTTGTCAAGCGGGCGAAGCTACGGGTGTACTGGCTTACAAAATACATAGGTATTATACTCATGTACCATGTGTTTCTAAACACTTCGGGTATATTTACCAGAACCTCGTCCGTCTCTCAGCATGTGTACGGCGTAGCTGAGAAAGTAACTTAGGACCCCTTGGGACACCGCGCCAAAACCAAAGATTGTCAAACATGCTATACATACAGAGGATGCAGATTTATCCGTGGAATTTATGAAAGTTGATATTAGTTTTGAAATACTTACAAACTAGCTCTTGGCCTCACTCACCTAGTTGCCTTACGAGAGCTTCTTCAGCTGTTAATGGAGACTTCTCGGGTATTATGACAGTTGATATGACTATCAGTAGAACAATAGTCGTTGAATCTACGTCCATATGATCGTAAAGTTGAATTGTTTTTTAGGTGGATTATGCTCAATACTAAACGACTTATAGAGAAAAATTGTATGCCCGACTCAGCACCGGATGGTTTCTCTGGATCCTACGAAGAGCTATTCACAGACTTGCAACTAGGTCAAAGAGAACCTGCTGATACAAACCAATCAATTACTCTAGAATAGTTAATAAATCTATATAAAATATACAACGAAATGCTAAAGAAGTGGCGCAGCTAGTGATGAAAGTGTTTCCATGCCGTACTGTATCAGACGGTGACAAAGATCGTCGCCTAGGTTTCTTAGCGCCAGTAAAACGATGACTGATCTTCACAAGCTATTTTTATTTGATGCTAACGGTTTGCGTTCAATACATCTCGGCAAATCTCACGAAATATTTTTTTCTGTCAATAAAAACAAGGGTAATTTGCTAAAAACAAAACATGTTTAAGGAGGAAGGAAGGGTTAGGGAAGAAATAGTTTTTTTTTGTGGAATAAGAAAGAGTGGAGCAAGTGAAATAGTTTGTGTACTTGGGTCTATGTTAACAATATCGCGATGATTTTGCAGCAGAATAAGTATTCCAATAATTCCTATATTCTATTTACAACCTGCTTTATTGTATAGGGAAATCCTGAAAGCACTTTGCTCAAAATCAGTACCACTATCCACTGGACGCTTATAAATTACTGTTATAATGTGAACGTAAATATTTATACACCGGTGAATAGATGCCTCTGAAGAGCCGGGGGCGAAAGGCATAGCCGTATATGTGTGATTTACTACTTTTTGCCACTTGAGTCGCATTTATGGGACAAACATTTCCGTATCTACTCCTATCGCCCGTGTCGTATAATGTGACGCCGATCCTTTACCAGATATAATAATATATGTACGAAATACTTACATACCTGCTAGTATTGCTAGTATTAGTTTCAGTCACATCTGGATTGAAATTTAAACCATGTGCGGCCATCATGACAGTCCAACTGTTCAATATAATTCCACCGCAAAGTCCACCCATGTTTGGAAACTGCACCGCAAAAGGGTAAGTTTCAATTTGAGCTACTTCACCACCAACAATTCTTGGCTCCAAATCGGGATTCATGAGAAAATAAATAAATTGAATTGAAATAATATAGTTCCAACGTGAATTGACAGTACGTAGTTTCTTTGCAAATATTTGTAAATGATAATAAGAATATATAAACAAAATACTGAAATATCTAGACAGCACCTACTTACCATTATTTTCATTTTAAGGGGCGGGTTAAGTCAATCTCGTTTAAGTACCGAGGCAATTAAAAGGTTTACGATGATTACAGATTAATTGGCTTGGAGAGAAACGATTAGGTAAAGTATGGTACCTAACCGTTTCTCTCTCAAGTTTTTCACTTCTTCTGCATAACTTCACTTCTTTTCACTCTTTTGCATTCTCACTTATTTTCACTCTTCACTTATTTTGCACTATGGACGGGATTCGAGTTCAGAAGCGCCGGTGGCGGCGTCTGGTTCTCAGAAAACTCGCGTAGTCTCTACAAATAATGGGCTAATACTAAGCCCCTAGGTAGTTCTGGAAGGACACAAGCAACGAATTAGCCGTAGTAGCTACAACTCTGCGGTATGTTGCCGCAGAGTTGCAGCCACTGCCGTTGCCCGGGGTGCACCACGTGGAGGATCTGACCAAAGCACCCCATGTGTAATGTGTAACCTTGTCATGTACCCTCATGTAAATAATTGTGCAGCGCATCCGACAATTAGGGAACCTGTACGGAGATTTACATGTGGGGCCTACGGCAAGCGGTTCCGAGCCGGAATCTAATCCGTTGCTTGTGTCCTTCCAGAACTACCTTGGGGCTTAGTACATGGGGCACACTAAAAGTTTTGCACTTCCAGCTAATCGGAACTATTTGAATTTCGAATATTATATTTTTTTAAACGTTGCAACCTTCTTGGTAATAAAAAAACAATTGGCGGGAAACCATTTGTCATTTGTTTTTTATCACACATCAAAGTTCTGCGTATGCAACGAAAATTGAATTAAGTCGATAAGATTTTAGAGCGATGATTTTTTATGATTTTAAAATAAAAATAAAATAAAATAACGTTTATTATCTTTGAAATTTTTAGAAAATTATTTAGATTCGTCAAAAGTTGGTGTGACTCTACCGAGGGTTCCAAAATGCAACGAGACTGAGAAGAGCCCTCAAGAAACTCAGTTCGGCTTTTTTCCAAAATATTTCATCTTAAATCTAATACAGAGTTATTTAGAAAGGAGCAATTCGTGTTACAACCAGGCAGCCTTGTCATCTAAGAAATCATTAATACTATAATAAGCGTTATGGCACAATTTACGTTTTATTAGTTTTTTAAATTTATTAATAGATAAATTTGCTATTTCGGTTGGCAATGTATTGTACATTCGAATAAAGTTCCCCGCAAAAGAATTACTCACTTTATGAAGCCTAAATTTAGGAACAGCCAGTTTATCCTTATTTCTTAAGTTTAGATTATGATTATCACTATTTTTCACAAATTTACTTAAAAGTTCTCTCTCTCCATAAGACTGTGCCGCTCGTCTTCAAAATGCTTTTGGGAGAGAAGCACCTTGTTTGAGCACCGTGAGGCGATGGTTTGCTGAATTTGAGAGAGGTCGAGTTTCTTTACATGACGAATTTCGTGAAGGGCGGCCTTCAACTGCCGTCAACGAAAATAATGTGGCTACTGTTAAGCGGTTAATTGAAGAAAACCCGCGGATTACCTATGAGACAATTCGAGGACTATTGGAGATTGATATGAGTCAAATCCAGAAAATTTTAAACGAAGAATTGAAAGTTTGGAAACTTTGTTGTCGTTGGATCCCTCATGAACTGACAGCGGAGCAGAAGCGGGCTCGTGTGGAATGGTGCTCACAGATGCTATTGAAGTACGACCACGGACATGGGGTTTGAAAATGTGAACAAGCCAACAAAAGTGAGGCAGGCGAGAAACGTTGGTAAAAAATGAACGCGATTTTTTTTCTCAGCTACGGGTCCCATCTTTACAATTCCACTTGAAGATCAAAAGAGTGTTAATGCCGAGTGGTATTCTACCATTTGTTTACCCAGGGTGTTAGAAAAAGTTGGCGAAAGACGACCCAATAGCCGCGTTCTCCTACATCATGACAACGCTTCTTCACACACGGCCAACAAAACAAAGTCATTTTTAGCTTCCGAAAAAGTACAACTCGTCACCCATCCTGCGCATAGCCCTGACCTAGCACCCTGTGATTTCTGTATTTTCCCCAAAATCAAAGATTTGATGAGAGGTTTCACTTTTACCAACTCCGAAGAGGCAGTGATAGCGTTCAATCAGCACGTAGAAAACATGCCTTCAGATCTGTGGTCCTCCTGTTTTAAAAAATGGTTCGATAGCATGAAAAAATTTTTAAAATGTAAAGAGAGAGTATTTTGAAAAGCAATAAACATAATATTTTGGTTTTAACATGTTGTTTTTTTAAGTTACGCAAAACTTATAGTGTGACCTACGTATAAGCCCATTATTTGAAGAGACTAAGCGAGTTTTTTGAGAACCTTCTGTGGCATCGACCCGGAGCGACCCGTCTACGGAAGCATCTTATTGGAGGACCCCAACGGATCCTACCGGCCGACCGTCGTCGCCTGTGGACCCCAAGTTAAGTGCACCGGGCACTTCCGCAATATACAATAATTTAATTAAATTGTAAAAAACCTCGGTTCCTGCAATTATAGAAACGTCAACTGTTCAACCGTCGTTTTATTTAGCTTTTATGCAGGGGCCGTATCAGCTCGTACGCCGAAAATATTAGTTCTACGAAAAGTTGATCGAGTTCTTTGCTGGCATTGGACATTGCGGTCCATTGCTGCTTACCGAGTAGGTACTGCTTGTACGTACTGCTAGAGCCTTGTCCTTTGATCGGTAGGCGCACCACTTGCAATTAATGTTGGCTTGAAAGATGATGCAGTTGTCCTTGTGAACAAGGGGATAGTAATAATATTAAACGTCTAATTAAGAAGCAATATGCAATAATAAAAGAAATTGTAAACAAATTAATGTTTACTATTTCAATTTAATGTTTATTGTATCAAATTTGTAGGTGTTCGCGCATATATTTTTATTCTTACAGTAGGGTAGGTACTCAATTTTTCTCTTTATTTTTGCATTTTTTTATTTTTACGAACAACTGGTAACCCGCAGTATTTAGCGTATAACTCTAAAGTATGTTTCTTGATCCAGTTTTTTACTTCCCAGATATTTAGGTACACACTTGGTTTACCAGCTCTGGCGCAGCCGTCGCCGTGCGATGTCAATCCAACAAGCATACTGTAAAATAATTGTTTGTCTATTTTAAGCAGTAAATCTATATATACAGCCCCTGCTGCAGTGGCCACAGGCACTAGCAGTCTTATAGAAGAGTATTGCATTCAACGGCTTGAAGATCATAGTATCTTATGCTACTATGATCGGCCCCATACGGGAGCCCCGTTCAGATCATACTCCGTACCAAACTTCGGAATGGTCAGAGGTTCCATAAGCTATCGAATAAGAGCCCAAAATACTTCATAGAGGACTCTTTGCCGATGCCAACGCTTTCTACAGTTATATTGGAAGTCCGTGAAAACACAGAGCCTCGAACTTGTGCAGGCCACAGCCACCGTATCCGACCTAAATCTGTATCGAAAAATAACTTTTTAAATAATTATAGTGGAGTTAAATAAAACTCTACTTGCAATAACAGGCTAAAGTCTTTCGTACAGGCTTCCTTGTTGAGTTTTACCGCCATATTGTCGATAACTTCTTCAAGTTTGTGTTTCTCAAAGTAAATAATGGGGTAAGCTGTTGAATTTTTTATATAATTGCACTAATGTCTCTCTGAGACAGTCTTGAGAATGCCTCGTGAGTAGGTGAAACATATGTCGACGTTTATAATGTCTTGTATTTAGCGAAATTAGTGCAATTATATAAAAAATTGAACATCTTACGCCTGATTCCATTCAATATTTCTCAAAATAGCTTAAACGCATGAGATTAGATAAAGAAGTGTATGAAACTGCACATAGCTAGGTATTAGAACACACGTAGAACACTAAACAAAAATACGCCAAGGCTCGTTTCTTTAAAACCTACTAGTGTTCTACTACGAACCCTTGTTTATTTTATTTTATTTAAATTTTATTTTTACACTTTTGGAGAAGGCATACAGACTAATAAATACATGATATAATTAGATATATAACTATCTTGCTTATAACAAGCCCCAAGATAAATAAAAAAAAATAACAATTAATATACTCGTAATAGAAAATAACAACAATACCAGCAAAACACTCAAGAAAGAAAATTATAAAAAAAACAACGAATACAAAAGAAAAAAACAAATGCTTCAGGAAAACAAACATTTCACACCCAACAGTTTGAAAATCACGATACCTACCTATCATTCTCAAAGAAGTCATCGGCCATGCTTTTTCTCACCGTATCAACCCGGGACAGATCTTTATGCAACAGTTGGTACACACAGTTGATATACTATTATTAATATCTATGCATTTATAAACCAAAATGACGAAAAATTTTCTTATAGCTTGGTTTAACTTTAACCCCTATTTAGTGAATGAAACTTACTTATTCCAAAAAACGCCGCCTCCAGAATCTCCTTGGCAAGTATCAGTTATCCCATCTCCATACAAGCAAAACATTTCTTCGGTGAACCTGTAGTTATTATGTGCCACGGAACATTTTTTCAGTGAAACAAATTTCAATATCGTCATCTGGAGACCCACTCTTGAAATATCACCTCCCTCCTAATTTTTAAAATTACCACAGGTAAAGGAACACTAAAACATGGCATCTATAGGTACTAACTTCATACCATATAAATATAGGTAATAATATATGAAGTGGGACCGTCCTGTAGTACTGCTATAATACGACCTAATAGCAACTGTTATTTAGATGTTATTAGCCTATATAGACTAGGGCTGAAGCCTTTGAAAATGGTAAAAAGTGAAAAAAAATAATAGTAGGAAGAAACCCGTTACTAAAGAACGAGAATATAACAAAAATGAAAGGGAAAAATAATTTACGGGTGATCTGAGGTCGGGAAGTGGAAGGGGGGGGTTTAAGGGTAAAAAACGGTTTATCTCGATTTCCGGTAAAACTACAAGTCCTATGGAAAAAAATAAAATGACAAAGTGGTCGGTGAGTTTTTTGTTCGTTGAAATCTCTTCTTTCTTTTTTTTCGATTTTAAGTCAAAACAAGGTGAAAAGATAAATATTTCAAATCAAAAAAATTACAGTCTTTGGGACATAAAAAGGTAAGTTCTCACCAAATTTCGTGAAAAAAAAATTGTTTTGCATAAGATAAAAATACAAAACCAAAAACTTGATTATTTGAATTTTTCACATAAATTTTGAGGTTATGTGAAAAAAGTGTAAATGCAAGTTGTAGGTCTCTTTATTACCTACAACTTTGTCATCTGATTTTTTTCCGTAGGACTCGTAGTTTTGCCGGAAATCGAGATAAACCGTTTTTTACCCTTAAAATCTCACCCCCCTACCACTTCCCGACCTCAGATCGACGATCGAACGATTTTTGTTATATTCTCGTCCTTTTGTAATGGGTTTCATCCTACTATGATTTTTTTTGGTTTCAGAAATTATCGACACTGGTCTAATAGATGTAGTGTAGATTAACGATTTTTCTACACAGTTCTGTGTACACACATTCATCATTCACCGCGCCTTTTCCCAACTCAGGTGGTCTCGGCTTTCCAGCCTAACTGCGATTCGGCTGAACTTCGATATGTTCCGTGAAGCGACTGCCATCTGACCACCACAACACATGGGCGATATCGAAGTTCTGTAGTTAGACCGGTCGGATTTTTGATTTAGGGCTCCAACTACCTCTATCGACTACCATAAGGCTTGTCCACATCACCACGGCATGACGTCGCCACGTCGTCGCCGTGGAACGGTGCCGTGCTATGGCGCGGCGCGTTGTCGTGATGTGGGAATTTACGTTGCCGTACCGTAAAAATGTACGTCACGACGCCGCAAAGTTACACGTCGCCGTGCCTTGTAAATTTTCGGTACATTCTTCACTAAATACCAGATAAATAGCAGTCTCAGATATGGACCGCACAAAACGTATTCTGCTTCTGTTGTTATTAAA
This sequence comes from Nudaria mundana, assembly GCA_963556515.1. Taxonomy (NCBI): domain Eukaryota; kingdom Metazoa; phylum Arthropoda; class Insecta; order Lepidoptera; family Erebidae; genus Nudaria; species Nudaria mundana. The sequence continues at coordinate 18,002,174 of OY748291.1, read as the reverse complement.
AAGACGGAGAGAGAAGTTGGAGAAAAAAAATGTAAAAAGACAGTACTAGGTGCACGCATATCTTTCAATTATGAATAGTGATGGGAATCATTTCTCTAGAAAATATGAGGCGTTGAAAACCTGTGACCAGAAATTTTACAGTTATTTTAGAATGTCAGTATCAAGTTTTGAAGAATTACTAACAAGAGTTACACCTTTTATACAAAGACAATATGTATTTAGAAAACCTGTTTGGGCCTTTGGAGAAGTTGGGATTAACTATAAGGTAAGTAATGAAAACAATTTATATGGATGTAACATTTTTTATGTTCTTTATTTTTCATAATCATAGCAAGTTTAATATTTACTAAATCTAACATAAAAATCACAGTTCTCGAGTGAACGATTCGCTTTTTCCATTAGGTAAATCACAATAAAATCTTTTTTATATTCATATGTATGTATATTAATATTAATATTTAACATATCAAGAACAACAGATCTCGGCTGCAAACCTGCATACAACTATATAAATACATAATAATAGCCTAATATCTACTTAAAAATCACAGTTTTCGATCGGCTGATTATTAGTGTAAAGCAAATCGTTCACTCGAGAACTGTGATTTTTATATGCTAGATTTAGTAAATATTAAACTTGCTATGATTATGAAAAATAAAGAACAAAAAATGTTACATACATATAAATTGTTTTCATTACTTACCTTATAGTTAATCCCAACTTCTCCAAAGGCCCAAACAGGTTTTCTAAATACATATTGTTTTTGTATAAAAGGTGTAACTCTTGTTAGTAATTCTTCAAAACTTGATACTGACATTCTAAAATAACTGTAAAATTTCTGATCACAGGTTTTCAACGCCTCATATTTTCTAGAGAAATGATTCCCATCACTATTCATAATTGAAAGATATGCGTGCACCCAGTACTGTCTTTTTACATTTTTTTTCTCCAACTTCTCTCTCCGTCTTTTAAATAACAACAGAAGCAGAATACGTTTTGTGCGGTCCATATCTGAGACTGCTATTTATCTGGTATTTAGTGAAGAATGTACCGAAAATTTACAAGGCACGGCGACGTGTAACTTTGCGGCGTCGTGACGTACATTTTTACGGTACGGCAACGTAAATTCCCACATCACGACAACGCGCCGCGCCACAGCACGGCACCGTTCCACGGCGAGGACGTGGCGACGTCGTGCCGTGGTGATGTGGACAGGCCCAATGTTCGTATGACAACCGAGACCGACGGCTAAACGTGCTCTCCGAGTCACAGAGGGGTCTCAATGTCTTAAGAAATGGTCACCCATCCTAAGACCGGCCTGACTAGATATTGCTTAATCTTTGCAAAGTATTAACATTATCGGTTACCACTAGACCACGAGCCCCCACCTCTGTGTACACACATTGGAGTATCTAATTATATCATCATCATCATCATTTAAGCCAGATAACGCCCTCACTGCTGGGGCATAGCCCTCCCCCAAAGAACGCCACAACTCGGTCTTAAGCTACCCGCATACAGTGTCTTCCTGCTACCTCTGCGATATCGTCCACCTTCTAGCAGGCCTACCCACGCTACGACTCCCAGCATTCTCAGATCGGGTAACGGTCTTCTTCTACGCATGTATTTAGCTGACTGTCAACCAAAAAATATTTTTTTTGGCCTCGCTTTGCATGCAAAGCTGTGAATGTTTTCAAGTTATGTTAACAGTTCTCAATACATAATAATATATTATATTAGTTTCAGCTAGTACCTACTCCACTGTCAGAGTTGTTTTTTTTATTCTGCGGCCCAATGCCGCATTGTGGAAGATAATAATAATTTGATACCTCAGTATGGCCCCATCCGATGGCATGGAAGTTACCCACGCCGTCACTCATCCATTTTATGTTGTCTACCAATATTGCTTTCTGAACACGGTCACTAAATCGTATCGGTTCGTTAGAAAACACTAGCGCTATATCGCAAGCGAATGTTTGCTTCTTGTTGTAATTTTCGTGAACAACAACTGAGCGCACATTATATCGGTCTCCCTTAGCTTTGGACGAAAATGTACTACCACCTAGTTTAAAAAGAATAGTTTGTTAATATTTTCACTAATACTAACTACTGGATATGATAGAGTGCGCATGTCTCTTCCATCCATCTTCCTGATTATTAATTTCAAAACTAAGTAAATCCAAAATAATATGTACAGCTGATTTAAAAAAGTTTCTAAAATTAAATATACTCGTATTTATGTAAAAGTATACGAGTACTAGAAACTGAGGAAAGGAAATCTTACCTGCCCTAATAGCCATGTCCTCGATATCGTCATTGACTACAATGCAATGGGCCGCTGTGGTTATAATCCGACTATGGAGGATAACTCCACCACATAAACTTCCCTTATTCAGGAATTGTACCGCATACGGATACTTCTCAATAGAAACTGCGGTACCATTTATAATTTTAGGTTCAAAAGTACGCGAATCTGAAGTTGTCTTTCTATGATTGGCTGCGTCATATTTTGAAATCGACAGTAAAATCATTACAAACACAGTTTTAAGCCACATTCTCAATTAGTGTTCTATAAATATTGAAATAGTGTAATTCCCAATGTTAAAATAATTATGTGTGTAATATAATAATTACTAGCTAAAAGCTATTCAAGAACACATTGTGTTCTCAATTATTAAACAAATATTATCCGTGAAAATAAGTACACGTTAAGAAAAATTAAATTGACAATATTTACAATGGACATCTTGTATAGAATCTGACCTTATTGAAGTAACAATAAAATGGATTGTCAAGTCCCAAGCCTCTGCACTTCGTTAGTAGGTAAGTACATATGCAAGTGCAGTGTTCAAGTTGCTGCAAAAGCACATAAAGCCATTAAATGAATTGAACTAACAATGCCTCTGAAATTTAATTTAATGTACAGTCTGGTTCTATTCTTATGATTTTAAGACACACGCTAAATTACAACTGTAATCCTATGTAATCCTAAAGGATTTAACAAAAACTTATAATACGATCGCACACCATTTGTGTGTCTCACGGGTTGCGAGCCTGTTGTTTCCGAACACACTTAATATAATATTCCGCGTGGTAATTTGGAACATACATTATACGGACTTGGAGTTTGGTTTCCGTCGCCTGTTATTATTTTTCCCGTTCCCGTCGTCCGTAATAACATCTAGCTTCGCAAATAATTTAAAATGAATTTGGTTCTCTATTTTATGTTACAGTGAGTTAACCTTAAAAGATAGATATATGCCAACGCGGACTTTTTTTGAAAATTTCAAAGAGTTTGAGACTGTTGACTTGGTCAGTCAACAGTCAACAATATTTAGTACATTTTTTAACATAACTTTAACATGAACTTCCCTAGAATATTTTTTTTCTCGTTTTTGAAAAATATTTCACCGCTGCTCCGCTTTTATCCATGGTAGCGTGATGTTATACAAAAAAAGAATTTTTCATATCGAACCAGTACTTCCTGAGATTAGCGCGTTCAAACAAACAAACATTTAGATTTATTTAGATAGATTTCTCGTCCGTCAGTCAGCCCGGAGATTCCTTATGTCTCATCTCTAAGTGAAAAACTTTAGTCCTTTGCAGTTTCACAGAGATCTATTAATCTAAAAGTGTTTAACACTTGTTCACCAATATAACCAGATTTTTTATCGAGATCTTACGTACCTTGATTAATTACTGTTTAAGGTTGCACTGCTAAGGAGTTACAGAATTGAAAATTAATTACTAAATCACTGACTAATTGAATTTTGAAGTTATGTGTAATTAAGACGTTATTTATTTCGGTTATAGTATGAATTTGATTTGATTTAATCAGTTCCAGTTAATAAATAGCATATTCACAACCTATCTAAATATAAAACAGTATTCTGGCAGTAAACATTGCATCGAAAGCTCAATAAAGGAGATGATTGCTAAGTATATTGTAAATATACAGGCTGATAGCAAGAAACCTTCCAAGTGCAACTAAAATCAGTGTCATAAAATATAACTGTCTCTCAAGGGTAAAGTAAACAAGCCTAACGTTGCTGAAGGGTGATAAAAGAGCATTGTATAGGGATATACCTAAATAAAAGAAAACAATAGTACCTACGTCGTACGAAACAGATAACTACCGAAGCACGCAACCAGATTCACTCACCAACACTGGATAAAACCCGACCAAACCCCAGAGCAGAGGTCACACAGGTGGCCAAGGTCCGCCGGGCGCCACTAGAAATACCTTCTGATACGTACCAGAGACGCCCGCGGCAATGGACATTGGAGCGGCTGAGATCTCGCGGAATTTAAAATAAAAAGAAACCTACGTCGTACTTATTTACAGGCAGACCTATGTAAGGTCCACCGAATCGTTTCGTTCCACTGATTAAACAACCACTTCGTTATTATAAAGAAAAAACTTTGTGAAAATATTTATTCGTTCTAGGAATTTCAAGGGAAAATTGTTTTCATTATTAAACAATCAAATGAAAATGTCAAAACCATTTCTCCCGTGTACAGCCGTTATCACTTGTTTAAACTGGTATTTTCATCTCTACTCCACTCAGGCAAAGGATAATTTAGAAATGAGACGGAAAATATTGTTTCAGTGAGGTAGGCTGTAGGTACGGTGAGAAACCTCATGCTCATGCCGTCCGCCTTGACGCTTCAGTCGCCCATCGCCGGCTGCCGAAAGCGCCGCGCGCGGGCTCACCACGCACTAAACGTAACATAACCAAAACACGGCCTACTTATTGATATAAACATTATAGCTTGACCTACATAATTTTATAACTTAAACTTCATATTAATAAAACAACTGAATGTGATTATTGAAATAAATGAATAAGGGTATTTAGAATACAGAAGTTTCTATCGATTGTGTGAATGCGGATGTTTAAAAATCATTAGGTAAGTACTTACAACATCTGTTTTTTATTATTATCATTAAATTCTCTACCGATTAATAGTTAAAGGATGTTTTACGACAAGTATAAACTTATTTCTTAAGTTAAGCATAATTGTTTGTATCCTTGACTTTAAAAGGTCTTTATGGTTTTTACACGAAAATGATTAACCAGAAATTAGATAATGTGATACACAAATTGTCTAAAAAGGTTATAAAATTGTATTTGTTCCATTTTACACTAGGTTTGGTTTATTTTTCTTCAAATAATATTATTATAGCTCTTAAAACAACTTGATTTTCATACTTTTTTTTCACTGAGTAAACACATACCTAAATGTTATTGTTGTATCATCATTCACCGAGCCTTTTCCCAACGCAGTTGGGGTCGGCTTTCCAGTCTAACTGCGATTCGGCTGAACTTCGACATTTTCCGTGAAGCGACTGCCATCTGACCTCCACAACCCATGGGCGATATCGAAGTTCTGTAGTTAGACCGGTCGGATTTTTGATTTAGGGCTCCAACTACCCCTAACGACTGTCATAGATGTTCGTATGACGACCGGGACCGACGGTTATTGTTGTATAGAGTCTTCGATTCATATCGGGCATAAATAGTAAAAGAAATTCTTTAAAAATACACGTCAAATATTACACAGCAACCGACTTAAAACTACCGAAATGGGACCAAATTGATGTCGGAATGGGACCAAATTGAAATGGGATCACTTAGGAAGTAGTAGCTGCAAAATAAAAATAAAACGAAATCGGTTCACCCCGTCCAAAAAAAAAACAATCGAATTGAAAACCTGCTCCTTTTTTGGAAGTCGGTTGAAATATTATTGCACTTAAGAACGTAAATAAGTTCGACATTTTGTAAACACCGTTATCCCGAAGGTTATATTTGCGGTTCAAATCAATCTAATCCATAGTATACACAATAATTGTTCGTTTTTTCAAAACATGTTCCATTTCAGTGATTTGGTTAGTTGGAAAAGCAGGTCTAGCGAGTGTCGCGTCAAGCATAGAATAGGGTTCCGTAGTCAGTGCTCCTGTACTAATAATAGAGTTATCTAATATGTTATACTTAGTTTTCATTCTAAGTTTATTACATTATGTTTTTTTTCAGATTTTTGGAGCCGGTCATTTACCTTTTGGCTCTGTTTTACCAAAAAATGCTTTTAACCATAATATCTCACAAAGTCTCAAGTAAATAAATAAATGTTTTTGGACATTCTCACACGACGTCATCTAGCCAAATTAAGCTATTATAAGCTTGTGCTATGGGATCTAGACGACTGATAAAGATACTTATATATTTTCAAATACATACATATTATACATAGAAGACAACCAAACTCCGAAACAATTATTTGTGGATCACACAGTTTATTTACTTGCACTGCACACGCGTCACCCTCTCATCCCTACATCTCCGTTCAGGCCTGCTGTGAGAGATTCCTCTAGGAATAAGCAGTGCCCTTGTACTATGCTCACTGTATTGTTTGTACTACTGTTTTTGTGTTCTTTTTTCTATGTGTTGTACATAAATAATAAATAAATAAATATTTGATTCGACCCGAAATCGAACCTGGGACCTCAGGAACGGCAGTCGCATACTCATACCACTGCGCCACCGAGGCAGTTCAAAGGCAGTTAGAGTAGGGTAGAGTAGGTAATACTTTGTGGTAGACGGAAGAAATAAAATTATCTCTAGTGGCTACCTACTTTACGTGTCGGATTAGTGATAGGATTTAGGTCTTTTCGTAATAAGAACCAATTGTTTGGAAGAAAAGCCTTCAATTACGGAACCCTAAAACGGGTAAATTACATAAATAAGCACCATTGTAAATGGCTGGTAAATGTAGGTCACTGAAATAAAAATATCTTAATATATTTTCAAAGACAAAATTAACATATTTAAGCCAGCAAGCGAATTATTTATAATCGTCATTTGCGTACCTAACGATATTTTTACAATGACTACATTTCGCGCCCACGAAAGCAATTACGCTCGGCTTATAACCACTAATAACCAGCCATAACACAACTGAGATTCCACAGATTTTACCTAAGACTTTAATAAAACCCAGCTGGCTCGGGCCAGCTCGGCGGGATGTGTCGTGCGGTGTTCCACAGGGGTCGGTCCTGGGGCCGCTTCTGTGGAACATCGGCTACGACTGGGTGCTGCAGGGTGCGTTGCCTGAGGGCGTCGGCGTAACGTGCTACGCCGACGATACCCTCGTCACGGCGCGGGGTGCAACGTACCAGGAGGCAGCACTCAAGGTCACGACGGGTGTTGCTCAAGTCGTGGGTCGGATACGGCGGCTGGGACTGGAGGTGGCCTTGCACAAGTCCGAGGTTCTGTGTTTTCACAGACCTCGGAACGGTCCACCTGAAGGTTCCAGCATAAATGTGGGAGGCGTTAGCATCGGCATCAAGCCCTCGATGAAGTATCTAGGGATCGTACTTGATAGCCGATGGAACTTCGGACCACATTTCCGAAGTTTGGTCCCCAAGGTGACACACGCATCGGTCGCGCTTTCGCGACTGATGCCCAACCTAAAGGGACCCAACGCTTCCTGCAGGAGACTGTACCTGGGGATCGTGCGGAGTATGGCCCTATACGGGGCTCCCGTATGGGCGGCGCGGTTGACGGCCAACAACTCAACGCTCCTTAACAGACCGTTGAGGACCTTGGCCGTCAAAACAATAAGGGGCTACCGCACGATCTCCGGAGAGGCTGCATGTCTCCTAGCCGGGACCCCTCCATGGGACCTGGAAGCGAGAGCCCTTGCGTCATTGTTCCAATGGCGCAAGGAGGCGCTGGAGCGGGACCACAGGCCTGCGTCTCGAGAAATCGATGACCGGCGGTCCCAACTCCGACAGGATCTCATGGAGTCATGGAGGGTGCGACTTGAGCAACCCAAGTGGGGTGCCACCATCATCGCGGCGGTGAGACCGATCATGGACGATTGGCTGCAGAGGCAGCATGGTGACCTCACGTATCGTGCGACGCAGATCGTTACCGGGCATGGATGCTTCGGTAGCTATCTGTTTCGCATCCATCGTGAGGTCACACCCCGGTGTCAACACTGCGAGGTTTCCGACGACGACACCGCACTCCACACGTTGGTGGAGTGCTCAGCGTGGGCGAGTCAGCGCCGGGACCTCGTAGTGGGTCTGGGCGTGGATACCCTCTCGCTGGAGACCATGCTTCAAGCCATGGTCTCCAGCGGGAGTAGGTGGGACGCGGCCGTGTCCTTCTGCGAGCAAGTCGTGCTCGCGAAGGAGGCGGCCGAGAGGGAGAGGGAGCGTGCCCTCCCCGCCGAGTTCCGTAGTCAGCGGCGAGGCCGCCGCAGACTCATCTACGCCCAAGACCATCGACCTCCATGATCGGGGCCTGAGGACGGCGGGATCGCCACCTGTCGTCCTTACAGAAGCAGGCTAGAAGGGTTGCGTGCTGCGGGGCCTTTGCCCCATAGCACGCAACCAGATTCACTCACTGACGCGGGATAAAACCCTACCCCCAACGACGCGGGATTCTCATCCCGACCCAACCCCCGCAGAGACCACAGAGGTGGTCAAAGTCCGCCGGGCGCCACTGGAAATACGTTCTGCTTGTAACCAGAGACGCCCGGCAACGGACGTTAGAGCGGCCGCGGCCTTGGTCGCGGAACTAAAAAAAAAAAAAAAAAAAAAAAAGACTTTAATAAAATAAAATAAATAAAAATCATTTATTCTCAAGCTACGGGGCTCTTAGTGTGTTAGAAAAATTTCCTTACAACCTATGTTAGTAAACATAATGAAATAATATACAATTTAAATAGAAAAATAGACAGATATATATATATATATTATATTTTGATAAGATATATATATATATATATATTTTCATAGTACTAACAGGAACAAGAGTAAAAGAAAGTTGTAATAGGTTTCTTATCTATGATGCGGTAGGTGTAGTATACACTTTTTGATAAAATTAACCCAAAGACGAAAGTCATACTAATTCCATGTATGTACCAATACCACACCACTCCTAACAAACCTGAATAATTATACGTATGAATTATTTATATCGGTCACGCAGACCTTTGACCTATCTTTAGAAATTCATTTTATTATGTATGTATGAACGTCCCTAAATACTCTGTAAAGTTATGAGTTAAGTTGATTGAAAAGTGAATGGGTGTTTGAAAATAAGAACAAGCCAACAAAAGTGAGGCAGGCGAGAAACGTGGGTAAAAAATGACGTTTTTTTCTCAGCTACGGGTCCCATCTGTACAATTCCACTTGAAGATCAAAAGAGTGTTAATGCTGAGTGGTATTCTACCATTTGTTTACCCCGGAGGTTAGAAAAAGTTCGCGAAAGACGACCCAAAAGCCGCGTTCTCCTCCTACATCATAACAACGCTTCTTCACACACGGCCAACAAAACAAAGTAATTTTTAGCTTCCGAAAAAGTACAACTCGTCACCCATCCTGCGCATAGCCCCGACCTAGCAACCTGTGATTTCTGTATTTTCCCCAAAATCAAAGATTTGATGAGAGGTTTCACTTTTACCAACTCCGAAGATGCAGTGATAGCGTTCTATCAGCACGTAGAAAACATGCCTTCAAATCTGTGGTCCTCCTGTTTTAAAAAATGGTTCGATCGCATGAAAAAATGTTTAAAATGTAAAGTAGAGTATTTTGAAAAGCAAGAAACATAATATTTTGGTTTTAACATGTTGTTTTTTTAAGTTACGCAAAACTTATAGTGTGACCTACGTATTAAACCCTGCGTCGCATACTGCTATCATCTACATCTTATTTATGTATTTTGGTATAAAAAAACGAAAAATCGAATTACTCTATAAAAAAAACACGACAAATAAATTGTTGTTTCATGTACAGGAATACTTGTGCCAAGTTTCGTGGAGATCGGATAATAAATTGGGCCGGTAGCTCGGAAAAACATTAAAAAGTCATTTGACCTTACTTACCCCATTTTTCCCCCATTCCAAAAAAGCTCCCGATGAGAATAAAAATTCAATCAATGAACACCTGTGCCAAGTTTCGTTTGGATAAAAACTGTCTGGAACACATAGACAGACATACAGATAGACGGAAGCAAAAATGTCTAATCTCGAAATATAGACGCTTCGCTCGCTCGGTCAACAACGTGGTTTAAGTATCTTAATTTATGAAGAAAAGTTTTGTTACGTTTATGGAATAACGGAAAGCATAAAAGTATAATTAGCATTAAGTATAAATAAAACAAGTTATTAAATAATTTTGCTTGAAACAATCTCGGTCATAAAACAGGTCTTTTCAGTTTTTTTTTAATTACTCATTCTCATTTCATTTACAGGTACCAGAGCTTTTGTTGTTGATTTTAGTGATTTGTTTTTTAAAAACCTATTTTGATTTACTGTAAGAGCCACCAATTCATTACTTTTTTTAGTTTATACTAAACCTTCCTCGTCCCCTATTCGTGCCTATCCATCTTTTGTGTGTTCAAATTATATTGCTTGTAATGTATTTTTTTTTATTCCGCGGCCGCTCTCACGTCCGTTGCCGGGCGTCTCTGGTACGTGCCGTAGAGTGGCGTGATGTAAGTACAGTTTTACCTACGTCATGACGTTAGAGTCAATACTTACAAATTTTGTAATAATTTTATTATTAATTTTTCTAAAGAACTACACGTTCGTCCGAGACTTTTATTACGGAACCCTTATAGTTTCGTCATGACAACGCTTTCCTCCCAAACGGTTAGGTCAGGTTACGTCTCCCCCCCCCCCCCCCCCCCCGTCCCCGTCCCCTAAATTCTTAAGGGCTGACGTGAACAATCTGGAATAATTCATGATGGTAGTCCATGTAATAAACTTTGAAGAAAAACTATTAGTTAAGGAGTTATAGAGGCTTTTATGGGTAACTATGGAATTACTTATGCGTGGCTCGACACGCACATGGCCGGTTTCTATTACACAATACATGAGGTACATACATTAGTTTTGTTTTGTGTATTATTAATGTGATTATGTTAATTAATGTAATAAGTGTACAGAGTTCAACTGTTTTATATATCAATTAAAAGGTACTCGTAATTACTACGCTTTTATTAGCTTCACTTGTTTGTTTGTAACCGACTCTTTTGGGTTCAATTTTGCCCTACTTTTAACGATCAGATTTAATTCAAATTTTGCACACCTGTCAAAGACCGATGACAATGCAATAATTCGATTGAAAATTTAAAAAAAATATGTATGTTTGTTTGTAACCGACTCTCTTGGGTTCGATTTTGCCCTACTTTGAACCATCAGATTTAATTCAAACTTTGCACACCTGTCAAAGACCGATGACAATGCAATAATTCGATTGAGAATTAAAAAAAAATGAAAATAAAAACAAAAAAATTAAAAATAAATAATAGTTTAAAAAATTAAAAAAACACGCTTTTATAGAGAATCCAACTAAAAAGTAGAAAATAATTTTATTAAGTTTGAATTAAGAATAGTGTAAATAAGAAATAAATGTATACTAGTTAATGCAGCGAACTTTGTATCGCCTCAAATATTTAAAAAAAAAAAAAAAAAGAATATTTTAATATTTCATGCAAATGTATGTATTATTAATTATAATTGAAAAACGCGACGGACGGACAGACAAATTGTCGTATTAAATATATAGAATATTGTAAAAGCGTGAGGTGCAATAGTGTCAATAATTATAAATATTTTATAGACAGATATGAGTAGAAGAATGATTATTTTGATAATATCTTAAAATGCGCCTCACGCTTTTTTACAATAATATACATTTATTTCTTATTTACACTATTCTTAATTCAAACTTATTAAAATTTATTTTCTACTTTTTAGTTGGATTCTCTACAAAAGCGTGTTTTTTTAGTTTCTTAAACAAGAGGATTGCGAAAAACTCTTCCCAACCCTCCACCTTTTCTTCTTTCTCAAAACCCACCTATTAAATTTATACAAATCGGCTCGTATTCAGACTCTAGTTTATTCCATTCGGTTGCAGTACCTCAACAATAGTATCACTTGGATACAACCTAATCAGTCGTCTATAATCGTGTTTTTTGCTAGGCTGGCCGCCCCCGTGCTAGGGTTGAACACAGAGGGTTGGTAACTTTTTACATCCTCTGATACTCCAAGAAATATGATATAAGCGTCCGTAACCTGGTAGGTTGGCTCAGACAACATAAACACTTTTAGCTTAGCAGGTGATGTTCCACCGGGTGCCACTGGAAATTCCATGCGTGCTCCCCAGAGGCGCTCGACAATGGACGTAAGAGCGGCCGCGGCTTCGCGGAACGAAAAAAAAACTGGTGAGGTTTAATCTTTGTGTCTTTTGTTTGTTTGACATGACTGTTACTGGCAGATAGCTGATGTTTTAAAGCATAACTAAGCTACTGTTTATCACGGGTATGTGTTCCTATGGGAATTGAGAACTATAAAACTACGAGTATTTTACACAGAGAAGCCGTGGGCATCAGTTATATTATAAAATACGTGTGAAAACCCTGTTTGATTAAGATGCTTCGTTCAGTCATTGCAAATCAATTGAGCGTACATTGTATATATTTTATGGTAGGAGCGTGTTTATTTTCTAATTTTTTCCGCTTGTCTATTCCATTACTGCTGAACAAAGCTGTTAATGAAATAATAAATAACAAAAACAGATTTATTTGTCTTATACCAACGTAGTTGTGTCAATCTCGTTATGTTATTTAGATTATGTTATCTAGTTATCTAAATACAAAACGGGTAAATATTCCTCGACACTGTTTGTTTATATTGATAACTACAGCTTAAATATTTTGATAGTACTAACGTAAAGTCAAAGAGAAAATTATAATGAGATTCGTTTGCACTCAGAGAAGAATCAAAGAATCAATTTCGTTTATTCAGTTTAGGCACATAAAGAGCACATATTTTAACAAAATTTTACAATTTTATCTCAAGCAATATTATAAAAATACTTAATTAAGTACATGAATAACCATTTGAAAATGATTCATTCGTTGGTTCGGTAAGTTGGTTCTTCTGAGAAGATACCAGCAAGAAACTCAGGTAGATTATCCATTTTCTTTTTTAATAAAGTTTTGTTTACATTGTTACAATTTATATTGTACGAGTGGCTAACAACAGCAGATTAGGGTGACCATGCATTTTTATCATTAAGATATTCGTCTACTTTATAATAGTCTTTCTTCATCAAACGTTTTTTCACTACTATTTTAAACTTATTAAGAGGCATGCCAACCAAATCCTGAGGAATTTTATTAAATATTTTGATACATTTGCCTACAAACGAATTACCAACTTTATGAATTGTCATTGCCAGTTTATTTTTATACTTACTATATACTCACTTAAACAGACATTTAATTATACCTAAGCAGGCAGGACTTACTTCGTACAAAGGTCACAGAATAGGGAATAATACCTTAGGTACCTACTAGTTGAATTTATATTGAAGTGAGACTCGTCTGCTTATAATAAGAAGTTGAATATTCTGTTAAGTGCTGTCAGGATTTTTTTATTTTCATCTTTATATATTAAATATACTTATCTACAAGAAAAAAGAATATCGCAATCATACAAGGCACTAAAAAACTCCTTTTGAAGCTCTTCGTTTTGATACCTCACTTAACACTCGGACACTGTCGGGTAAAAACTAAAATGTACCTTGTTTGAATGTTTTGTTGTTCTTCGTACATATTATCACGTTTATATCCTTAGGGGGCTGGCAGAGGTGCATTAGGCACACTTGTCAGTAGTTATATTATTCTTACGTAAATAAGGGGCATTGCCGTTACCAGGTACTATTTTTAATATAAAATCATCAACCATTCTATTTTAGGGACTCCAAATTATCATGGCGTTTAGAGCAAGCCGTACTCTCTAAAACGGCCATAAAGCATAATCCAGCGGATTAGGATCGGGCGGGACTAGACGACGGCCAGTCTTCAGCTCTGTAACAAAAATATAAATATATAAATAACTAAATACAATTGAAGTGTCCGTTCGTAATTCCAAATTAATAGCATTTCACTAAATGTTTGGAAAGTAGATATATACGATAATAATATAAAAATAATTTTTTTCAAAGTTTTTCTGTCTGGCTGTGTAGGTTTGTTCCGACTGTTCTCTGCGATGGCTAGACCGATAACTAGGCTTCTTTTTATCCCTAGAATGTGTTCCCATGGAAACTATTCCTCGCTGGCGAAGCCGTGTGTATCAGCTTCTCCTAAATATATGTCTACAATGTAGGTATACCTACTGGTAGGGAAATTAACTTATAAAATACGTAACTAGATCTTTGTTACATAAAATATTAAGAAGGTACCTATATACCTCCCTTCTTCCATCTGTGACTTAGTTATTCTGTAATCCATTAAATATAGACTTTACATAATTAATTGTAGTTTATAAGTCTCGGAATCACTTGAGATAAAAGTAAGGCAATCTTTTAAAAATGGGAAAATATTATGAGAAGCTCTTGGGATTCCTGCTTCCCTAAAGAAATAAATAAAAATTACAAAATTATCCACGTGTTACGGTCTTGGTATTTTACTTACGTTTTTTCGTGTTCCTTCATCCAGAATACTCACCATGGAATCCTGATATTTCATGAATGCCAAAAAATAGTGCTGAAATAGTGCTAATTAGTGCCCAAAGGAAAAAAATAGTGCTCTTATACTTAAGAAATTACAGCCATAGTTCGATGAGTATGCTGGACGAAGGTTTCGCCCAGCATACTCACCTCCGTTTGTGGAATCTATGTACGCTTCAACCATAATTCATACTTAAAAAAGTTGTGCCCAAATAGTGCCAAATGGTGCCCAAAAAGAAAAAAACGGTGCTCTAATAACTCCGGAGTTATAGGCTTCGTTCAGTGAGTATGCTGGGCGTATACCGAACGAGCTAGAGGTACTATTTACGGCTTAAAAAATTGTGCTTGAAATAGTGCCCAATATCAGTCCAATTTTCGCAACTTTTGACCTAGAAAACCATTGAATTTAACTAGCAACCCTTAGCGCAAACTGCGCAAGTAATAATTTTTTTTTTTTACTTTTTGTCAAATTTCTAATCTTATCGCACCACTTGAGACCACGACCTTTCTAACGGTGTGCCACACTTGACTGTGTGCGACTCTTAGTTTAGGAGGAGAAGCGGCTTCACTGGCGTATTATATAATATATAGATTGTAAACTTCTACATACTACATACTATACTTTTCTACCGTATTTACCACGGCGAGTGTTCTGAAGAGCTCTTCAATCTGATCCCACCCTCTTCCTTCCGATCCCGAACGACTCGTGCCGGGCAGAGATGCCACCCCCACACAGTGGATAGCATGTTCGCGAGAACCGAACGTTTTAAACGTTCGTTTCTCTGCCGAACGATAGTGGCCTGGAACGCCCTGCCTGTGCACGTGTTTCCTCCCACATATAATCCTGGGTTCTTTAAGCGGAGCGTGAAGAGGCACATCAGTAGGTCGTCAAGTTGAGGGCCACTCTCAATAGTAATGTGTGCTGTGAGAGTGGCCCACAATCGCTAGACGTCGTCACGACTTACCACCAGGCGGGCGGCGTCAATTTGGCGAACCAAATATAAAAAAAAAAAAAAAAAAAAAACTAACGTTAAATGAGGTACAGTCGTTCTCACACATGTTTTTGCATAAAAATATTAAAAATTGTAATTATGGGCGGTTATGTGATTGGGAATAATTGTTGTATTTTGTAACATATCCAAAACTGTCGATTAAATGCTAATTTAATTTAAATATAAATAAATGAAATTGTAAGCATAAATGAAATCTACTCGTATTACTTCATTGCTCGTAGGGTAAAATATTTCTCAAAAAAAATGTCTGGGCACTAATAGTCTATTGCAGCCATTAAAATTAATAAAATAGGTACCTAGCTATTTTATTAATTTTAGATCTATTTGAGATCTTGAAAATTTGTAAAAAGGAAATACGTAGGTTACACTATAAGTTCTGCGTAACTTAAAAAACAACATGTTAAAACCAAAATATTATGTTTATTGCTTTTCAAAATACTCTCCTTTTCATTTTAAACATTTTTTTTTGGGATAACAGCCATTTTACAATCGAGTATACAAACAGAAATTACTAGACACTGACCAATAACAGCTATCCACTTCTATACTAGATTAAAAATATATCTAGATACAAAACAGGCTGCTATGTACTAACAACATATTTTTTATAAACTTTGGAAATGTATTCGGGATATTTACCATGTATTATTATTTTGTTGTCGAGTTTCCGATATTTCGGCACTATTGCAAGCGCCATGGTCACGGTTTGGTCATTGTGTGCCGTGATCATGTTCGAGTTGGTAGTGAGAACAGTGCGGACAATAGTAGTGGTGCGCGACAAAAACGAGTGAGAAGGAGGGTAGACCGATACGGTTTACCTTAAAACTATTTCGCGATGTACTGACAGTTCCTCCGTGACCATGGCGCTTGCAATAGTGCCGAAATATCGGAAACTCGACAACAAAATAATAATACATGGTAAATATCCCGAATACATTTCCAAAGTTTATAATAATAACGACCATGGCAGTTTAAATAACATATTTTTTATACATAATAGGTATCAATATCAATACCTATGAGATTATTGATTTTTCATGCGATCCAACCATTTTTTAAAAACAGGAGGACCACAGATCTGAAGGCATGTTTTCTACGTGCTGATTGAACGCTATCACTGCCTCTTCGGAGTTGGTAAAAGTGAACCCTCTCATCAAATCTTTGATTTTGGGGAAAATACAGAAATCACAGGGTGCTAGGTCGGGGCTATGCGCAGGATGGGTGACGAGTTGTACTTTTTCGGAAGCTAAAAATGACTTTGTTTTGTTGGCCGTGTGTGAAGAAGCGTTGTCATGATGTAGGAGAACGCGGCTTTTGGGTCGTCTTTCGCGAACTTTTTCTAACCCCCGGGGTAAATAAATGGTAGAATACCACTCAGCATTAACACTCTTTTGATCTTCAAGTGGAATTGTACAGATGGGACCCGTAGCTGTGAAAAAAAACGCGATCATTTTCTTACCCACGTTTCTCACCTGCCTCACTTTTGTTGGCTTGTTCTCATTTTCAAACACCCATTCACAAGATTTCTGTTTTTTTTTCGGGTTCAAAACAATAAATCCACGTTTCGTCTCCTGTGACAATGTCATAAACATCATTAGAATGTCCGTGGTCGTACTTCAGTAGCATCTGTGAGCACCATTCCACGCGAGCCCGCTTCTGCTCCGCTGTCAGTTCATGAGGGATCCAACGACAACAAAGTTTCCGAACTTTCAATTCTTCGTGTAAAATTTTCTGGATTTGACTCATACCAATCCCCAATAGTCCTACAATTGTCTCATAGGAAATCCGCGGGTTTTCTTCGAATAACCGCTTAATTGTAGCCACACTATTTTCGTTGACGGCAGTTGAAGGCCTCCCTTCAAAAATTCGTCATGTAAAGAAACTCGACCTCTCTATTTTCGTTGCGTACGTATAACTTTGATGTGTGATAAAAAACAATTGACAAATGATTTCCCGCCAATTGTTTTTTTTTATTACTAAGAAGGTTACAACGTTTAAAAAAATATAACATTCGAAATTCAAATAGTTCCGATTAGCCAGAAGTGCAAAACTTTTAGTGTGCCCCATGTAGGTATATGCTTTTATGTTTTAATAAAGTATTCTTCAGTATGTTCATTTTTGAATAGTTATTTAAATAACAACATATTAATGCTTATCAAAATAAGTTATTTTATGATCACAAGCATATCACAGAGATACTATTAATTTGCCCTTTATAGTATAACAATAATAGGTCATGTAGTTTCAGAGATAATACTAGGTATGCAATGCATGCTGATAATTACGAATGTAGAGCGGAGCAAATGTTTTTATTACATATCAGAATCAGAAAAAACACTTCAATTAATTAATCGAATGAAAAAAAAAACTATTTTCATTGTTGGCGCACATGTTTTCATGGCAACCATATTATAATCATCTGGTTTTTCGGTGATTATTCCTCGATGGTGCATCCGATTTTGAAAATCGTTTTTCCGAACCCACCAACTGCATGTCTTGCACGCGCGTGCCAATTTTGGAATTTCTAGCTAAATGTTAAAGAACTTTTTCGTCGATGTCCAGGACATTTTCGGTGATTATTCCTCCGTGGTCGGCTCTACTTTCATGATTTCAGATATATGCACTCTCGGGTATGATGTCAACCAGCATGCCAAATGTGGTCAAAATCGATGGAGCCGTTTCGGAGGAGTAGACGTACAAACGATTTTCCTTTTTCCTTTGGGCACTAATTAGCACTATTTCAGCACAATTTTTTGGCATTCATGAAATATCAGGATTCCATGGTGAGTATGCTGGACGAAGGGACACGCTTTTTCGACTTTACTAATATTCTTCATGTTCGCCGTTTGATGCTGAATTGATAGCAAAATGTTCTCCTTCATCGACCCTTAGCATTCTGTCCATTCACACACACTTCAGGTAGCATAATATGTAACTACTATATTCGTGGCTAAATACATTACGCACGTTGATAAACTGCTATTGTTTGAAATAAGTTTCTCAGAAATGTCCTTTAAAAACATTTTAGTATTTCATGTGTGAGTTAACCTAAATAATGCTTTGTGTATTTATGTGTGAGTAGGTACACTTCTTTGTGTTGGGTTACACTCCAGTAAGGAAGAATGCGTAATGCATGTCTTCTAAATAAATACCTTTGTTCCATGAATGTTCTTTTAAAGTCACGTGAAAACGTTATTCTGGGATACGAGCGTAAATTATTACGTTAAATATTAATTTAACAGCAAATAAGTGTACGTCGATTTCTTTAAGTTACGTCATCACATCTCTACCTATTGGAGTTTAGGTCTAATGGGATGTAAGCAATTCCATTTACAAATGGTGCACTTGCCGCTCAACGAGACTCTAGCGAACAGAATAGTCCCCAGTACTAGCGTATTATGTGCCTCTGAATACCCATATACGTCATAAATCAATAGTAACTTATGAATAAGTGAGTGCATGTTGCAATTAACTACATATACATAATAGTAGATGAAAATACTATTTATACTTACTAAAAGCCTTTGAGCGAAAAGACGCTGGGACCTTGAGGTCCGGGCGCTCGGGGATTCTTTAAACCCGTCTCGAAACTCATGATTAACTCTTCTCAAGACCAGAAGGCTGGTAACTTTTTAGCTCTAAGAATAAGCATTGCCATACAACGTGGCAATGCTGCCAGCCTTCTGGGAACATTGCCAGTGGGCGACGAGGCGCAGGAGTTCTTTGACGCCTGAATATAGTGTAGATTTTAATGTGTATAGTATAGTTTTTAGTACGTGTGATTATAAATACTACTATTATTTACTTATATCGAGGTGATTTCTATTTCTGATTGCCTACATTTTATCATATCTATAATAGTAGTCTATCCTTCTTCAACAAACTGTACTATAACACAAACACGCAACGACTAAAACATGATATTTGCGATAGATTGTATTTGTTAGGAACCAAGTTACGTTCCAATAAGATTCTAACTGATAAAATTCATGAAACTATGTATATGTATACGAGTAGCTTACAAAATTGGTATTGTCCTTGATATTTTCCTTCCGCGTCCAAAAGTTTTTCCATCCTCAATTCCCATCTATAATTGGGAAAAGAGCTATCTCTACACCAAATTGCCTGCCTTTTTTTTTTTTTTTTTAATTCCGCGGGCCATGGCCGCGGCCGCTCTACCGTCCGTTGCCGGGCGTCTCTGGTTACAAGCAGAAACAAACAAACGTTACTATTCTATTTTTTAAATTTAGAGTCTATGTCTGTAATTACTAATGACTATTTAATTGAGAATCTCTTACGATCATTTAGTTCATTTAAATTTATAATATAAATTATTAAGAAAAATATTGAATCAGTGTTTTGCCATTGTGTGCGGGGGATTTTTAGGGTTCGGTAGTTCTAGTCTCGTAACCCTTTATAGTTTCGTCATAAATAATATCTAGTAGTATGTAACTAAAGTAGGTAGAGGTATCACGAGGCTAGGTGGAGAGCAGCCACGAGACGACAATCACGTGCGTTATTCACCCCAGTTACCTATAATAGGCCGAGCAATATTATAAGTACTAAAACTGATATCTAAACAGGACTTTATCGTGATAAAATCTATAGGTACCTCATCGCTCCCCAACTGCATCTCGTAAACACGGTTGATGCAATCCAACCGAAACATCGAAGGAGTCTTTACGCCTTAAATATCCGACTGGTCTAACTACAAAACATTGATATCGCCATTGGGCTGAGGAGGTTCGCTTCGCAATTAGACTGGAAATCCGAGCCCAACTAAATTGGGAAAAGGCTGAGTGGATCGTGATGGAAGATGATATTGTAGAAAATTTCCGTCTAGTGGCGAAATAACCACACTTTTAAAATTGTTTGCGTTATCATTTGTTGAATAGGAATAAGTCGACATAGGCTGTGCTAGGTCTGCAGGTACTCGAAAGACCACTAAGTGCACTGAGTGAGCGCTGAGTGAGCTCTTAGTAACTATCTAGCCTTGAGGTACTGTAATCCCAGTAGCTGTATAATCAACCATAACTTTGTTGAACCAGAACAATCTCTTGTTAAGCCACAATAGTTGTAGCTACAAACGTTAGTTCTATTCTCTATATTAAGTTTGTTTTGTTTAAGTTTCACTTAATTATAGAAACAATCAAAGGGTTCAGTGGGTTTTAAGACAACCTTCGCATATACCTACCAATGTTCAGTTTAGACATTTAGGTATTAAATAATTATTTACTCTATTGTATTGTTCTGGAATCACATAAAACCGTTGAAGGATGGAGAATGGAGAAAAAAGAGCAAGACAAGCCTGAGAAACTTTATTATTTACATCGTGCAAAATTGAAAAAGTTATTTCAAGGGTCTCAAGTGAGAGGATGCAATTATTTAATCAAGTCGGCCAATTTATTGAGGGAAAATCGTAACTCTACCACTCAATAGTCCCAGCCCAATAAGCTCATATATCTAACTAGCGGATGCCCGTGATTATTTTTCAATTCGAACCAGTACCTAGTTCTTGAGATTAGCGCGAGGGTAGAGATCATAGTCCGAGACGCCCAGGACTTTAATTATCTGTGCTAGCCATAGCGGCTGGCACGTAAGATTTTGTTGCCTTTCATCAACATTTCATCGCAAGGCAACGAGTTTAATTATTTTTTTAAAAATTACAATGTAGCTGCTACTTTTAAATAAATTCATTCGGCTATTTTAGACATAACCCATTATAAAAGTGCCCGGTGACGGCAATGGGCTTGCCCCCCATTACGTGAAACTAAAAATAATGGCAAATCATGGGTGTAATACACCTCTGCCTACCCTGTGTGTGTGTGTGTGTGTGCGATTAGGGTCGGCTTTCCAGTCTAACTGCGATTCGTCTGTGCGTTCAATATTTCCGTGAAGCGACTGCCATCTGACCTTCACAACCGATAAGCGATATCGAAGTTCTGTAGTCTGGCCGTGGGACCGACGACTAAACTGCTGCGACATGTGCTCTCTGAGATACAGGGGGGTCTCAATGTCTTAAGAAATGGTCACCCATCCTAAGGCCAGCCTGACTTTATGTTGCTTAACCTTTGCAATGTGTTAACATTATTGGTTATCACTACTCACTGGTTATACCTACCAATGTTCAGTTTAGACATTTAGGTATTAAATAATTATTTACTCTATTGTATTGTTCTGGAATCACATAAAACCGTTGAAGGATGGAGAATGGAGAAAAAAGAGCAAGACAAGCCTGAGAAACTTTATTATTTACATCGTGCAAAATTGAAAAAGTTATTTCAAGGGTCTCAAGTGAGAGGATGCAATTATTTAATCAAGTCGGCCAATTTATTGAGGGAAAATCGTAACTCTACCACTCAATAGTCCCAGCCCAATAAGCTCATATATCTAACTAGCGGATGCCCGTGATTATTTTTCAATTCGAACCAGTACCTAGTTCTTGAGATTAGCGCGAGGGTAGAGATCATAGTCCGAGACGCCCAGGACTTTAATTATCTGTGCTAGCCATAGCGGCTGGCACGTAAGATTTTGTTGCCTTTCATCAACATTTCATCGCAAGGCAACGAGTTTAATTATTTTTTTAAAAATTACAATGTAGCTGCTACTTTTAAATAAATTCATTCGGCTATTTTAGACATAACCCATTATAAAAGTGCCCGGTGACGGCAATGGGCTTGCCCCCCATTACGTGAAACTAAAAATAATGGCAAATCATGGGTGTAATACACCTCTGCCTACCCTGTGTGTGTGTGTGTGTGTGCGATTAGGGTCGGCTTTCCAGTCTAACTGCGATTCGTCTGTGCGTTCAATATTTCCGTGAAGCGACTGCCATCTGACCTTCACAACCGATAAGCGATATCGAAGTTCTGTAGTCTGGCCGTGGGACCGACGGCTAAACTGCTGCGACATGTGCTCTCTGAGATACAGGGGGGTCTCAATGTCTTAAGAAATGGTCACCCATCCTAAGGCCAGCCTGACTTTATGTTGCTTAACCTTTGCAATGTGTTAACATTATTGGTTATCACTAGACCACGAGCCCTCGTGGTTCTTAAATAATAGTTACTTATACTTATTGGTGATTTTCCCACCACAGCACGTAAAATCACTAAACTGGAAAAGTAAAGCCGTGTCCATATAAGTCACGTCAGATAAGTCGCAGACTCTCATTGGCGGAATCTCGAGTCTGCCGTTCAGTTCGTTCAGTCTCGAGAATCAGTAAATCTATTATTGTCTAATAGCTGTCCTGTCGAAACTCAAAAAACCATTTAAACCATCCCTGAACTTTTATGAACATTGAGTTTTAGCAAAACAAGCGTAAACAAATATATACTTACAGACGATGTACGGACTCGTTCGGTGTGTGGGGCTCGTGGTCTAGTGCTAACCGACAATGTTAACACATTGCAAAGGTTAAACAACATCTAGTCAGGCTGGTCTTAGGATGGGTCACATTTCCTTAAGACACTGAGATTCCCTCCGTGCTTCGGAGAGCACGTTAAGCCGTCGGTCCCGGTTGTCATACGAACATCTATGGCAGTCGTTAGGGGTAGTTGGAGCCCTAAAACAAAAATCCGACCGGTCTATCTACATAACTTCGATATCGCCCATGGGTTGTGGAGGTCAGATGGAAAATATCGAAGTTCAGCCGAATCGCAGTTAGACTGGAAAGCCGACCCCAACTGAGTTGGGAAAAGGCTCGGTGAATGATAATATACGGACTCGTTCGATAATGTGGCCATGGCTTAGCATGATACCAAGCGTATTATATGATCGCGTGAGTCAAGGCCAACCAAATACTTTAGGAACGACCTGCCTCATACAAAACTCCCCCCCTTCGCGCTATCGGTTGTTTCATCTTTACTATAATTTATCACTAATGACGTGACATTAAAAGATAATAAGGGTTTTTGTACGAATTTGTATTTATTTAGGTCATGAAACCATTAAAGTTCTCACATACTAATCCCTATTCTGTGCCATTACTTTGATTTTAATGTATAATTACGTAATTAGTCAAAGCTTAGCAAACACCGTTTAAATCAAGATGTGAGAATCAGAGTGGTCTACGGCACAAAAGGGTCAGCCTGGCACGACAATTTTCAGGGAATTTCTCATAGCTGATCTGAACTGTTCCCTGAGAAATCACGGAAATTAAAAAAAAACCGACCTAGTGCGTGTCGGGCCACGAATAGGGTTCCATAGTCACCCATAATAGCCTCCTAATCCGCTAGTTATAGTTTTCCTTAAAAGTTCAGTAAATGGACTACCATCATAATTTTTTTCCAGATCTTCACTCCAGCCGTTTAGATATCAGAGGGGAGGGGGGACGGTTCCGCAAAACATGCTCTTCAAAGCTAACTATCTCGCGAACAGATGCTTAAATCAAAAAATCATCTCAGCAACGTCTTAATGTTTTTAAAAGACCCATCTAATGATACCCCACACGATGGGATAGACGTGAAAATATCAATTCCACACTTTACCCCAAAAAAATATTTTCCAAAATTACATTTTAGCACTTTGTCGGCGTAGTAAATCTAATATATAAAATTCTCGTGTCACAGTTTTCGTTGCCATACTCCTCCGAAACGGCTTGACCGATTCTCATGAAATTTTGTGTGCATATTGGGTAGGTCTGAGAATCGGACAACATCTATTTTTCATCCCCCTAAATGTTAAGGGTAGTCCACCCCTAAAGCAAAACAACGTTTGCCGGGTCAGCTAGTAAAATATAAATATGTTAGAACAATTCACACAACGCCATCTAGTATACATTATATCCTTGCCGTTTCTAGCACTAACCGTTTGCCCCGCCGGGCGCCACTGCGAATTCTCTCAGTGTCTACCGGAGGCGCTCGGCAATAGACGTAGGTGCGGCCCAGGGCTGCAGAATGAAAAAAAAAAAAAAGCACTAACCGTTTGGGAGGAAAGCCGAGAACAGACATGACTTAACTATAAGGGTTCCGAGACTTTTAGTACGGAACCCTAAAAATGTGAAAAATGTTTCATAAGCCATTAACTAATAATCTAAATATTGTATTTAATTAATACTCATTAGTAATGACTAATGGGGAGCTATTATGAATTGACGTGTTTGTCGTAATAATCGTTCGCGCTGTAGTCATCAGCAAATCGTTTTCTTATTGCCTTTTTTAGGGTTCCGTGGGTCACGTAGGTACGTCAACAAAGTACTAAAATAAAAATCTGAAAAATATTTTATATCTTTTATAAATAAATATGTATTACATATCGGTGTAAAGTTCATTATTCCATTCAATTTATCTATTAATCATGTAGGTATTCTTAATTACTATGCATTTATCTAATATAATAGTAAAGGTACTTATGTAAACAATGGTCCTCACAGTTAATTGAGATTATGTACCAACAACAAAGACACTACATTTCATGGTTAAAAATAGATTTAGATTCTTTCCAACAAAGTAAATAACGCAATTGAATAATGGTTAAGTAAAAAATACTTATCACAAGTACTCACATACTTCTCTGATTATATCTGTACTCATTTTCAGTTATATAGCGGGAGCGCGCGCGGTCACACGCCCGCTAATATAAAATATAAAAAAAAATTACATAAATTTGTTGAAAGTTCAGTGTTTTTTTAAACATAGACCACGAAGGATAGTTTTAAAAATAGGTAAGAGAGTGTTAATTTTATATATTGGCGACTTACTACCTGATCGTTTATTTTTCTGCCAAACTATTTGTTATATATTTTTAACGAAGTGTAACTGTTTATCAATGTGGAAACGAGTGTTATCACTGTGAAAAAAATGCAAATACATTTACTACAGTTCAATTTAAAAAAGTTAACGTTGTCTCTGACAACATGATTACTTACATGTTGATTCATTTATTTTTGGCGCGCAACCTGACATGCAGTTTTTCGTAAACAAAGACACAAAGACACTTAATTTGCTTGTGTATCAATGCTCTCTGTTTAGTTTACTCGTATATTAAAAAACTGTATTAGTCAGTTTTTTGTTACTTGTGTGACCAAAGTACAACAGAACATGCGCTTTAGTTATCAACATTCAATTTACATCCACCCACTTTATTTCTGATGTTTAGGCACAGAATAGGGAAGTACTTACATACAGAACTTGCACTCCGACGTTAATTAAAGCACATTCAAGTTACATAATTCATAGGTTTTGGCCTATAACTTTGGACCCCTTGGCTAGGTCAAATTTTCTATTTTTTGGCTTGCCTCCAGATCGAGGGCTATCCATAGAGGGGTCAACCATCATTGTAGCATAAGCAGTTCTCGAGAGCTAAGGGGGGACAAAAATTACATTCCGCATTTGTATATATAGATATCTCAGAAACGGTGGCTCGTAGGAAAAAAAGTATTGATACATTTTTATAATTAGATAATTTTAAGATCTACAATTTTTGTTTAGAATTTTTATGATAAAACTTACCGTTTTGCTGAAAATTGCGAAAAAGTAATTTTTTGGACCTTTGAGCTGGAATACATTTTTTTCCACACACGGGAATGATGGGGAACTTTGAAATTTTATTTATAATTATGTTCTGAACAACTTTACTGATTTTCAGGTTGTTGGGACTTTATGCACCTTCGAATGTCTAAATTGACTGGACTAATAGCACTGGTTTAGGCTTGTATTACTGAAATTATTTAGTAATAAACTTAATAACTTGTGGATCTGTATCGTCTGTGTCAAGACTCTTAATTTCTGTCCATGTTTAGACTTGAGGAAGCCTTCTTGTGTCTTTGTGAGTCTTCAGTTAGACAGTCCATCACAAATTGCCGGCTGACTGTCATGATCCACTGAGCCTTTTCTTAACCTAGTTGCCGTCGGCTTTGTTTTTATTTTTATTTGTTTATAATTTTTTTACACACACACAAACAATAAACAAGAAACAGAAGTACAAAATAATAATGTGAGCGTAGTACAAGGGCACTACTTATTCCTAAAAGAATCTCTTCCAGCAGGCCTGAGAGGAGAAGTATGAGTGAAAGGACTAAGTGTGAGCAGTGCAAGTAATAAATAAATCTACATAAACGATGGGTGTTATAATATAACATAGATAAATATATACTATTTATACTATCTATACAATACTTACATATACTACAATACAGTATATGACTTTATTTTTAAAGAGAGGAAGAGTTTTACAGCTTTGTATATCACACTTTGTGTGACTGATCTTCGATATATTCCGTAAAGCAACTGAACAACACAACCTATGGGTTATCCCAAAATTCCTGTAGGATTCAGAAGTCAAATATTCGTCTTTTTATACATTATTATTCTACTTCTAATATTCATTGAGCGGAGCGAAGCGAAGCTCAATCTTAGACGACAAGTGTAAATCGTTTGTTGACAAGTGTAACTCCTCCGAAACGGCTCGACCGATTTTGACCAAATTTGGCATGCTGGTCGACATCATACCCGGGAGTGCATATCTCTGAAATCATGAAAATAGAGCTGACCACAAAGGAATAATCATCGAAAATGTCCTGAACATTACCGAAAAACCAGATGATTAAAAGGTTGCCATGGAAACACGTGCGTCAACAATGAAAATAGATTTTTTTCATTCGATTAATTAATTTAAGTGTTCGATTCTGATTCTGATATGTAATAAAAACATTTGCTCCGCTCAACATTTGCAATTAGCAGCATACATTGCATACCTAGTTATAAACATTACACTAAATCATATTGTAAATCGAATATTACTAGTACTGTCTGCAAAGTCGATACCGAAGTCATCGTGAAGCCCTTCTGTCCTCTGGCCAGTCCGGTCATAAGATTTTTACAACTGAATATTAACTAGTAACTGCGTCCTTTCATCATTCACCGAGCCTTTTCCCAACTCAGTTGGAGTCGGCTTTCCAGTCTAACTGCGATTCGGCTGAACTTCGATATTTTCCGTGAAGCGACTGCCATCTGACCTCCACAATCCATGGACGATATCGAAGTTCCGTAGTTAGACCGATCGGATTTTTGATTTAGCGCTCCAACTATCCCTAACAACTGCCATAGATGTTCGTATGACAACCGGGACCGACGGCTTAAGGTGCTCTCCGAGGCACAGAGGGGTCTCAGTGTCTTAAGAAATGGTCACCCATCCTAAGACCGGGCTGACTAGATGTTGCTTAACCTGTGTAATGTGCTAACATTGTCGGTTACCAATAGACCACGAGCCCCTTACCAACTACGTCATTTATAAATAAATATGTTAAGATATTTACACATAAGACCTTGGCCTTGTATACTGCTATGAAAACTAGATAACTGTTACAACATACTGTATACGTGTAAATAATTATAAATAATTTTATTATAATTTAGTTTATTTATTCAATTAACTAAGACTCATTTTGTTAGTAACAATATTACTTATATCTATGTTAGTATTATGTTAGTATACGAGTACTTAATAAAGAGATATAATATAATAAAGAGATATAAAGAGATCTTAAACAAATATTTTGTAGATCATACGGAAGTAACAAACCCTGGCCCCTTTGACTGAAGTAACCTAATCACCACCGTCATTGACACAAATTTTGATAGAGGTACTGATCATAAAAGCAGGTGTTTAAATACTTGCATAAAAGTAACCTATTACGAGTCTTTACGCGTATTTAATAGGTAGGTAATTGTATTAGTAGTCTTTGTTTATGCAGCTGGTAATGCAGTACCTAAGTATTACTGACTGACGCATACAAAGGTCGACGTATTTACGTTCTAGTTCATGGTAATCGTTTGAGACATATACACAGACATTAAGTATAGAGTTCTGATCCGTTTTGAGGGTCAATTAATTATGAATATATACTATAGTGGCGGACACCCGAGGTTTCACCCGCTTGACAGATTATATAAGTACACAAAAACCTTCCTCGAGAACCACTTTATCCATTGGTGGAAACTGCATCAAAATCCGTTGCGTAGTTTTAAAGATCTAAGTGTATATAGGGAATGGATGCGTAGTAAAGTTATACAATTTAATTATACGTATAATTTTACTATGAAGGAAGGAACTTTGTTTTATACTAGGTTATAATGTTATGATTATTAATAGGTAGGTACTTACATACTTCTAACAGTAGATATCTTGCATCTTCTCAAATTTATCAAGTGTCCAGTGTATTAATATTGACTGTCTTTATTTTATGTCTGTCTGCTTAGATCAAATATGAGATATATTTGATCTAAGTCTGTCTGTATGTACACGCTATTCTTTGAAGGGTACTGAACGGATTTGATAAAGCTCAGTTTGGCGGAACGTAAGTATGGCGTGATATTCAATTATCTATCACACTTGATAGGTAGGAGTATCACTCGCATCGCATCATAGTTCAATTTCGGAAAACTAAGCTGCAATCTGAACAAAAATACATTTCCAAAACCTGAAGCAAATCAGGTATTAATCATATTCTTAGTTTACGTTCGTGTTTATCTTTGTTCCGGATTCCAACCTGAACATTTCATTCAGAATATCAATCAGAAATGTTTGCAAATAATTTTGAAAGAAATTGAGTTTAAACATTTGCATCATTATATTAAAAAAACAATATTTTTGTCGTTACAAACATACAAAACAAAAACATACCTTACTCGAAAATTCCGGGACCAATTTCTAAAATCCTTTCACCATAAGAATGCTACATAGCCTGTGATGTGATAAAATATTTATTTTTAGAAAAATTACCAAACGTGCGAAGCCGGGACAAATCGCTAGTATTTAAATAAAAGCACCGGAATTACTTCACAATGCACTTATAGGGGCGGGGCCCCAAGTGATTAGAAACTACGTCCTCGTCGTCCGCCATGGACCCCAACTTGCTTACGGTAACGCAGTGGCAAGTTGGGTGACCGAACGTTCTAGTCTGAACTTGTGGCCATAAAGTGCTAATATTAATAGTTATGTCGGCTCAACCCGATAAAAACGATTACCCCGGTCTCGGCTCCGCCTTTCTCTGGGCGGAGTCGGACCAAGAAGACGACCTCACGCTATCCCAACGGACTCCGATGCCGAGCGAAACGGAGGCTCGCGCCGCGCTGCCCAGTCGCAGCGTGACGTCGACGCCTTCAGGAAATGTTGCTGCTGGGTCTGACGTCAAGTCAGGTCCCAGCAGTGTGAACACAAAGGGCCCTCCTACGAAGAGGGTCCACGAAGAAATAAAGAAGGGACCTTCGCGCGACCGGAGCACTAGCTGCTCCGGGAGCAGTGAGTCGGAGGAAGGGGGGCCGAAAAAGACGCCACGGACACGTGGCGATTTTCTACTGGCGAAGGAGAAGGAGATGCCGCCAACGCTCCATCCTTCTGTACCACCCCTGCCCAGTCGCAGAGATATCGGCGTGCCGCCCGCGCGGGAGCTCTTGAGTTCTCTTGCCCTGATGAACGCAGCCTTGAAAGGTAACAAGAGCATGCAGGGCAAGAAGAGGATTGTAGCATCGTTGGTGGCTGATGCCCAATCTTCGCTCGACGAGCTCCTCGCGCGGAGCGTTACTGATGAGGAAGTGAGGCTCCGGCTGCAGGTGGAGAGCCTGGAGGTGGAGCTCGCCGCCTCGCGGAGGCAGATGGAGGTCCTGCGACGGGAGGTCACGGACTTAACCAGGGTGGTCAAAGGGCCTCCAGCTCCAGCTCCTATGCCGCCTCCTCCGACGGCTGGACCAGCGCCGAAGAAAAAGCCTGCGGCCAACACAGCACCTACCACGGCGCCCAACACGGTGCCCACCACGGCGCCCGGATCGCCGTCACCGCCTGCGCCGACTATGGTGCAGGTCCTGACGGCGATCGAGAGGCGCCTCGCGGTTCTCGAGGACCGGGTGTACCGCCCTCCGCTGGCGTGTCCCGCGTTTACATACGCGGTGGTTGTCGGCGGTGCTTCCGCTCCCGGTCCAAGCGGCACGCCACCCGCTGTCCGTCGCCCCGCTCCGCCCCCGTCCGCTTCCCCAGCGATTCGGATGCCGGCCGAGACCGCGGCCCAAGCGAGGAAGGGGAAGGGACGGGGTAAGAAGAGTGGAACTTCTGCCACCCCCGCCTCCTCCAACGTTGCCCCCGCTGCTTCTTCACATCCCTCCAGACGGGAGGGATGGGAAGTAGTGGGAGCAAAGAAGAAGACAAAGGCCGCCAAGAAAGCGGCCAAAGCCGCCGCGGCGAAGGCGCCGAAGAGGCCCCGCGCTCCTCGCTCCACAGCCGTCGTCCTTACGGTAACGACGGAGGGTGTGGAGGGGGGTGTGAGGTACGCTGATGTCCTGAGGCAAGTTAAAGCCTCAGTCGACCTCTCAGCCCTCGATATCCAGGGGGGTCTCCGGTGCAAGACGACACGCACCGGGGCTCGCCTCCTCGAGGTATCCGGCGCCTCCAGCGGCCCCAAAGCTGATGCCCTAGCGGCTCAGCTGAGGGACAAGCTGGACGGAGAAGCCGTCCGCGTCACCAGGCCCACCAAATGCGCTGCATTGCGCGTCTCCGGTCTGGATGACCAGCCACGACGGAGGAAGTGATTTCCGCCGTCGTGGAGGCGGGCGGCTGTCCCCGTGACCAAGTGAAGGCTGGAGAGATCTCCTTCAGCCTCACTGGCCATGGCACGACAGTCGTCCAGTGCCCCGTCGCGGCGGCACTAAAAGTGGCGGACGGACGAGGCCTCCTCATAGGGGGCTTCCTAAAGGCGCAGGTACACCTCCTTCGTGCCCGGGAAACCAGATGTTTCCGGTGCATGGTGGTAGGGCACGTCGGAATGCAGTGCACAGCGGAAGTCACCGTGGGCGATCGGTGCTTCCGCTGCAGCCGGCCCGGTCACAAGGCAAGTGCCTGTGATGCCCCGCCTCGCTGCTTTAGATGCGAGGCGGAGGGCAAGACTGCGGACCACCGGGTCGGCAGCACAACCTGCGCCGCCTCGAGGCCAAAGCCTCGTCCGTCCGCTGAGAGCGGTGGGGGTGCCGCTACTGCACGGCCAGATGTTTCTCGGCGGGATGCTGATATGGACGTCCATTAATGTCTGACGCCCATATCCGCATCCTGCAAGTGAATTTGAACCGCTGCCGCGCTGCTCAGGATCTTCTGTACCAGAGCATCCGGCAGTGGTCCATAAACTTGGCCGTGGTCGCCGAGCCGTACTACGTCCACCCGGGAAGCCCGGTGGACGAGGACGGCTCGGCCTGTTTTATCTTCGGGGGGTCCGCCGCAGACAACTCGCGCCTTGCTATCATTGCAAGGGGCCGCGGGTGTGTTGCGGCGGAATATGATGGGTTGGCAGTCGTGGCCACCTACATCTCGCCGACACTGGACGAGACTCAGTTTGAGCTATGGCTCACTGAGCTCGACGTCGTCTTCGCTGCGTGCCGTCCTCGCCCTGTCCTGCTCCTGGGAGACTTCAACGCCTGGAGTGAGGCGTGGGGCTCCCGGGAAACCAGGGACAAGGGGAGGCTTCTTGAGGACTGGACCAGAACACGTGGTCTGGAGGTCCTCAACCGGGGGAATGTCGCCACCTTCTGGCGGCGGGGAACCAGCTCGGTCGTGGACGTATCGTTCGCGACCTCTGCCCTCGCCGCCCGTATTACTGGCTGGCACGTGGAGGAGGGTGAGGAGACGCACTCGGACCATCGGTACATCCAATTCGATGTCGCCCCCCCACCTGACCTCCCACAGCCGGTAGAAAATCCCCCGGATCCGCGTTGGGCACTTCATCATCTGGATCGGGAGGCTCTCCTGGAGGCATCCATCGTGCAGGCCTGGATTCCGGCACCGGACCGGCCTGCCGATGTGGATGCCGAGGCGGAGTGGTTCAGGAGAGCCATGTCGCAAATCTGTGATGCGTCCATGCCTAGGGTTACACCCAGACCGGCAAGGAAGCAGGTGTACTGGTGGTCGCCGGAGATTGCACCAGTACACCGCCAGTACACAGCCGCCAGTACACCAGGTTTCGCCGGAGGCATCGCCGCCCAGACGACGCGGCAACCCGAGAGGCGGAGCTTTATCAGGCTTACAGGGAGGCTAAAGGTAATCTCCAGGAGACAATAAAGCGGGCCAAGACAGCGGCCCGCGAGGAGATCCTGGAGACCCTGCAGCAGAACCCATGGGGGCGCCCGTACCTACAGGTCAGGGAGAAACTCCGACCTAGGGCGCCCCCACTGACCCAGAGTCTCCAGCCGCAGCAGCTGGAGCGGGTCATGGGCTCCCTGTTTCCGACGAGCGCGGAGGAGCACGTCCCTCCACGCATGGCTCCGTCTCTGCCCGACGCGGATAGCATCAGTGAAGACGACGTACCCGAAGTCAGGGTGGGGGAGCTAGGTGCGGCAGTACTCCGGCTTAAACGCCGGAAAATCACTGCCCCCGGACCCGACGGCATTCCTGGCCGTGCATGGGTCCTGGCCTTCGAAGAACTCGGGCCTCGACTGATGGGGCTCTTTAGCGCATGCCTCGAAAGAGGCCAGTTTCCCAAGGTGTGGAGGACGGGGAAACTGGTCCTGATCCGTAAGGCGGGGCGGCCGGTGGACTCACCGTCCGGATACCGGCCGATCGTGTTGCTCGACGAGGTGTGTAAGCTCTTTGAGCGAATTATCGCGGAACGCCTCGTCGAGCATCTCTCGACGGTGGGGCCAGACCTGGCGACAACCAGTACGGTTTCCGTCGGGGACGCTCCACCGTGAGCGCGACCATGCGCGTCAAGAGCCTGACGGAGGAAGCAGTCTCGCAGGGCAAGGTGGTGGTGGCGGTGTCTCTTGACATCGCCAACGTGTTCAACACCTTGCCATGGAGCTGCGTTAGGGAGGCGCTCGTGTATCACGAAACGCCTCTCTACCTCCGTCGTATTGTCGGGGCCTATCTCTCGGAGAGGGCCATAGCTTTCCCCAGCTGGCTCGGGCCAGCTCGGCGGGATGTGTCGTGCGGTGTTCCGCAGGGGTCGGTCCTGGGCCGCTTCTGTGGAACATCGGCTACGACTGGGTGCTGCGGGGTGCGTTGCCTGAGGGCGTCGGCGTAACGTGCTACGCCGACGATACTCTCGTCACGGCGCGGGGTGCAACGTACCAGGAGGCAGCACTCAAGGTCACGACGGGTGTTGCTCAAGTCGTGGGTCGGATACGGCGGCTGGGACTGGAGGTGGCCTTGCACAAGTCCGAGGTTCTGTGTTTTCACAGACCTCGGAACGGTCCACCTGAAGGTTCCAGCATAAATGTGGGAGGCGTTAGCATCGGCATCAAGCCCTCGATGAAGTATCTAGGGATCGTACTTGATAGCCGATGGAACTTCGGACCACATTTCCGAAGTTTGGTCCCCAAGGTGACACAAGCATCGGTCGCGCTTTCGCGACTGATGCCCAACCTAAAGGGACCCAACGCTTCCTGCAGGAGACTGTACCTGGGGATCGTGCGGAGTATGGCCCTATACGGGGCTCCCGTATGGGCGGCGCGGTTGACGGCCAACAACTCAACGCTCCTTAACAGACCGTTGAGGACCTTGGCCGTCAAAACAATAAGGGGCTACCGCACGATCTCCGGAGAGGCTGCATGTCTCCTAGCCGGGACCCCTCCATGGGACCTGGAAGCGAGAGCCCTTGCGTCATTGTTCCAATGGCGCAAGGAGGCGCTGGAGCGGGACCACAGGCCTGAGTCTCGAGAAATCGATGACCGGCGGTCCCAACTCCGACAGGATCTCATGGAGTCATGGAGGGTGCGACTTGAGCAACCCAAGTGGGGTGCCACCATCATCGCGGCGGTGAGACCGATCATGGACGATTGGCTGCAGAGGCAGCATGGTGACCTCACGTATCGTGCGACGCAGATCGTTACCGGGCATGGATGCTTCGGTAGCTATCTGTTTCGCATCCATCGTGAGGTCACACCCCGGTGTCAACACTGCGAGGTTTCCGACGACGACACCGCACTCCACACGTTGGTGGAGTGCTCAGCGTGGGCGAGTCAGCGCCGGGACCTCGTAGTGGGTCTGGGCGTGGATACCCTCTCGCTGGAGACCATGCTTCAAGCCATGGTCTCCAGCGGGAGTAGGTGGAACGCGGCCGTGTCCTTCTGCGAGCAAGTCGTGCTCGCGAAGGAGGCGGCCGAGAGGGAGAGGGAGCGTACCCTCCCCGCCGAGTTCCGTAGTCAACGGCGAGGGCGCCGCAGACTCATCTACGCCCAAGACCATCGACCTCCATGATCGGGGCCTGAGGACGGCGGGATCGCCACCCGTCGTCCTTACAGAAGCAGGCTAGAAGGGTTGCGTGCTGCGGGGCCTTTGCCCCATAGCACGCAACCAGATTCACTCACTGACGCGGGATAAAACCCTACCCCTACGACGCGGGATTCTCATCCCGACCCAACCCCCGCAGAGACCACAGAGGTGGTCAAAGTCCGCCGGGAGCCACTGGAAATACGTTCTGCTTGTAACCAGAGACGCCCGGCAACGGACGTTAGAGCGGCCGCGGCCTTGGTCGCGGAACTAAAAAAAAAAAAAAAACAATGCACTTATAATACGAGAACTTAGTTACTAGGGACCGTTTGCAATGTCAAAGTCGGAACAACACATTATTATATTGACGACAGGTATTTGCAATGAGTTGAGTTCTGAGTTAACTGTGAAGCAATATCTTAGAATTACTAAAAAGTGCGATAAGATATGTAAAAGTATTACTTCGAAATATTTGGTAGTCAACGGCGAGGGCGCCGCAGACTCATCTACGCCCAAGACCATCGACCTCCATGATCGGGGCCTGAGGACGGCGGGATCGCCACCCGTCGTCCTTACAGAAGCAGGCTAGAAGGGTTGCGTGCTGCGGGGCCTTTGCCCCATAGCACGCAACCAGATTCACTCACTGACGCGGGATAAAACCCTACCCCTACGACGCGGGATTCTCATCCCGACCCAACCCCCGCAGAGACCACAGAGGTGGTCAAAGTCCGCCGGGCGCCACTGGAAATACGTTCTGCTTGTATCCAGAGACGCCCGGCAACGGACGTTAGAGCGGCCGCGGCCTTGGTCGCGGAACTAAAAAAAAAAAAAAAACAATGCACTTATAATACGAGAACTTAGTTACTAGGGACCGTTTGCAATGTCAAAGTCGGAACAACACATTATTATATTGACGACAGGTATTTGCAATGAGTTGAGTTCTGAGTTAACTGTGAAGCAATATCTTAGAATTACTAAAAAGTGCGATAAGATATGTAAAAGTATTACTTCGAAATATTTGATAGTAAATCGGAATAGACAACGTAGTTATCTCGTTTTAATTTGTTAATGTGCTGCTGTACCAAATTTTTTTTTTTACAAACCAGAGCAAGCTTTTTTTTAAGGCCATTGTAATGTATATTATAGGCTATACATCGCTCCCGTTATGTGGGACCAAGGGACCAACAACATTACAGGCGCAAATAATATAACTCTACCTACCCGTTTAGGGGACACGGCCATGGATATCATGATGATGATGAACTCATCATCAGCAAAATTTAAATTACTAGCTGTTGCCCGCAGCTTCGCACGAGTGGAATAAGTTTTAAAGTATCCTATTTTCTATTCCGTTCCCAAGACTATCCCCTATTCTAATTTTCATCCAAATCCGTCCAGTCGTTTGATCATGAAGAGGGTATAAACAAACACACTTTCGGATTTATAATATTAGTTATGATTATGTAGCTATTAAGATGATTGATTTATCAGTTTACGATTTAGCTAACCTTGATCAATAATTCCAAGGCTTTGGTTGCTTTGATACGAATAACACTAAGATGTTGTTCATATCTAGATAAATCGTGTGATAAGGTACCTGCATAATAATATACCTATTTGTGACTTACTTTTTTTATATTTATTTATTTCAGGCAACACATAGAAAAGTTACAGGTGGTATAAAATTATTCTACGACCCATAGATAACCTTAAAACTAAGAATACATTAACGATAAAGTTGTGTTTTTTGTTTGGTTACTTGTTTATATGTACCAGTATCTAGAATGCCAGTGTGATTAATTGTTACTTTTATCTATATTTAGTATTCAGGAAGAACTATTTTAGTTAAAAATAAGTAAGTAGATACGTTTTAATTATTGTAGGAGGTAATACCTATTAAAAACTACTAACCAAACCCCGTGCCTCGGAGAGCACATTAAGCCGTCCCGATTATCATACGAACATCTATGGCAGTCGTTACGGATACCTAGTTGGAGCCCTAAATCAAAAATCCGACCGGTCTAACTACAGAACTTCGATATCGCGCATGGGTTGTGGAGTTCAAATGGCAATCGCTTCACGGAAAAAATCGAAGTTCAGCCGAATCGCAGTTAGCCGACACCAACTGCTTTGGGAAAAGGCTCGGTGGATGATGAATTGATGACCATTAAAAACTAATGCACAGTCTAAATAGTTCGATATTATAGAAATAAGTATGTAATTGCTCAAGTATGTACCTACTACTTAATTAAATCAAGTCTAGCCTACTTTAGTCCAGCAAGAATCCAGAATGGGAGCCCCTAAATCTTTTGTTTTATTGCTTTTGCTACAATACGGAAATTCCGCAAAGTGTAGGGTTGTAAATTATAATAATTGACAAAGACGTTTTGCGCGGCGTGAGGGTGGTTTAGAACAAAAAAAAAAGAAAAAAAAGTTTGAAAATTCGCTCAGCTTTTTGCAACAGCAGCATGCATTGCATACCTAGTATATATTAGACTTCAGAGTTTGGGTGTTTTCTATGTATATTATGTATGTATAAATAGAAATACGTAAGTATGTTTATCAGTTGTTCTAGATCCCATAGCACAAGCTTATTATATAGCTTAGTTTGGGTTAGATGACGTTGTGTGAGAATGTCCAAAAAATTCGGATCTCATCGTTACAAATTGGATCGCGAATAAAAATTATACAAGTCTATCAATATCATATACCTAGGTATCATATAGGTACCTACACACTACCCATTTTATCTTATCAACGAATGCATTCAAATGATGAATTACATCATGTGAGATAGATTGACATCAGGTACTTATGTTTGTACATAAATGGATTCATTTATTTATTACTATGTTTAAACATGCTCGCTGTGATAGTACATATGGAACCGTATAAGTCATCTGTCAGTGGTTTAGCATTTAAACAGGCGAATGGCTGTTTTTAAATGTTATTAATCTGGTATATTTTTATCAACATTTATCAAATCCGAATGACATTAGTCGTCGGAAACCGGGTTGAGGTGACCCATATGCATCATTCCGTGATATAACCCTAGTATATTCCCGAAAATGCCGTAAAACATCGATTCGCACTCAAATTGTACGCCCTCGTATTGGCTCAGTTTGTACTAAAAGTGTCTGTTAATGTGGGTGATTTTTGTTAAATAACGTTTCATCATATATTTTGGCACATTATAGAATCACGTATGTACTCTCAAAGAGGTTGATAAACAGGCGTTTTAATATCCATATTTCAACAAGCAACCAATATTGTCAAACCTATTGATGTTTGTGCAATTTTTGGATGTATTCTTACACCCCATAGTCTTGCAGCATGTAGGTACTATAGCGTATACGGGGACCACTCACGTTTTAACTGCACATTTCCTCAGTTACTCTTTCGTAGTGACTTATTCATTGTAGTGCCTATAAAATATTTAAGTGTTATGTATCCCTTGGCTTTAACTAGATAAAAAAAACGTGATAAAACATGAACAGAGATACTTTACACACCCACTTTTGTTGGCCCCACTTTATAGATGGCAAGCCAATTTCCGTTACAGGCCACTATAGAAAATGCATACGAGTACCTTATCACTCCGTAATTCAAACTAAAGTTACAACCGCCGGGATAGATCTTACATGCTACATACTCATACTACATGTTACATGCTCACAAATTATAAACAAAATCATTGATCTGGTCCGTTTTCTTGACATAAGTATTTTTTTTAGTTTTTTTAAGCCTTGCGAGTCTTTGATAACTGGTTTATCAGGACATGCTGATAAGTGATAACTTATACATATAATCCATTTTGTTCTTAAAACATTTTTTTGTATTTGTTCTATTTTCTTTCTTTTATGGAGGTTTTTTCCACGTTTTAAATAAACGGGGCGTCGAAACGTTTAATCCAAATCGAATTTCCGAATATTCGGATACATTTTTGTAAGTACTTATCACATAACTGATTGGAACCCAGGCAACGGTGATACGAGTAGTAACGCATTGATTTTAGTAATTGTGTGTCATAATAATATTATACTCAATGAATTTTTGTGAAGTATTTTTATCTTTCTATTTATAATAGCGACCTATAGCCGGTTCGCAGACACTTTTATGATTGTCAGAGTCCCCTTCTTTTTGTTATTGACAGGTACTGACAACTATAATTAAGAGAACTTCACATAAAATTGCAAGCCAGATCAAGATATAATTAATTAATTAAATAGAGACCGGCGGTTTAGAGAGAGATATTAGAGTACTTTTAAGATGTTTCTATGAAAATGAGACAGACCAACGGACATACGCCTATATCCCAAACGGGGTAGGCAGAGGTATATTAAACACCCACACTTTGCTAGTAAATCTGTTGGTCCCACGTAATAGGGGGCAAGTCTATTGCCGTAACCGGGGACAAAGGACATAGGTACTATAACACTCTGTAAATCATACCAAAAATCAATTAGCCAGGACAGATGTTATATACCACTGAAAAGAATCTCTACAGTTCGAGCGTTTCACGGGAATTCATCATTCACCGAGCCTTTTCCCAACTCGGTTGGAGTCGGCTTTCCAGTCTAACTGCGATTCGGCTGAACTTCGATATTTTCCGTGAAGCGACTGCCATCTGACCTCCACAACCCATGGGCGATATCGAATTTCTGTAGTTAGACCGGTCGGATTTTTGATTTAGGGCTCCAACCACCCCTAACGACTGCCATAGATGTTAGTATGACAACCGGGACCGACGGCTTAACGTGCTCTCCTAGGCACGGAGGGGTCTCAATGTCTTAAGAAATGGTCACCCATCCTAAGACCGGCCTGAGTCGATGTTGCTTAACCTTTGCAATGTGTTAACATTGTCAGTTACCACTAGACCACGGCGTTTCACGGGAATTGAGACGAAAAAATACTCCACGTACGTAGTACTGTATTTCTGATGTCAGTTTATTTTTATTGTAGTTATTTACAAATAAATGCAACTCACTTGAATACCGCAATTAATGTCAAGCCATTAAATATTACAGTTGGCAAACTCCACAAGTGTCTATTTTAAATATCCATAGATTGCCAGTCGTTATCAGTCTTATGCATCGTAAACAAAGCTATTACTGATGTAATATTACGAGTGGTCACGGTCTTCGTAGTAACTCATAACAGTGGTCAGTGATCGTGTGGACTCGACCTTTTATCAAATATTGATAACTCAACTGTCACTTGGCGTCCATCAGTAGTTCTAGAACTAGAACAACTCTTTTTAATATTATTTCGTCTATAAATACGAGTAGGTACATTTAATCACTCCCGCTTTGGGTTAAGCACACAGGGTAGGTGCTGTATTCAAAATTGGTCTAATGGTTATCATGTAGTGCGTATTTTTATTTGCCCGTGAACAACAAGCAAACAACAACAAAAAAAAACTAGAGTTTCTGACTTTATTTCTTTAGTGTGCAGTATTTCTTAGTGTAATTAATGTAATATATATGTTGAGGAACCGACAAACAAATGAGTCAGTGTATGAATAATTATTAATTAATTATTTATCACTCGACGTATGTTTTCCTTTCAAAACGACTGCAGAAGTAGAATGTTGAGTTGAGTAGGTACATATACACACAACTGAACCAACAGGATGGCTTGGGCCCTCGAGATGTTGATAGAGCCGCCCCTTAGCACGTAAAGTAGGAAGCTATGACTTTTTTTTTTTTTAATCCGCGGTCTGGAGCTGCGGCCGCACCTACGTCCATTTCCGACTGCCTCCGGTAGACACTGAAAGAATTCCCACTAACAGACTTGGCCTTAACATTTTTTTTTCTTTTTTTTTCGCGCGTCGTCTGCTACTACGTCCTTTGCCGAGGGCCTCCGGTACACACCAGGAGGTATTTCTCATCGTCCGTTCTTTAAACATTGTTCTCTCGGTAGCTATACGATAATAAAATTGATATTCAAATCTCTTTTGCAATTCATTATATACCTTTATGTATTAGATATAACACCTGAGTTTCTACATTAAAACGTATTATATCTGTCGTAGGTAACCTTATCGGGTGTTTCCTGTCTCATACCAATAAAGTTCGGACCATGGTAGGAATCGTGAACGCGAACTTCCGCATTCGGACCACCGCACCGCCCGGTCCGAATGAGGAAGTACTATTTTTGAGACCCAGATTCGGACCATTACTACTCTTTTATTATTTTATATACTTTGTTAATACGGTCAGGAAGAAAAGGTTTAATGAAACTATGAGTTGTAAAAAACAAATATTTAAAGTTTATCTAAGTGTCTCTTTTTAACGATTTTAATGATATTATAATATATAAAAGTGTAAATATAGGTAAATATAAAATATATAAAATAAATATAGTTGATGGTTTAATAAATATGTTCTGTTTAATAAATATGTAAAGTGAACAACAACCTTTGATAATGCTATAAAGCGAAACCGGTCAGGTTAAATCCTGTATATTAAATAAAAGTGAAACGGTGTACAAGTGTTTTTTGTTAACATGTATATAAAATAAAATATCAGTATTAAAGTAACAAATTCACTTACAATTAATAAAAAATCACAGATTGAGTTACAATAGTTTCATAAAATATCTGAACTAGAAATAAAATAAAAAACTAAGGTTTAAAAATACGCTTATAAAAAGAAATAACTAAATGATTTATAGATTACAGATTAGTCTAACTCAACATTGATTCTTTGTTGGTAAAGTCTGCTCTTCACACTTTTACTAGATACTTTTGGGACCAGATGGCGTTGTGTTAATTGTCCTAACATATTTATTTATTTATTTACTTATTCTTTATTTTATTTTACTTTACTGATTGACAAAAACATCAAAATCACTATAATAGGTATACTAGTTACATAAATTCTTGCATTACTGCCCCGGTAAAAAAATCAAATGCTAAGCCTATTATTCTGTGTACTAATACATTTTTTTTTTGTTTCAGATGAAAAAATTATACCGTGTTGTAATTTTCTCAGCGCCGCCGATAACAATAAAATGAAAATGATATTTGACGACAGATAACTTAGGTACTGCAAATTGTCTCTTCCACAAGATATACTTCCTAGTTTATTCAATATAAAACATTTTATACAAAAATATATACATTAGATATAAACAAAGAACTGTATATAAAACCTCACAAGTACACAATTAACATATCGTTGTAACAATATTAGTTTAGACATATTTTAGTAGATAAAAGAAAATTTAAGAGAAGTGGTACATATTTATGAAATCTTAAGATTTTCATATCAAAGAAACGATAAAGTGACATTAAAACCCGTGCCAAAGAGGATTTTATAAGATTGAGATCAAAGAATGTCTAATGGCGTGGTGAAGAAAGTCAAGAATGGAAATGGTGCGCAAACGTCATCGGAGAGTTCGCGGGAAAGTTCTGTCACCCCGCCACCGCCACCGGACGGAGGATGGGGCTGGATGGTCGTCTTTGCATCTTTTATGATCCATATTGTCAGTAAGTGTCTATTTTAAAATGGTTTTTTTTTTGAGCGAAGCGAGCGTAGCTCCTTATCCCCTTAACCTCAAATGCAACTCGATGTGAAATTGTTTCTCGACAACTACCCAACCAATTTTCATGATTTTTTTCACTCAAAAATCAAGCATTCTCAGGAGCAGGTTTTGTTCGAGACCGAATTTTGATTTAGGACCCTCAAAAAAGTCATTGACATATTTTTGGTCAATAACTTTTTTTGAAAACCTGCTCCTTATAGATTGATTGATAAATGGCTTAATAGAAATAGTCGCTTCGCTCAATTGCATGCTGCAGCGCGGTAGGTACCACGGCAGCGACCGCAGCTCCTAGTTAATTTTCAGAGTTACGTGATTTAGTACCATCTTAGTTATATTATAGAAGGTATACTATAATAAAACAGTAGAATCAAGAACATAATATACTCAAATATTGGATAGAAACAGGCGTTACCTGGCGAAAATCCATAACAAAGTAATGGTAAGTAAGATGTTAAAAACTTATTAAAATTATAATAGCATTATTTTTCGCAGAGTTTAAAAAAGACAACAAAACGTCGACAATTGTTTCGCCTCTAAACGAGGCATTATCAAGACTGTCTCAACGAAAACAGCTAAATTTGTAGCTAGAACATTTCTGCTTATAACTCTTACTTATAAGCAAACAACTAGTCTGTCTGTCTGTTCACAAACAGATTAAGTAAGGGGGGCGCATGAAAATCTATTTGTTCATTGAGTAAGTTATTGTGATAAATCCTACATCGCGCTAATAACATTTGCACACTCTTACTTATAAGCAGAAATGTTCTAGCTACAAATTTTGCTGTTCTCGTTGAGACAGTCTTGACAATGCCTCGTTTAGAGGCGAAACAATTGTCGACGTTTTGTTGTCTTTTTTAAACTCTGCGAAATATAATGCTATTATAATTTTAATAAGTTTTTAACATCTTACTTACCATTACTTTGACATATTATACTGTTAACAAACAATGAGTGTAGGCGATGTAAAAGATAAAAGTCTAATAAAACACAAATCTGGTGTTTTCTCGTTCTTTTCAACACGCTAATCTGATCTGATCTGTTTAATTTGATCTTCACTGATAGATTAAGCTTATTTACAACAGCTTATGGACAACGTCTCTACGTTGTCCATAAGCTTTGTTAACTTTGTTTCATCACAATCGAATGACAGGAAAATGTTATCGTAATTTAAGTTATTCTACATGAGCTAATTATATAAAGACTCCGGAGAGATAATATGAAGATGCCGCAAGTTACAACAAACTTAGCACACTTCTTTCTTTTAACTAACATAACGTATGCACGATAAATTTTTTACATGTACATATTTCGCTTTATGCCATTAAATTGATAACAGAAAGGCGTAACAAAATTATAAATTATTTCTGAAGTAAAAACAATAAATTTATTACGCAATGCTAATCAAATCTAACCTTTCGGTATAAATTCTGCGGAAGAACTTTTGAACATAGTATTTTGATACTTATCACAACCTTAACCTTTGATTTACATAAATTTCGAATTGTGAAACCGTGATTACCAAAACGCTACTGCTGAATAAATTTGCGAATCCCATCAGTTACTTTTGCTTGTACTACGAATTACCATTACCTATTCTGTGCTTGTAGTGATGACGAGGAAAATCTATGAATTATGGATTAAGTGTATACGTTTTGTGTGTATTCTATTTTACTCATTATATCATGTTTTATATTTTACTCTAAGTAAAGGAGAAACTTTACCAAAATATACGTGCATCTCTACATTATTCATCATCATCCACTGAGCCTTTTTACAAGCTAGTTGGGATCCGTTTTCCAATCTAAGCGAACTTCGATATTTTCCGTGAAGCGACACCCAATTGACCTCCACAGCCCATTGCTGATATCGAAGTTCTGTATTTAGACCATTCGGATTTTAAGGCCCCGGATTATCAACTACCCGCATCTCTACCTTATTAAGTAAACAATTTTAAAGGACTTTTCTCTCCATACTCTTACTGAATTTGGTGAAAAATAGGACGAAGCTAGTTTGAACTCCTACCTTGGTCATAGTTAACGAGAAAACGATTCTATACGCTGTGGCGTAACCAGGTTGAGCACCATAATATATTCACGATGTAAATTGCATTTCTATAGGTAGGTACTAGATATCTAGCTATAATTACAAGATATAATGTAATAAAGAAAATAGTGAATAATTAGAATTCGTATCACCATTTTGTAATTATTGTCAACACACTATCTACTGACATTCACGTCTGTTTACTCAATGACAAGATAACAA
Source organism: Nudaria mundana (assembly GCA_963556515.1). NCBI lineage: Eukaryota > Metazoa > Arthropoda > Insecta > Lepidoptera > Erebidae > Nudaria > Nudaria mundana. The sequence goes on along the minus strand of OY748291.1, from coordinate 17,957,635 downwards.
CTGCGTAATTATATTACAAATATTTGTAAGTTACTTATACGAGTATTTGCCTTATACACACACACAGAGAAGCATGTCTATTACCGGTTCCGAGCACTCTGGGTATTCTTGCCAGAGCCTGTCTGTCACCAGTTGCACAGCGTCCAGGTGACGATGGCGATCTAGAGATCCTTAGTACCCAGTTTTCATTTGTTAAATTATTTATTTTCGTTAATTGAATATAATAGTTGAATGCCTGGAAGGTTCCCTTATAGAACTTATTTAGACTAGTGAGGTTTATGGTCTGATAAAAATCATGATAAAAGAAGGCTATAGGTACCGTGAATATCTAACCATGCTCAGTATGTAACTATCGAATTTCGAAGTCTGATTCAAATACCACTTATCAACTTTATCTTGAATCCCTTATGATTTTGTGTAAAGTACATGAAGTTTTAACATTTATAAGAAGGCATCCTCCGTAATATAAGAACAAAAAATATTTTTTTCGGAGTAGAGTTTTTAACCTCCTCATCTCAATTCAATTTCAAGTTTTGTTTTCCTTCAAAATTTTGTGCTGCAGACAGCATCACTAGCTAAAATAGCAGCCGTAAACACTCTTTTCATTGATTAATTGGATTGTCTCTTGAGCGTAATCTTTGATTTGGAATTTATAGTCTGACTTGGCTTAGCTCGAGCTAAGTTTTAAACACATGGTTATAAGGGTAATTTTACCATTTATATCTCACACTTAACATACCTATATAATAATAAAAAAAGAATATGATAAAGTATATTTGAGAACATTATTTTAGTTTTTCGTAAGTCACTTTTTATATTTATATTATGTACCTAAGTGTAAATAAGATTCGAAATTGAAAAACATTTATTCAGTAGATCGCAGTAATTTTGGTAAAAGCCTGTTTTCTTATGTTGGAGAACGAACGCGTTTAATATGTTGATAAATGACCAGAGCGAGCTTCGAAATAATTTAAGCTAACGCAAGATACAAATGAATTAAATACAAAATAGTCATGAATATATTCTAACAAATCTCATCCGACTTCAAGACATTTATAATGTGACCGTGTAATCACAAAATGGTGCCGGAAATATAATTATCTCGACAGACTCTGTTTTGAATGGTTTCCATACAACGCTGGCATTTATCTTTGTAACTTTATTGGTTCAAGAAAATTGTTTCTTTAATCAATTTAAGTTATTAAGACTTCTTAGATATGGCATAAAGTTTCATTCACAAATGATTTTTAGGTCAGTGTAGATAGGACTTATTACTAAGTAATGATAAGTATGATGTTCAAACTTTTCAAAATAATTGCATCATTCTCGCAAAAATATAAGACATTAAAACGTCGACAAATGTTTCACCTCTAAACGAGGCATTCTCAAGACTGTCTCAGAGAGAACAGCAGAGAAAAGTTTGAACATCTTACTTATTACCATTACTTTGTCATGGATTTTCGCCAGGTAACGCCTGATTCTATCCAATATTTGAGATCAGTTAGCACAACTATCCAGGCCAAATTATATATAAAGTTCTTTAAACTCCATAGAACAGCTAGCCAGAACCTCTGGTTTAATCAAGAATGTAAAGGTTTAAAGTTTGAACATCTTACTTACCATTACTGTGTCATGGATTTTCGCCAGGTAACGCCTGATTCTATCCAATATTTGAGATCAGTTTGCACAACTATCCAGGCCAAATTATATATAAAGTTCTTTAAACTCCATAGAACGGCTAGCCAGAACCTATGGTTTAATCAAGAATGTAAACGGTTTAAAGTTTGAACATCTTACTTACCATTACTGTGTCATGGATTTTCGCCAGGTAACGCCTGATTCTATCCAATATTTGAGATCAGTTAGCACAACTATCCAGGCCAAATTATATATAAAGTTCTTTAAACTCCATAGAACGGCTAGCCAGAACCTCTGGTTTAATCAAGAATGTAAACGGTTTAAAGTTTGAACATCTTACTTACCATTACTGTGTCATGGATTTTCGCCAGGTAACGCCTGATTCTATCCAATATTTGACTTATTACTAAGTCTACGAGACACGAGTAATAACTAACTATATGTCATGAGACTAGAATAATTATGGGATAGAGTATTACAGACTAATAACTATCGATTGACGTTGGAGTTGTTGTACTCGGTGGAACTTGCTACACATAGGTATATCAGATACTTCGAAGAAGAAGACTTTGATGATGACGTGAGGTAATAACGGTTAGTTTAATGAAGTAAAACTTTGGAAAGTATTTTTATTCAGACATACAGACAGACACATATCAGGTCTATATCCCCGAAGGGATAGGCAGAGGTGCATTACACACCCACAATTTGCCAGTATTTTTGGTCCCACGTAATAAGGGGCAAGCCTATTGCCGTCACCACATATAATGGTTTATGTCCAAAATGGCCAAATAAATTTATTAAAAAGTAGCAGCTATATTGTAATTTTGATGAAAGGTAATAAAATCTTACGGGCTAGCCACTATGGCACAGCCAATTAAAGTCCTGGGCGTTTCGGACCATAATATCTTAAATCATAAAGTACCGCAGTTTGGTAGAGTGTTTCTCCAGCGAGGAAATGTCAATGTCTTGTGGTTCTGGTATTCACGTAAACAGAACGCTGAGGGGAATTGGAGGATTGTGTTTGCGCAACGGTACTCTCGCTTGTACTCGCTGTTAACGCCATATAGATCGATAAATCGTCTACTGCGCAGCGTATATACGATGCCTGCGAATTGGAGCCTTTGACTGACAGACATACCTCACGTTATAAGGTTGGAAATTTCTCAGAGCATGTTCCTAACACAGGTGAGAACGACCAGGGTATGTCTGTCAGTCAAAGGCTCTCGGTATAAGGTGACATTTCTCTGGTTAGAACACAATGGACTCGTATGTTATCTATATGACATTGACGTTCCTATTTCCGATTCAAATTCAAACACTTACTTTAAACATTTATTCTTGGAATTTGCCACGAATCGTTGTAAATATTGTAAGTATCTACTTCAAAGATGTTCTAAGTTATATAGAGATATCGCTAAACGCTTAATCGATGCTACTCAGGACCAGAAGGGTGGCTATTTTCTGGCATTCTGGGAACCTTCCCAGTAGACAATGACGCGGAGGATCTTTTAAACGATGTTTTGTAGTGTAAATATTTTTAGTACATAATCATGTGTATTGTAAATAGTAAACATAATAAATTAATAATTATAAGTTCTACATAAAGTAGGTCAGATATACTTTACGCAGTCGTTTTATGTACCGCATATACCTACCTTATTCTATCTGCACATGCTGTGAGACGTAGGTATATATGGTAGGCAGATGGTAGGTATGTATAAATTTGAATTGTACCCATATAATTATCTAGTCATATCTAATAAACTCCACAGTGACAGTGATAAAACATAATCAGCAATAAATAGACCTCATTGTATAATATTGATAATACAAAATGTCACGTGTAGTTTTATCTTTGAAGCGTAGAACGTACTACATGTACTGACAGTTACAGGTTAAGGAGCCCTTGAACATCGACTTTCACCCATTTCGTAACCTGACGGTATAGTCCGAGACGCCCAGGACTATAGTCCGAAACGCCACGGCTGGCACGTAAGATTTTGTTACCTTTCATCAACATTTCATTGCAAGGCAACGGAACCCCCGCAATAGACGTGGAATTGCGGAGACCAGCCCGCGTCGACAAGTACGGGTTTAAAATTATTTTTCAAAATTACAATATTGCTGCTATTTTTTATTAGATTCATTCGGCCATTTTGGACATAATACATTATTTGTGTGTCTTGTGACGGCAATAGGCTTGCCCCCTATTACGTGGGACTAAATCTACTGGCAAACTGTGGGTGAGTACACCTCTGCCTATCCTTTCGGGGATTTAGGCGATGATGATATGTGTGTGTGTGTGTGTGTGTGTGTGTGTGTGTGTGTGGTAACCTGACGGGACACACTTTTTATCAAACACCACTCATAAACAAACATGGCTATGATAACCCGCCCATCGAAAAGTGTTCAAGACAAATTTTTTTGTTTTACTTTTAAGGATTTTTGCATATTCGATTGGTTTTGTAATTAAATTACCTTTCTTATTATATATCAATTTGGACAGTTACCAGTTACCAGTTCAGTGTAAGTACCTATATTGACGTATCTGTTCATCTACTTGCTAGGTTATGAACAGAAATAGCTAGTTGGCCTATCTAGGCATATCTGTGTGATAAAAACTATGTACCTATCAGTTGAGATGAAATTCATTCGGTTGTCAAAAGAAGCGAATGTGATAAAAGAAAAATGATGAAAATTAGTTTAATTAAATATAGGCATGAACACTGTCCGATAGACATGTTTGCAAATGCACAACATTTGATCAGAAACGTGTCCCATCCGGTTATCAGATGGGTGAAACTCGTTCTTCTACGTCTCCCGTACTATAATAAAACCTACATAGATAAAATATATTGACTCGTTCCTGCTTTTATGGCAAAGACAAACGTAATATCACTCCTGTGAAAACCATTTTCTCTCTCGTTGTGAACCTCACTATTAAACACGAGACTTGATTGGTTGGATGGAGACAGTGTCTGGCAACAGAAACGTCACACCATTATCTTTAGCCTTATTTTATCTAAAACCGTCTACAATATAGTAATTTAATAACAAACTTTTTCCGTATTACCTAATCTTATCTAACTTAATAATACTGACCGATTACTTTTAAATAAAAGATAGGTAACATGCCTAAGTATAATATCTCCAACAGTCATAAAGAAATAAAACATTTATTATGAATTCTCCGTTCTAAGCAACCTACGAATGTCAGACTTATTAACCGACGAGTGATGTAAGGGGTAGGTATGCAATAACGGCTGGTAGTATAGTGGTAGATCTTTGAACTCCAATAGGTACCTACTCTATTTGGTCCATGGTACGTCCAGCAGGTTGGGTTTTAGAATGTAATATTATCACTCCATCACGCGTTGAATAGTTTTTGGTACATAATGTCACGCCATAACCATATAACCTATGCGATACAGTTTTATACTAGTGCAGTCATTATCGATTTATATGTAAATGGCTGTTATGTTTATGCTAATAAATAAATAAATAAAAATAAATATGTGCTAAATTTGTAGCTGCAGTGCAAATTTGGCGTATACTTTATACATAAACTATTGCCTGAATGAATACATTGGATACCTACTTTTTACTCTGGTAGGTACGGGTACACACCCGTGGGAATTAGAAAATGAGAAAATTATTACACGCGGGAGGATCTGTAGGCATCTGCTAGAGGAAGTTGTGAGGGTAAGCGAGGAGTTTATCATTATTATGTGGATTAATTTAACCAGCAATAACAGTTTATCTTTTGATTTGATAGTAGCACAGATATAAGAATACTATACTACTAGTAGTAGTATGATAGTAGGTATATAATATCTAGTACGGCTTATTTTATTACATTACCTACTTATTACATCGGTAATCGCCTAATCGCTTTACATAGTTAAGATATCAAATCATAATTATTTGAAAGTGCGCTTTTTATGGTTCCGTACACAAACAGGAACCCTATTACTGAGACTTCGCTGTCCGTCCGTCCGTCTGTCTTGGGCTGTATCTCATGAACCGTGATAGTTAGAAAGTTGAAATTTCACAGATGATGTATTTCTGTTACCATAGCGGTAACAGAACAGATGACACATGAACATGAACAGAGACAGATCATGTATCTGTGAAAATTTCAACAACAAATACCAAAATACAGAATGTAATAAATATATAAGGTGCGTAAGGAACAGTAATGTATTAAATAAATATAAAAGGGGAGGCTCGCATACCAAAAACGCGATTTTTTTGCCGTTCTGGTACAAAACCCTTTGTGCGCGAGTCCAAGTCGCACTTGGTAGTTTTTTTTTTAATATTAAAATTTCTTGAATTGCGGATTTTTTTTTTTTTAATTCCGCGAGACCGCGGCCGCTCCCATGTCCATTGCTGCGGGCGTCTCTGGTGACATGAATTGAGGCCTAGGGAAAGTATAGCATACTTCGTCGTCTATCACGAACAGGCCTTAGACCATATCGCCTCATCGTCAGTTCAGACATTCAAAAGTTTGTGTTCCTTCTCTTTTATGTTTTTACGCCCGAACGAACCGTTTTTCCAGACGCATTTGTCCATTCGAACGAAGCACTCTAGAGCTGTCTACCTTTGCCTGAAAAGAAATATACCCAATTAATCTTGGTTTGTTTATTCACGATACAAAAAAAGTTGAATGAACTAAATTGCTCCTTATTCACTTTATGCCATTGATATCGATGCCAATATTTGTAGTGGCCAATGTTATACCACTTTAGTCTCTGTTATCAGAAATAGAGTGCTATATCCAGCGAGCTTCCTTTATAGATAGCATTCGTTGTGTATTTAGGTACATCACACGATTTAGGTACATTACTTCTACAGAGCATATAAATGAACCATTTTAATCTGGTTTAGCTATTCCACTGGGAGTCCATGGAGAATATCTATATATATAATACGCCAGTGAAGCCGCTCGCGCCTAAACTAAGAGTCGCACAGTCAAGTGTGGCACACCGTTGGAAAGGTCGTGGTCTCAAGTGGTGCGATAAGATTAGAAATCTGACAAAAAGTAAAAAAAAAAAAAACTATTACTTGCGCAGTTTGCGCTAAGGGTTGCTAGTTAAATATGAAACAATAAGAGTCAGCTCTATTAGGTACACCAATATAATGACAGTGTGTGACTGTGTGGGAGGGGCTCGTGGTCTAGTGGTAACCGACAATTTTAACACATTGCAAAGGTTAAGCAACATCTAGTCAGGCCGGTCTTAGGATGGGTGACCATTTCTTAAGACACTGAGCCCCCTCTGTGCCTCGGAGAGCACGTTAAGCCGTCGGTCCCGGTTGTCATACGAACATTTATGGCAGTCGTTAGGGGTAGTTGGAGCCCTTAATCAAAAATCCGACTGGTCTATCTATAGAACTTCGATATCGCCCATGGGTTGTGGAGGTCGATGGCAGTCGATTCACGGAAAATATCGAAGTTCAGCCACATCGCAGTTAGACTGGAAAGCCGACCCCAACTGAGTTGGGAAAAGGCTCGGTGAATGTTGATAGTCGAAAAAACCGACTTGGTCGAACCGTTATGGAAATATTTTATAGTATTTCGATGTTATAGTATTTATTTTCTCTGTTTTTTTTTGTTTTCTACCATCAGGCCGTCTCTGAAAACCAGCGCTGTGTGCCTTGCACCACGTAGACAGCATAACGCTGAGAGACGTCCATTTACTCCACATATAAATTATGTATTATTATTATTTTATTTATTGTTATGTATACAAAGCTGTTATTGTTTTCTTTGTGTTAGTTATTTATATTATTAAGTGGAGTAATAAATGCTTTTTCTTTCTTTGTAGGGAAATAAAAGAAGAGGTTGTTTTTTAGTATAGGATGCCGGATGTATCTGTACTATACTTTCTTTTATCCGCGACTAGCTATCCCGGCAAAATTCGTACCTTTTAAACCTTCCCTGAACCTCCACGAATGTTTCAAGATCAAAATCAGCCAAATCGGTCCAGTGTTCCCGAGTTTTAGCGAGACAAACGAACGGTGATTCATTTTTATTTATATAGATAATAATTACTGCAAAAGTTTGTTGTGGCAGATACCTACTTCCAAATCCAATGTTTGACAATATGACATATGAATTGTTGATGTATTGCTGTTTTCGATAAGCTTTAGCCGTTGACCCCAAGTGTCCCATAGATCCATAATATTTATCAAAATAAAATATGATGACGTTGTTCATTGTTACCATATGCTGCTTCGGTGGCGTGGTCGGTAGTGCATCGGTTTCTGCGGAGTCTCGGGTTCGATTCCCGGGTCGAATTCAATATTTGTGTGATCCACGTATGTTTGTTTTGGAGTTTAGGTGTTTTCTATGTATGTTATGTATGTATTTAGAAATATATAAGTATGTTTATCAGTTGTCCAGATCCCATAGCACAAGCTTATAGCTTAGTTTGGGCTAGATGACGTTGTGTGAAAATGTCCAATAAAACATATTTATTTATTAATTTACTATATGCACAGGGATTAGATTTAGTCAATTGCAAAAGCAAAGAACTTTGCCTACATATACCTACGACGCTGGCCAGACGAGTTGGTAGGGTTAGGGTTTAGTGGCGAGTTTTCCTTATCTATTCTCAGGAGTATCTCTATTCTAAATTCATATCTATGGACTGTGAATTTCTAAAAAAAAAAACTAAGTAATAAGTATATTTTTTATTGAAAATTTAGTTGAGTTTAGTAATTTAGTTGAAAAATAACAGCCCTTTATATTCGTCTACTTAGTCAGTTTCCTTGTGTTGAAATACATATGCACTGTAAACACGATGTATGCTTATCTGTCTAGACTTTAGACCCAGCTGGGTTGAAGGGTACCTATACCAGTATCAACGGAGTATTGTTATTTAAATAGTGTGTAAGTACTACGGTAGTTGTATTATGGTAATTTACGTCTCAGTTCATTTCTAACAAACTAATACACTTATGCATATCTTCCAGTACAGTAATAGGTATTTCATCGATCATAGAAGAAGTCAAATTCAAATTCAAATACTCTTTATTGTACCTACACAAAAAAGAAAACATACAATTTGGAGACTTAACTTAAAGATAGTACAAAAGGCGGCCATATCGCTAAATGCGATCTCTTCCAGACAACCTTTGGATGGATAGCGAGTTAAAGAAATTAAAAGTGTAGTGTACAATACATGAAAGAGAAAAGAAATTTAAAGCTTAGTAAATAATAAAATAAAAGACAGAGTAGGATAACAATATAAATGAACTAATAAACTTACCCAGGTAGTAATTATATTATAGGAAAAGAAAGAATACTTACATAAATACTTAAAATACACAATATACATAGACATTCTAAATATTGGTCAAGTCAAGAAGAGAAAGAAAATTCTCTGAGAAATCCAAACCTTTGACCATAGCAAAAGTAGTTGGTAGAATTTGCTACACATATTGGACAAAAACACTTTTTTTTTTTTTTTTAAGTCCGGGCGCTCTAACGTCCGTTGCCGGGCGTCTCTGGTTACTAGCAGAGGGTATGTCCAGTGGCGCCCGGCGGACTTTGACCACCTCTGTGGTCTCTGCGGGTGTTTGGTCGGGACGAGAATCCCGCGTCATTGGGGTCGGGTTTTATCCCGCGTCAGTGAGTGAATCTGGTTGCGTGCTATGGGGCAAAGGCTCCGCAGCACGCAACCCTTCTAGCCTGCTTCTGTAAGGACGGTGGGTGGCGATCCCGCCGTCCTCAGGCCCCGATCATGGAGGACGATAGTCTTGGGCGTAGTCGCGTAGTCTGGGGCGGCCGCCGACTACGGAACTCGGCGGGGAGGGTACGCTCCCTCTCCCTCCCGGCCGCCTCCTTCGCGAGCATGACTTGCTCGCAGAAGGACACGGCCGCGTTCCACCTACTCCCGCTGGATACCATGGCTTGAAGCATGGTCCCCAGCGAGAGGGTATCCACGCCCAGACCCACTACGAGGTCCCGACGCTGACTCGCCCACGCTGAGCACTCCACCAACGTGTGGAGTGCGGTGTCGTCGTCGGAAACCTCGCAGGGACAAAAACACTTGTAATTTTCACATGTTTTGAAACAAGTGGCAAGTACAAGTGTATTTGTCAAACATATACTATGCTTTTCTTCACTTTTATCGTTGTAGTCGCTTTTAATGTCATGTGTATTCACAATATACCTAAGGCACGTTTACCACCTATTCAATATTACACTTTCATTAGCACGTTTAATTTTACGATACTTATTTACTATATATAAAAAAGGTGATAAATGTCTCCCAGCTAACTAACGTCCTATTAGTCTCACAAGTATAGTCTGCAAGACCATGGAAAAAATGATTGCAATGGAACTAAAGCGATTTATTAATACAGAGAATATCATTATAGAAGAACAACACGGATTTGTTCCTAAAAGATCCACTGTCACAAATCTACTCATGTGTCTTGACAAGTGGACATGCAACTGGAATAACCATCAACCTATGGATACTATATACTTAGATTATGAGAAGACTTTTGATCAAGTCCCCAATAAAAGGCTAATAGCAAAACTTGAACACTATGGAATTCGTGGACAACTTCTCAAGTGGATTTCAGATTTCCTGTCAGATAGAAAGTTTAAAGTTAGGGTGGGAGATACATTATCTGAGGCTCACAATGTATACAGCGGGGTGCCACAGGGGTCGGTAATTGGACCTATATTGTTTGGGATATTTATTAGTGATCTAAAAAGTGCTATCACATCAAACTTATCAATCGCTGATGACACCAAAATTATGGGAAACCCTCTCATTAGTCACAATGTGATACAACATGATTTGGACCGTATTGTCCAATGGACACAAGACTGGCTCATCCCATTGAATGCAGCAAAGTGTACTGTCTTGCACATGGGCAATAACAATCCTAAGAAACAATATACGATTGGTTCAGCAGCAGTACAACCCGTGAGTACCCAAAAGGATTTAGGGGTGACTATCACTTGCAATCTTAAATGGGATGTACATATAACGAATATAGTGAAGAGGGCTAACTCCATGTTGTATGGTATACGAAAAGCATTTAACACCCTCACTAAGTACTTGTTTCTTGAAATCTACAAGACATATATTCGCCCACTTTTGGAATATGCGTTTCAGATATGGAACCCTTATTTCAAGAAAGACATACTAATACTCGAAGGGGTACAACGTAGAGCTACAAAAATGGTCATTTCACTGAGGCACAAGACATATGAAAATGGTCTTACTGAACTCAACTTGACCACATTGGAACAACGAAGACAGAGGGGTGACCTGATAGAGACATACAAACTATTAACCGGGCACTATAATGTTAAGGACATTGGAAACATCTACAGCTTAAATTCAAATACCCATTTGAGAGGCCACTCATTGAAGCTCAATAGGTCTTCTTCTGTTAGCAACCCTAGAAGATACTTTTTGCCAAATCGCGTAGTGACTATGTGGAACAGTTTACCTGAGACTGTAATTAGTGCACAAACAGTGAACAGTTTCAAAAATAGACTTGATTTACACTTAAAAACATAATACCAAAAAATACAAGTGCAGTGATATGCACGCATCAGATCAATGATCTGCTAGTGCATTAATATATAATAATAATAATAAATATATAACCTGGCAACACTTAATATCATCGAACGTCGTTTTTCATCTTAAAATTATTTTAATATTTTTATTTAATTTTACAGTCTAAATTTATACTATAATTATATATTGCATATGTAGCAAGATTTGCAATAAATTTATAAATTACATATACAAACTATATATTATCAAGATAAAGAAAAATTACCAAATTGCAGATGTTTGGCATATGTCACTTTAAGAAAATATTAATCAAATACAAACAATATCAAGAAATGGATGGATGATGATAAAGGATAAATATGCTCACAAGAGCTAGAGCCAGAGAGAGACAAACTGCACAATTACCAACCCCGGACTCGTCGCATAGCTCCGCCTCCCATTTGCCGGAAACTTTGGCTACTGGTGAGGCGTCGAGCTCTAGCAGCGATGAGTATTTCTCTCCACCGACGTCGCCTCCACCTGTACGTCGGCAGGGGAGAGGCCGGCCACCGACCTGCTTGGGACCCCGACGCCCTCCGGCTTCGATTAGGGACCCCGCTGCCGGTGGTAATGTGCACCGCATGCGATGGACTTCTTCCATGAACGAGAACGTCATGCGGGCATATTATGCGGCTACAGAGAGAGGAATTAATCTCACTGCGTATCGTGTACGAATGCTGTCTCTGTTTCAGGAGCTCGAACCAACTGTTAACGTATCAACGCAACGTCTGTCGGATCAAGTGCGGGTTATACAACGTGGTCATATGTTGGATGATGCCGTGCTTGAGAGGCTTCGCTCAGATTTACAGGGTAATCCTGGTATCACAATACCTACATCATCAGGTACACATGTTCCTACTGTTTCCACACAACGTCCCACTGATGATGATTTATTGGATACCGGGGTTACAGATGTAAGTACTCATTGCAATGTAAAATTAGGGAGCGCTTTGGAATGTGCACTGAGGGAATATCGAAACGTAACACCTACCGAAAGACCTCGTCTACCGCGTTTGCCTACGCATAAGAAAAATATAGCCCTAATGTGTGCTCTGGATTCACTACTGTCAGACTATTTTAACAGTAGTGAAAATCTCGGTGATACACATTCGATTCTGTACTGTGGGGCTGTTGCGGCATGTCGAGTAGCAAATATTGAGCTTTTATCAAATGATAAAGCTACTCGACCGAAATTTGTTACACCAGCCTGGCAGTATAGGATTGAACGTCGTATTGCCGAGACCAGGGCACTCATTGGGAAACTTATTTGCTTCAGGTCGGGCAATACTCGCCCTAGAGTGATGCGCTTTGTGAACCGGGCATTCTTGGGGACTAATATTAGACCCCAAGAATTTGCTTTTCGGGTCACAGAGCGCATTGACTACCTGAAGCAAAAAGTCTATGCGTGGGCAAATCGTATAAAAAGATATAAAAAAAGAGTGGACCGGTATTCCCAAAACTGCATGTTCCAAAAAGATGAGAGATGGGTCTACAGAGATTGGGAGCGATCTGATTCAAGTGTGATTGACGAGCGCCGGCCAGATGATAATGCCACCATTGCATTCTGGAGTGGCATCTGGTCGGCTTCTGTCAGCCACACAGTGGATGGTTGGATGCGGGATGTTAATCGTCTGTGTGAACCGATACAAACCATGGAACCATTAAAATTCATAGATAGTGATGTCACCAACGCAGTCCGTCTGTTACCGAACTGGAAATCAGCAGGACCAGACGGACTGCACAATTTTTGGATAAAATGGTTCCGTAGTTAACACAGACGGTTGGCAGCTCAATTCCAATCATGTTTGGAATCAGGATCGCTTCCCGATTTTCTAACTACTGGTATGACCCATCTCTTATACAAATCTGGTAGTGCCATAGAGCCTAAAAATTATAGACCAATTACATGCCTACCAACGGTCTATAAGCTTCTCACATCTATTTTGAGACAAAAAATAACGCGTCACATAACTGACAACAACATCATGTCAATCTCTCAAAATGGATGTAGAAGTGGGGCTCGTGGCACTAAAGAGCTCCTAATTATGGATATGGTTATTAGCCAACAGGTACGCCGTAATCGCAAGGATCTGGCGACATGCTGGATAGATTACAAGAAGGCCTATGACTCTGTGCCTCATTCATGGCTTAGGAGGGTGCTGGAGTTGTATAAGATTGATGCAACTCTATGTACCTTCTTAGGGACATGCATGGGGCAATGGAAGACCGTCTTGTGCTATTCAGGATGCCGACAGACTTGTGGTAATGGTGGACCGATAAAGATCGAGCGTGGTATATTCCAGGGCGATAGTCTGAGTCCTTTATGGTTTTGTCTGGCCCTGAATCCTCTCAGTGCTGTGCTGGAGAATTCAGGTCTAGGGTACCGGTTGCGGAAAGATGGCCAGGTTTTGTCTCACCTTCTTTACATGGATGATTTAAAATTACTTGCCCCAAACAGTCACCAACTGATGGAATTACTAAAGGTAACGGAAACCTTTAGTAATTCTATCAGAATGGAATTTGGCGTAGACAAATGTGCAAGCATACATGTGAAGAAGGGTTTTTTTTTTTTTTAAATCCGCGGCTTGGGGCCGCGGTCGCACCTACGTCCATTGCCGAGCGCCTCTGGTAAAGACTGAGAGAATTCCCAGTGGCGCCCGGCGGACCTTGGCCACCCGTGTGGCCACTGCGTGGTGGTCGGGTGTTACCCCGCATCCTTGGGGTCGGGTTTTATCCCGCATCGGTGAGTGAAGGCGTGCGTGGGATGCAGCCCCACATCACGCAGCCCTTCTAGCCTGCTTCTGTAAGGACGGTGGGTTGCTAATCCATCGTCCTCAGGCCCCGATCATGGAGGTCGATGGTCCTGGGCGTAGTCACGCCTGCGGCGCCCTCGCCGCAGACTTCGGAACTCAGCGGGGAGGATACGCTCCCTCACCTTACCGGTCGCCTCCTTCACGAGCATAACCTGCTCGCAGAAGGAAACGGCCGCGTTCCACTGGCTCTCGCTAGAGACCATGGCTCGTAGCATGGTCTCCAGCGAGGGAGTATCCACGCCCAGGCCCACAACGAGGTCCCGGCGCTGACTCGCCCAGGCTGAGCATTCCACCAACGTGTGGAATGCCGTGTCTACGCCGGAAGCCTCGCAGTGTTGACACGCGGGTGTGACCTCACGATGCATGCGAAACAGATACTCACCGAAGTTTCCGTGCCCAGTGATGATCTGTGTCGCACGATACGTGAGGCCACCGTGCTGCCTCTGCAGCCACTCCTCCATGATCGGTCTCACCGCCGCGATGGTGGTGGTTCCCCACTTTGGTTGCTCAAGTCGCACCCTCCATGACTCCATGAGATCCTGGCGGAGATGGGACCGCTGGTCCTCGATTTCTCGAGACGCAGGCCTGTGGTCCCGCTCCAGCGCCTCCTTGTGCCATTGGAACAATGACGCAAGGGCTCTCGCTTCCAGGTCCCATGGAGGGGTCGCGGCTAGGAGACATGCAGCCTCTAGGGAGATCGTGCGGTACCCTCTTATTGTTCTGACGGCCAAGGTCCTCAACGATCTGTGTAAAACAGCGGTGTTGTTGGCCGTCAGTCTCGGCGCCCATACGGGAGCCCCGTACACGGCCATACTCCGCACGATCCCCAAGTACAGTCTCCTGCAGGAAGCGTTGGGTCTCTTTAAGTTGGGCATCAGTCGCGAAAGCGCGGCTGCTGCCCCCGTCACTTTGGGGACCAAACTTCGGAAATGTGGTCCGAAGTTCCATCGGCCATCGAGTAGGAGGCCCAGATACTTCATGGAGGGCTCGATGCCGATGCTAACGCTCCCTACATTTATGCTGGATCCTGGAGGTGGCCCGCGCCGAGGTCCGTGAAAACACAGAGCCTCGGACTTGTTTAGTGCCACGTCCAGTCCCAGCCGCCGTATCCGACCCACGACTTCAGCAACCCCAGTCGTGACCTTGAGTGTTGCCTCCTGGTGCGTTGCTCCCCGCGCCGTGACGAGGGTATCGTCCGCGTAACAAGTTACGCTGACGCCCTCAGGCAACGCACCCCGCAACACCCAGTCGTATCCGATGTTCCACAGGAGAGGTCCTAGGACCGACTCCTGAGGAACACCGCACGACACATCTCGCCGAGCTGGCCCGAGCCAGCTAGGGTAAGTTATGACCCTCTCGGATAAATAAGCCCCGACAATGCGACGGAGGTAGAGAGGCACTCCGTGGTAGATCAGTGCCTCCGTCCGGAATGCCGTCGGGTCCAGGGGCGGTGGGTTTCCGGCGACTGAGCCGAAGTACCACCGCTCCTAACTCACCCTCTCTGACTTCGGGTACGTCGTCTTCGCTGCTGTTATCCACGTTGGGCGTCTGAGACGGAGCCATGCGCGGAGGGATGTGCTCCTCCGCGCTCGTCGGAAACAGAGAGCCCAAGACCCCCTCCAGCCGATCCGGCTGGAGACTCTGGGTCAGTGGGAGCGCCCTCGGTCGGAGTTTACTACTGACCTGTAGGTACGGGCGCCCCCATGGATTCCGCTCCAGGGTCTCCAGGAGCTCCTCGCGGGCTGCTGTCTTAGCCCGCGTGATTGCTTCCTGGAGGGTGCCCTTAGCCTCTCTGTAGGACGCATATAGCTCCGCCTCCCGGGCTGCCGCGTCGTCTGGTCGACGATGCCTCCGGCGAAACCTGGTGTACTGGCGGCGGGCGGAGACGCATGCTGCACGCAGCTGTGCAATTTCTGACGACCACCAGTACACCTGCTTTCTGGCCGGCCCGGTTGTAACCCTAGGCATCGCCGCATCGCAGATTTGCGACATGGCTCTCCTGAACCACTCCGCCTCGACATCCACGTCGACAGGCCTGTCTGGCGCCGGAGTCCAGGCCTGCACGATGGATGCCTCCAAGAGAGCCTCCCGGTCTAAACTCTTGAGCGCCCAACGCGGTTCCGGGGGATTCGGTACCGGCTGTGGAAGGTTAGGTGGGGGGACGACCTCGAACCGGATGTATCGGTGGTCCGAGTGCGTCTCCACACCCTCCTCCACGCACCAGTCCATAATACGGCGGGCGAGGGATGTGAAGAAGGGTGGGATAGTGGATTCCGAAAGAATACAACTTTCGGATTCCACTCAACTTCGGTCCCTTTCGGCAACCGATACTTATAAATATCTGGGTATGTCACAAGCGTTAGGCATATCAGAGACTGACATGAAACAATTATTGAGGGAACGCTTCTTTGGCCGCCTGAAAAAAGTTCTTAAGAGTCTTTTATCGGGCGGTAACAAGGTACGAGCCTACAATAGTTGGGTCATGCCAGTTTTTAGTGTACTCGTTTGGCATACTCAGATGGACTCAGACAGAACTTGACGCCTTGGATAGAAAAGTCCGTACGCTACTCACTACATACCGAATGCATCATCCGCGTTCATCTGTAATGAGGTTGTACATACCACGGAAGTGTGGGGGCGGAGGCTTTCTTAATGCTAAGACCCTTCACAACCGTGAGGTGTGCAATCTTAGGGAATACTTCCTGCGGGTGGACGAGGATTTGCATCGTGATGTTGCTGCAGTAGACAACGGATTTACCCCGCTCGGTTTGGCTAAAGAGAACTGGCGCAAACCTATAATACTAAGTACCAATGACCGCATGGATGTATGGAAGGGTAAAGAGTTACATGGACGTTTCTATCAGGCCCTACATGGACCTGATATTGATTTAAAATCATCAGTATCCTGGCTACGATTCGGTAATCTATTTGGAGAAACCGAAGGGTTTGTCTTTGCAATTATGGACGAAGTTGTCATGACTAAAAATTACCGGAGGTATATTCTGAAGGATGGTACGGTTGACATATGTCGGGCGTGTCTCCTGGAGAGTCCCTTAGGCATATTATCTCTGGTTGTTCTAGTTTGGCTAACGGCGAGTATTTGCATAGGCATAACCAAGTAGCTAGGATTGTCCATCAACAACTTGCTCTGAAATACAAACTCGTGGATTCAGAAGTACCGTATTACAAGTGTGTGCCCGACCCAGTTCTCGAAAATGATCATATCACATTGTACTGGGACCGATCTATTATCACTGACAGGACTATTGTTGCAAATAGGCCTGACATAGTGATGGTAGATCGGTTAGAGCGCCGTGCAATAATAGTTGATATTACTATTCCGCATGACGGCAATCTCGTGGAAGCCGAAAAAGACAAACAAGTAAAGTACTTGGATTTGGCCCACGAGATTGTCGACATGTGGCATGTAAGCGCAGCTGTTATTGTACCGATAGTCGTTTCCGTGCATGGACTGATCGCCAAGAGCCTCGACCAACACCTACAGAGGCTCTCGTTAGACGGTTGGATTAAGGGCCTGATGCAGAAGGCAGTGTTGCTCGATACGGCACGCATCGTGAGGAAATTCCTCTCTCTGGAGCCCTAACCACCGGTAGCTTGGTCCTTGTACCCGATGCCGGTGGGTCACTATTTTTATATTTTTAAATATATTTGTATTTTTATAGATTTATTTAAAAATGTATTAAATATGTAATCAAGTTAAATAAAGGAAATAATATAATAATACTCATTAATAGATAGCTAGGTAGGTACTTAACATTGTCATTAGCTACAATTCTATTCATAACCGATAATTGATTTTATGAATGAACACGCGATACACATAAAACTACGAGTATTAATGGTCGAGAATAAGATATGATAACGTTTTGCACCTGACAATTTCAATTAAAGAATAGCCTTAATTGACATTGACAACGATTGAAAGAAGCTGATTTGATTTGACTGTCATCATAACAGGTACCTATTACATATCCATGTAAAGTTTCATATTTCTAGCACCGTTTGGGAGGAAATCCGAGGACGGACGGACAAACATGACGAAGCTATAAGAGTTCTGAGACTTTTACTATGGAACCCTAAAAAGTCGTGTTGATAGGCCACATAATGAACTTTGAAGTAAAACAATAACGAATTAGATGACTGGCATATGAGATGGAATACTCTGCTCAACAGAAAAAAAATTAACATTTTCAAAACTTTGGACGAAGTTAAAAACGAAATAAAAAGTACAGAAAACTATAAACAGAGAATTTTGGCTCAAATTGAAACACCAAAGAAAAAAACAGTTACAATTCAACGAAAGACTACAAAAAAAATCTGTCGAAGTAGTGGTTATTCGAAGATGTGTCTTGTAAGTATTGTCTGTCGAAGCAATGACTTCTCGATCTATGTGTTTTCGATGTTCGCTACATGTCGAAGTATTGTACTGTCTAAATTCAGTCCGTAATTCCTCTGTTAGTTCCAGATTATTAGAGGCTATTATGAGTGGCTTAGGAACCCTATTCTATGGTAGTTTTTTTTTATATTGAGCATGCGGCGTTCCGTCGTTGATCCTCAGTTTTATGATACGTTTATCAATCTAGTATAGGTACCAGGATTATCGTATTAAATACTTTATACATAATAATATGTATAGATATCTTGTATCATTACAATAGATAGGTACACCGCCACTTGAAACTGTACCTACTATAATGTAGATTATTATTCTGTGGCAGTAGTAAAAACATGATATAGTAGTCAAGTTCTTTAAAGATATTACTCGTATATAATTAAACCAACCAAAAACCGACCATTTGTGGGATAAAGATAAACTTGTCCCTTTCTATGAAATGTATAAATGTAAATACCTTAGATCAAAAATACTATAGATATTGGATTCAGTACAAATACAACGCGGAATCTTGGCACCGAATACTATATAGGTAATTATTACAAATACCATCTATAAAATAAACAAGATTGTACATTGATGGTTGACATAGAAATAATTCGTAATAATTAATACAAAAGCATCAATGTACAGCGCCGTTGTCGCATCCCTCGAGAGTCAGCAAGCGGAACAGGAACTCAGTAAGGATTTCATGCGCTAAGGTTATAAAAGGAATGAGCCGAAATTACATATAAAACTTTTTTTTAATGAAATACGATGAGAAATATAAACTTAAATTCACATTGTTTTATTCACGTATAAATAAACGTATAAAATAAACTATATAGATAAAAGATTACAAAAACGCTAGTACGAAATAAAATCAACAATTATATTTTCACACACAACCTGTAACTCGAAAAATAATCAATCAAATCAATTTATGGGTAGGTATTTGAAAACACGATACTTATGAAATATTTGAAAATACTAGATGGTATTATGAAGTCTATTTAATTTGGTCACTCATTTGGTATTAAGAATACAAAGTATTTAAGCATTATCAATATAATATCTCCTTTACCTGTAAAATATTTGGCACGGCTGTTATTTTTATTTATTTAATCCTTTTTTAATGACATAAATAACGTCTTTTTTAAAATGCTTTGAACAAACAACAGTAGAATTATTAGGTTTAAACATTTCATCTTCTCTTTCACGTGCTATAATACGCCTCCATTTTTCTTGTCTTATTGCATTATGGGGAAAACTTAAAACAGTAATCAAAAATTTTAAATAAATAAATGATGACTCCATCTTTCTGTATGAGACTTGTTCTAACATTGCGTGAAGTTGCGCGCTTGCTCGGCTGAGCTTGCTTGTGAAGTTGAAGTGAATGAGAACACTCACTTCAACTTCACACCGAGCAAGCGCGTAGTTTGCACTTTCACAGTTAAAAATAACCATAATATTCTTAAGCAGTGCATTATTGCACATGAAAAGCAATTAACAATGTGAACTGATTTTTACCTGTCGAAAGTATGACACTCCATCCTCTTTTTTCACTCTAAAAGAGTAGTTTTTTGCAATTGTTAATGTCATTGTGAAACGTCTTACTACCAGCGCGGTTGCAAAGCGACTGAAGCGCTAAGTGTGCAATTTTCGATAGTGGACCGAGTTGAAGTGGTGCCGTTTTTAAAGCACTGATTGGTAATCTAGGTATTTTTGATCTAAGGTAAATACACAATTTTTTATTCACCCAACGTCGCTCAATTCCTTTGACGCGGGTGTGTCGCGTCTCTTCCCATCGCGAGATATAAACTCAGTTTTGAAGACTATGGTAAGATCTTTGACCACTAATAAATTATCTATTCCTAATTTGAATTCGGGTCCTATCCCGTTTCCTAATGTAGCGTGAAATTCCAACTTATCCCACAAATAGTCGGTTTTTGGTTGGTAGTATGATTCTTTTTGTTTTTTTTTTTAATTATAGGGGGTTATAGGGTTCCTACCAAGATCATAAAGGCTCATGTTAACCTCGGTTAACTCGCTTATTATCGAAAGAAACTTTGATGTTGGTTGGATTATGGCATGGAGCCGAAACATTACCCAACTAACATCACTCTAACCTAACCTAACGATAAAATTAATTTAATAAAATATATAACTGTTGTATTGATGTGAAATATTCATAATCACGGATTTATTGATATTTTAAAGCCTTGATGAAGTCTAACAATTTAAGTTATACCCAAGTAAGTACCTACCTTGAATATAATCATGTAATAATAATAGGTAGGTTTTATTTTTATTGTTTATATTTATTATTCCTGACTGTATTCTTCAATCCATTTTCAATCTATCTAGTAAGAAAATTTTTGGGTGCAAAGGGGCCCTTCTTACATCTATCGGGCCCCAGCGACCTCACCTGCTAGTGGCGCACCTGCTGATTAACGGACGAGGTTCGTATATTACGGTACCCATGTGGTGGCTTTGGCCCCTACGTGGATACCAGGTGGTACAACAGTGTTGGTCCGGGGGGGTACCACCGTGCAGCTGTGCTAAAGCCCCCCAAGTAACCCAGCCCAGGCTGGGTTGCGTTAGGGGTTCAGCAGCTGCACTGCCGGGCCCGGGGCGGTGTATGGTGCGGCAGGCAGGGGTCCAGTGGGGGCGAAGCGGAGTCTAGTGTGGGTGGTGTGGGTCGATTCGCCGGCCAGGGAGACCCTTAGCAACGGCGTTGCCGCGGCCGCCCTCAACATAGTCATGGGGCCCGCCTGGGACCAACCACCCCAGTAGGCTGCCCCACATGTTGCGCATAATCCTGTTGTGGGGTCGCCGCTCCGGGTGGTAACCGGTGTGGGGTAGCGGCGGCCTTGCATCAGGGGGGTTTGGGAGCCCTTCCGTCCGGCGGGTCGGCTCCGACCTAACCACACGGTTCTAGACGAAGCTAGCCTCTGCACTTTGTCACTTACAGCCGCACCAAATATCGCCCTGTCTTCACGCTTCCCCATATTTCAAAATGACAGTGCAACAAGAGAATAGACGGTACACAGCGGCCCCTAGAAACCCCACAAAGTTGACTTCGTTTGAGGTGGAGTTCGCGAATATCCGCGGACTCCATGCAAACCTCGATACCGTCCACCATCACCTGGAGTCGGCACGGCCTTCTGTGATGTTCCTAACGGAGACACAGATACGCCGCCCTGACGACACGTCGTACCTCTGTTACCCGGGCTATATCATTGAAGAACAATTCCGCGATAAAGCCGGGGTGTGCGTGTTCGTTAGGGCGGATGTTTGCTGCCGCCGGTTGCGCTGTCTGGAGAACCCCTCCTACTCCGTCCTTTGGCTGCACGTGGATCATGGCTCCATGAGCCAGATCTACGTGTGCGTCTACCGCTCCCACACAGGGGACACTGGGACAACAAGGCTTTTCGAATACCTCAGCGAGATGGCTGACGATGCGCAGGTGCGGTTCCCGAACGCTGACCTGGTTTTCCTGGGGGACTTTAACGGTCATCACGTTGAGTGGCTGGGGTCCCTTAGGACCGATCATGCGGGACGAACCGCCCATGCATTCGCTCTCTCCCACGGGCTGACCCAGATGGTACGGGGGATCACCCGGATACCTGACAGGTCAGACCACACGCCCGCCTTGCTGGATCACTGCTGACGAGTCGCCCAGCCGAGTACAGTGTGTCGGTACGCGCCCCACTGGGCACATCCGACCACTGTGTGGTGCACGCCAGCTTCCAAGTGCCACCGCCTGCTCGTGCTGAACAAATGACTCGACGACTATGGCACTACTCGTCGGCAGACTGGGACGGTCTCCGCGATTACTTTGCGTCCATCCCGTGGAGCCAGCGCTGCTTTGTAGGGAAGGCGCCTTCGGATAGCGCTGCTGCCATTGCTGGCGAGATCAGTCTAGGGATAGAATATTATATCCCTTTCACTGATGTCGCCAGCATCCGCAAAGCTCGCCCCTGGTTCGGGCGTGAATGTGCCGAGGCTGTCCAGAAAAAACAGTCGGCATATCGCGCCTGGGTCAGGGCTCGGGCGGCACGTGACCCGAACGTGAACCGCCTCAAAGCAGCGTACAATCGGGCCACTAGGTTCAGCAAGAGGGCCTTCAAGAGAGCGGATGCTCAGCGCGTCGCGCGGCTTGGTCAGGAGCTCACATCCCATCCCACGGGCAGCCGTGGATACTGGCAACTGGCCAAAGCCGTACAGTCAAATTTTTGTCAACCCTCGCTGCCACCACTGCGTTTTCCTGATGGATCACTGGCTCACAAAGCCCAAGAGAAGGCGGACATGCTCGCAGACCTCTTTGCGGCTAATTCCCGGGTCGATGACCGTGGCCTGCAGCCCCCCACCATCGCCAACTGTGGCCACACTATGCCTGATATTGTTATCAGGCAATGTGATGTACGGGCAGTGCTGCGGTCACTCGACACGCGGAAAGCCAGTGGCCCTGACGGCATTCCGGCGGTGGTGCTACGAAAATGTGCTGCTGAGTTGTCTCCAGTATTAACGCGTCTGTACCGCCTGTCATACTCTACAGGCCTCGTGCCGGAGGCCTGGAAGGAGGCGAACGTACAACCGATCCCCAAGAAAGGGGATCGATCCGATCCAGGCAACTATCGACCCATAGCTGTCACCTCAGTCATTTGCAAGGTGCTCGAGCTTCTTATTAATAAGCAGCTCATGCGATACCTGGAGGATCACTCGCTAATCAATGATCGGCAATATGGCTTCAGGCCAAAACGATCAACGGGTGACCTCCTGGCATTCGTCACGCATGTATGGGGTGAGGCTATGGAAAGGTTTGGCGAGTCCTTGGCTATTAGCCTGGACATCGCCAAAGCTTTCGATAGGGTCTGGCATGCTTCGCTCCTTTCCAAGCTTCCGGCATATGGTCTACCTCCTCAACTGTGCAGCTGGATTGCCAGTTTTTTAAACGAGCGCCGAGTGCGGGTCCTCTGCGAGGGCCAGGCTTCTCGCTTTTTGCAAGTGAATGCCGGGGTACCGCAGGGGTCCGTACTGTCACCAACTCTCTTTCTTCTGCATATCAATGATATGCTTTCCCTCGGGAACATTCATTGCTATGCAGATGACAGTATATTGCACGAGAGTTACTCGGTTCGTCCGACGGCGGGGCGATCTGTGATAGAGGAGGAGAGACGACATCTCGTGGGTGATCTCGACCGAAGCCTCGACAGTATCTCCCAATGGGGTGCCGAGAAGGTGGTCGAGTTCAATGCCCACAAAACACAGGCGTGTGCATTTACAGCGAAAAAATCCCCTTTCCTTCCCCTACCCACTCTTCAGAATGCAATATTACCAATGAAGGACAATCTAGACATCCTTGGCATAGACGTTCGTCGAGAGCTCAATAACACAAAATACATTGAGAGATGTATTGGGCTAGCTTCGCGGAAACTAGGAATACTGAACAAGGTAAAGCGATTCTTTACACCGCACCAGAGGTGTCTGCTGTATAAAACGCAGATTAGACCCTGCGTTGAATACTGCTCTCACCTCTGGGACGGCTCCGCGAAGTATTTGCTGGACGCACTCGACGCTATGCAGCGACGCGCTGTTCGCATTATAGACTGTCCGGAGGTAACGGGAAGCCTTGAGCCGCTAGCCCAGCGCCGAACAATTGCTTCCTTGGCCGCGTTCTACCGTATTTACCACGGTGAGTGTTCTGAAGAGCTCTTCAACCTGATCCCACCCTCTCCCTTCCGATCCCGAACAACGCGTGCCGGGCAGAGATGTCACCCTCATACCGTGGAAACCGTCTTCGCGAGAACCGAGCGTTTTAAACGATCGTTTCTCTGCCGAACGATGGTGGCTTGGAACGCCCTGCCTGCGCACGTGTTTCCTCCTACATATAACCCTGGGCTCTTTAAGCGAAGCGTGAAGAGGCACATTACAGGGTCGTCAAGTTGAGGGCCACTCTCTATAGTATTCCTGTGTACTGTGAGAGTCGCCCTCAATTGCCAGACGTCGCCTCAGCTTACCATCAGGCGAGTGGCGTCAATTTGTCGACCTAAATATAAAAAAAAAAAAAAAAAAAAAATTATGTAAACAAAGAAACTTTAAAATATTTACATAAAAATAATCAAGGCCAGATTCCTTTGTATCTTTTACTGTGTACCTAAGTAATATTCCCTATTCTGTGCTTTTACTGAGTCACGGTATTTTTATTATTCACAGGAGTAATGTAGAGCGTTGCGAATGAAGCATAAGCTCAGCTCAGTTACGACGTCATATAAACCCCTTAACCTCGTAAATTACTCTGTACTTGTGCCGCATATCCCTGTTATAATTAACTCGGACTAATAATCTGTTACGTTGATTACAACTATTAACCCAATTCCTGATAAGAAACTAAGAATGTTACAAGACTAATCCATGGCAAAACATATTAATAAAGAACGTATTAAGAATAGAGCTGCATAGCATTGTTGGAGCTTTCAAGGCAAAACCAATAAAACAAAATGTCAGAATTTTCCAGACAACAATATAATAAATTAAGCAATAAAATTTCTAATTAGTCCATACGTCCGTCAGTTTCTTGTGAAATTGCAATTTTGTAACTTCAATAGTCACAGGGAAAGTTATTGATGGTGCCAGTTAGCGTATGTTCGCAATAATCTCAAAAACTACTGCACCGCTTTCATGCTGTTTTCACCAATAGATAAAGTGGTTCTCTTGGCTAGTATAATAGGCGAAACCGCGGGCGTCCGCTAGTTTGTAATAAATTCTTAACCTCAATCATTATTCATTCAACAGTAAACAACAATAACACAGGAAATGCAATGACTTACTTTACTCCATTTACTTAATTAAGAGGTACTTATTTATACTTTTTAATATCCGACCCATTATACTTACAAATCAAAACTTAATACTAGTATTCAGCAGTTTTTCTTATATTTATTGATTATACTCGAGTTTGTTTTATCTAGGAAGGTACGTACTTACTCGTGCCTACGTAAGAGTCTTTTCCGATCTTCAGTCACGATTTCTAATTTAAGCCACGCAAGCTTTTACCTAACGTATTTTATATAATGAATATGTAATATTCCGGGTGATCATAAAAAGCAATTTGATTAAAATTAAAACAGCAACCCTTCTAATAAATGATCACGCAAACGTGAAGTCAAGGTCGAGTCAACATTTAGCGGCAACATTTAGCCTTTCAAAGTACGAACTAGTGCAGCATTGCGGATATTTCTTACAATTTGTATTCTCAAATCGATAGGTTTCAAATAACCATAGGTACAGTTCACGAGTGATAAACGGAGCTTTGTATTTGTGTGAGTGCAGTGTACGTGAACGTATATGTCTTTTACACACACATGTGTTGTACACAGCTACATAAAGAGTCTATTTTTCGTGGTCACTCACACAAATGCAAAGCCGTAAAATAAAATACTCTAAATATATATAAGATAAAAATAAAATAGTCTTTTTTTTTGCCTGTAACTTTGTCGGCCCCACGAATCTCATGTAATAGAGTGCGGTATC
Organism: Nudaria mundana; assembly: GCA_963556515.1. Taxonomy (NCBI): domain Eukaryota; kingdom Metazoa; phylum Arthropoda; class Insecta; order Lepidoptera; family Erebidae; genus Nudaria; species Nudaria mundana. The sequence continues at coordinate 17,931,662 of OY748291.1, read as the reverse complement.
TTTTGTGCTTGCTAGAACCTTATCAAGTGTAGTACTTATTGACCAAGCAAGCGAAGCGTCTACATTTCGAGATCGAACAAAGCTTTCGTCCCTCTGTATGTATGTACGAGTATGTTCTAGGATACCACCCACAAATTTATCCGATCTCCACGCAACTTGGCACACGTATTCCTTTACTAGAAACAATATTTTTTTGTGTGAGTTTTTTTTATTCCCAAAAAATGTTTTTAATGTTCGCGAGGTCTACTGTTCGACCATTTAGGCGACCACTAGTAATATTATATTACATTATACTTTTATAGGTGGAGAGCTCGATCTAAAGTTCAACTGTTAGGTACTTCAAATAACTTATTTAAACATATAAAATATCGCATTACATTTGTATCATAATCTATTAAAACCAAACAATAGGCAAGACTTATAGTACATTATACAGCTGTTCATATTCAACGTAGTATGAATTAAACGATTTGTATTGGAACTCACTGCCCCAGTTGACATGTCTTTAACCTCATTCCGTAATTAATCGTACGGATCTTATCAATGCTAGCATGATAAGGCATATTTCAGTAACCGGTTACTTCCAAATCAATTTAGTAATAAAAAAACCGGACAAGTGCGTGTTGGGCCACGCATAGAATAGGGTTCCGTAGTCAAACATAATAACCTCTCTAACTCCTGAACTAACAGAGTTATCTGATCCGTTATAGTTTTGCTTTAAAGTTCATTATGTTTAAGTTCATATGGACTACCATCACAAATATTTTCAGAAATTTCGAGCCAGACATTAATAATTTAGAGGAGGGGCTCGTTTTACCAAAAAAAAATGCTATAAAGTTGAATATCTCGCAAACGAATACTTACATCAAAAATCGTTTCAGCAACCTTTCTATGTTTTTAAAAGGCCTATCTAAAGATACCCACACTTCGAGGTTGACGCAAGAAAAAAATACAAATTCTGGTTACGTGTACGGGAGGTACCACAAAAAAAATTTCATAAGTTTATTGTAGCAATTTGTCAAAGTAGTAACAACACATATCTATGCAAAGTATCATGTTTCTAGCACTCACCGTTTAGGGAGAAAACCGAGAACAGACGGACAGACAGACATGACGAAATTAAAGGGTTCCGAAACTTGAACTACGGAACCCTAAAAATTAAGTTCGAAAACTGAGATACGGCTACTGAAAATATTTGTAAACAAGGCACTTAACATACCTCGTAATTAAAGTACCTACAGGATAATGGTGGTAATTTGCCTCGAAACAATATACTTACCTACAGACGTAATTTTTATGCAGTACTCACGAATGTAGGTATACCTAACACTTCCATGTCTTACGTGATCATATAGCAGCTATAGGCTTTTAAAACTCATTCACCTTAACAGCTTTTTTTAAGTCCGCCCAAGTGCAGCCGCTCTTACGTCTATTGCCGGGCGTCTCTGGTAACTATGCACCAAAAGGTATTTCCAGTGGCGCCCGCCGGACTTTGGCCACCTGTGTGGCCTCTTCGGGGTTTTGGTCGGGATGAGAATCCCGCGTCGTTGGGGTAGGGTTTTATTCCTTAACTACTAATGAAAACATCTTGTTTTTATTTTTAATCAACTTTGCAAATAGTGCGAAGTTTTCTATCCGTTTTAAAGCAGCGCTGTAGGGGAGTAGTTTTACTGCAAAACTTAGAATCATTTTAGACCATATCTTATAAGTACATGGGGCACACTAAAAGTTTTGCACTTCTAGCTAATCGGAACTATTTGAATTTCGAATGTTATATTTTTTTAAACGTTGGAACCTCCTTAGTAATAAAAAAAAAACAATTGGCGGGAAATCATTTGTCAATTGTTTTTTATCACACATCAAAGTTCTACGTATGCAAAGAAAATGGAATTATTTGATTTTTTATGATTTTAAAAGTTCTCGCTCTCCGCAAGACTGTGCGGCTCGTCTTCAAAATGCTTTTGGGAGAGAAGCACTTTGTTTGAGCAACGTAAGGCGATAGTTTGCTGAATTTGAGAGAGGTCGAGTTTCTTTACATGACGAATTTCGTTAAGGGCGGCCTTCAACTGCCATCAACGAAAATAATGTGGCTACTGTTAAGCGGTTAATTGAAGAAAACCCGTGGATTACCTATGAGACAATTCGAGGACTATTGGGGATTGGTATGAGTCAAATCCAGAAAATTTTACACGAAGAATTGAAAGTTCGGAAACTTTGTTGTCGTTGGATCCCCATGAACTGACAGCGGAGCAGAAGTGGGCTCGCGTGGAATGGTGCTCACAGATGCTACTGAAGTACGACCACGGACATTCTAATGCTGTTTATGAAATTGTCACAGGAGACGAAACGTGAATTTGTTGTTTTGAACCCGAAAAAAAACAGCAATTTTATGAATGGGTGTTTGAAAATGAGAACAAGCCAACGAAAGTGAGGCAGGCGAGAAACGTTGGTAAAACAATGATCGCGTTTTTTTTCTCAGCTACGGGTCTCACCTATACAATTCCACTTGAAGATCAAAAGAGTGTTAATGCCGAGTGATATTCTACCATTTGTTTACCCATGGTGTTAGAAAAAGTTCGCGAAAGACGACCCAAAAGCCGCGTTCTCCTACATCATGACAACGCTTCTTCACACACGGCCAACAAAACAAAGTCATTTTTAGCTTCCGAAAAAGTACAACTCGTCACCCATCCTGCGCATAGCCCCGACCTAGCACCCTGTGATTTCTGTATTTTCCCCAAAATCAAAGATTCGATGAGAGGTTTCATTTTTACCTACTCCGAAGAGGCAGTGATAGCGTTCAATCAGCACGTAGAAAACATGCCTTCAGATCTGTGGTCCTCCTGTTTTAAAAAATGGTTCGATCGCATGAAAAAATGTTTAAAATGTAAAGGAGAGTATTTTCAAAAGCAATAAACATTAAGATAGCTTTTCCACTTTTATCGAGGAAAAAATTCAAAATTTTAATCAGGTTATTGATAGTCTATGTAATATGAGTATTCATTCAGCTTTCACTATTCTTCGTTTTTGTCTTTTCGTACCCAAATTTACACATGCCCTCCGTTCAGGACAATTTTGGAAAAATTTAGAAATTTTGGGCAGACTAGACAACTTAAAACAAAATTCTTTGTGTAAAATTTTAAATGTAAATATTAATGACCGGGCCTGGGTCCAAGCGTCTCTTTCAGTTTGCTTGGGCGGGCTAGGTATTCGTAGAGTCACAGATGTCAGTCTGCCAGCATTTCTGTCGTCGGTCCATAGCACCGAAGAATTAGTCAGGAAATTTTTGTCAAATACACTGATTGATTCCGAGGTGCGATGCAAGACCGATGCCATAAATGCTTTGAGGATGTCTTGCCCCAACACTGACCTGCCCTCACGCCTAGGCTCACAGCGACTGTGGGATTCACCGCTCTGCAAATTGAGAATTAATACACTAATTGACACTGACTGTCAATATTTCAGAGCGTGCACGCCTACTAGCTGTTGGAGAATGGGAGTCAGGGTTATGGATCCAGGCGCTCCCATCGCCCAACATCGGTACAATGTTGGACGACACAACCTTCCGCATTGCCACTTGCCTTCGGCTGGGTACACCTTGTGTATCCCCGTATCATTGCACCTGTGGTGTAGCCGTCGATAATCTGGGACACCATGGCCTTTCTCGTAGCAGAAGCGCAGGTCGTATACCTCGGCACGCTATTCTAAACGACATAATTCGTAGGGCTCTTTCCACCGCATGTCTTCCGGCCGTAGGTGAACCAAATGGTTTAGCACGAAGCGATGGAAAGAGACCGGACGGTATGTCGTTGCTACCGTGGAAGATGGGAAGGCCTTTGGTGTGGGACGCTACATGCGTTGACACCTTAGCACCTTCACACCTTCCAAACACATCCGGATGTGCCGGCGCTGCTGCTGCATCGGCTGAAGGCCTTAAACGGCGTAAATATGCTAACCTAGCAGGTGATTACATATTTGAGCCGTTTGGGGTTGAGACACTGGGGTCATGGGGTCCGAGTGCTCGCCGCCTTTATAGAGACATTGCTAAACGCCTAATCGATGCTTCTCAGGACCAGAAGGCTGGCTATTTTCTGGCCCAAAGAATAAGTATCGCCATCCAACGTGGCAACACAGCCAGCATTCTGGGAACCTTCCCAGTCGGCAATGACGCGGAGGATTTTTTAAACGATATTTTGTAATGTAAATATTTTTAGTTTATAATTAGGTTTTTTTTGTATATTGTAATTCTTATTGTAAATAAATACCCATTTAACTGCTAAAATAAACATTATATTTTGGCTTTAACATGTTGTTTTTTTAAGTTACGCAAAACTTATAGTGTGACCTACGTATTATACTTTTTACTTAAGTATATCCTTGACGTTGACTTTCACCTGTATGTACACGTACTTACATTAGTAAACATGTAAGTGTAAGTCAACCCAGCTATGAAAATTTACCCATAATGAACGGGTTTAGCCAATCGCAGCCAAATTGGGACTTCTCCGTTTTTACCATCAAGAAATTGCAATGGCAACACAAGAAACTATGCAAGACTGTAACTAATATTCAAACATTAGTTTTGATATATAATAATACATGAGTTTATTGCTATAGTAAAAAAATATAGGACTTCGTTTAATGTAGAAAATGTGACGATTTTAATTATGTTTCTGAGTGGTGCACTTGAAAGTTAAATTTTTTGGGACAAATATTTTTGGACAGTCATCTAACGCACACTAAGCTTGTGCATGCATATAATCAATAGAAAACACCCAAACTCCGAAACAAACCTTTGTGGATCACACAAATATTTGATTCGACCCCGGGAATCGAACCCGAGACTCTGAGGTCGAAAGCCGATGCTCTACCAAGCACGCCACCGAAGCAGTTAAAGTTGTTTTATTTTTAACCTGAAAAATAGCGATTTGTGTTTGAGTTTTCTTTTACGACTCTTCATTTACTTAGGTATACAAGATAAAGAGTACCAGAACTGGAAATCAATATTTCCCAGCACACAACAATTACAACTTCAGATAGTTTAAGATTACCTATCTATATAGGTAATGTGAAAAATGTGTATTTTCTCATTTTGAAAAATAGTCAGTTGAAGCTTAAGATCTGATAAGTATTATGCCGCAGGATTTTTTTTAATTCGATCGAAATTCGCCGAGATAAAAAATGTTGAATGTGACCATTTTTGCTCTTTAAAATGGTTGTAACTTCTTTAAAAAGCATTTTTTCTATTTTGTTGTTCTATTTTGCCCGTTTTACCCTTAGAAATCATTTTCCAATATAAAGACCAACTTTTTATCAGTTAACAAATTAATTTGTTTATAACAATTAATAGCCCAACCGCACAAATTTTGCTTTCTTACCAATCGAAGCCTTTTGGTCCAAGGTTTACAAAAAGTACAAATTTGTAAAGGGGTAATCACATTTTCACTGATTGGTCTTCTGGTTTTCATTTCTAAGTACTTTTTCGGGGGTTTCCCACTTGAACGGTATGACAGTCCGAAATTCGTTGCTTTGAAGTGTATATTAAAGTAGAAGAATTTAATCTTCAATCCTTCAATCACTCACGGCACTTCAGACCCACGGTACCCCTGGCCATACCCCTGGTGGTACCGTGGGTCTTTTAAAGTTAAACGGTACCACCGACTAATAGTGATGTGATGTTAACATCTACGACTGAAAAAAACGGATTGTTCCCAGTTTGTTCAGCTTCATGGAACTCATGAAGCCAGTTCCAGTTGGAACTTTTGCAACCTTACAATATACGATTTTTTCCCATTTGTTCCATGTAATTTTATACTACTTATACCGCTGACATTATTTAAATAAAAAATATTTTAATTTTAAATTGTTTTATTTTTATGATCGCCTGGTACTTTTTCAGAATAATGAGTTCAAACATTCAATTGGTTTTCACTGAATTTAAAATAATTTAAAATCTTGAAGGCTCTTATGTTGTTATGTATTCCTGGTACATTTGAGGTTTGTGTATTTTATAATGGACAATCATTTTTATCTGTACTCGGTGCACCTGTTGACACATTTAAATAAACTAAACGGATCGAGATTCGAATGAGATTTCGAGAGTGCTTATGTAGTTCTGTAGTCCTAGTATTTTATTCAAGGTGCGTGTCACGCCGGAGGCATCGTCGACCAGACGATGCGGCAGCCCGGGTGGCGGAGCTATATGCGTCCTACAGAGAGGCTAAGGACACCCTCCAAGAGCCGATCACGCGGGCTAAGACGCCAGCCCACGAGGACTTCCTGGAGACCCTGGATCAGAACCCATGGGGGCGCCCGTACCTACAGGTCAGAGATAAACTCCGACTGAGGGCGCTCCCACTGACCCAGAGGATCGGCTGGAAAGGGTTTTGGGCTCTCTGTTTCCGACGAGCGCGGAGGAGCACATCCCCCCGCGCATGGCTCCGTCTCAGACGCCCAACGCGGATAGCAGCAGCGAAGACGACGTACCCGAAGTCAGAGAGGGTGAGTTAGGAGCGGTGGTACTTCGGCTCAGTCGCCGGAAAACCACCGCCCCAGGACCCGACGGCATTCCGGGCCGTGTATGGGTCCTGGCCCTCGAGGAACTCGGGCCTCGACTGAGGGGGCTCTTCAGCACATGCCTCGAAAGGGGCCAATTTCCCAAGGTGTGGAGGACGGGCCACCGTCAGCGCGATCATGCGCGTGAAGACCCTGGCGGAGGAAACAGTCTCGCGGGGTGCCTTTAACACCTTACCTTGGAGCTGCGTTAGAGAGGCAGTGATCTACCACGGAGTGCCTCTCTACCTCCGTCGCATTGTCGGGGCATATTTATCCGAGAGGGCCATAACTTACCATAGCTGGCTCGGGCCACCTTGGCGAGATGTGTCGTGCGGTGTTCCTCAGAGGTCGGTCCTAGGACCTCTCCTGTGGAACATCGGATACGACTGGGTGTTGCGGGGTGCGTTGTCTGAGGACGTCAGTATAACTTGTTACGCGGACGATACCCTCGTCACGGCGCGGCGAGCAACGCACCAGGAGGCAAAACTCAAGGTCACGACTGGGGTTGCTGAAGTCGTGGGTCGTATACGGCGGCTGGGACTGGACGTGGCACTGAATAAGTCCGAGGCTCTGTGTTTTCACGGACCTCGGCGCGGGCCACCTCCAGGATCCAGCATAAATGTAGGAAGCGTTAGCATCGGCATCGAGCCCTCTATGAAGTATCTGGGGCTCGTACTCGATGGCCGGTGGAACTTCGGACCACATTTCCGAAGTTTGGTCCCCAAAGTGACGGGGGCAGCAGCCGCGCTTTCGCGACTGATGCCCAACTTAAAGGGACCCAACGCTTCCTGCAGGAGACTGTACCTGGAGATCGTGCGGAGTATGGCCGTGTACGGGGCTCCCGTATGGGCGCCGAGACTGACGGCCAACAAGGCTGCTATTTTACACAGATCGTTGACCGTCAGAACAATAAGAGGGTACCGCACGATCTCCCTAGAGGCTGCATATCTCCTAGCCGCGACCCCTCCATGGGACCTGGAAGCGAGAGCCCTTGCGTCATTGTTCCAATGGCACAAGGAGGCGCTGGAGCGGGACCACAGGCCTGCGTCTCGAGACATCGAGGCTCAGCGGTTTCTGAACAAAACTTCTTCGAACACATTTTGAATAAACCAAACTGAGCGAGATAAGAGTTGGCGAGTTATCTTTTGTAGTTATGTATACTTTTACGATAAGGAAACGTCGGATTAACCGAACCAACAGGAAAAAAATGTTCACGTGGTCCGACTAGTCGGACGAAGCGGAGTTGCGATTCCTTGTAGTACGATTAATCGAACCAACTGGAAAAAAAAGTTCACGTGGTTCGATTAGTCGGACAAAGTAGTCGGACCACGTGTTCAGAGGGAAAAATGTCATATAGATTCTTCTGTTTTATGCTTTGATGAGGTAGGCTGTTTAATGTACCCATATTTCGTTAGTCACAGGTAGGTCAACACATCACTAGGGTTACTTACTCGGTGGTACCGTTTAACTTTAAAAGACCTACGGTACCACCAGGGGTATGGCCAGGGGTACCGTGGGTCTGAAATGACTCACGGCAGGAATGCTATAAAAGGAGAATATCATATAGGTACATATATTATTATATGCTTCATAATTTGTATTACGTGCCGTTGTACGCACTATTTTATGAGGGCGGACTTGTAAAGCCAAGGATTATCATACGAGTATCACATACAGTCAAAGTTATGAGTTGGTAATATTAGTTTTTCCGAGATTATACAACTAAGTAGATATGCTCTTATGAAATCTTTATTAGAAACGAACTTTGCCTACTCAAATCAATTTCATGGCTCTGAAGCCACGAAATAGATTTGAGGATTATTGAGATTGAGATAGCAACCTTTTACAGATCTCAAAAGACTACTACGTTGTCATGATTCGTTCGGAAACTGGCAATGTTTATTTGTTTTCATACTTCCTGCTTTTTCTTTCACTTTTGGTGGTTACTACACAAGGTATAATATCTGATAATCTAATTCATGTATAGTGTTCATACACGTTTGATAATACCTCGTGACATACAGTCATGTATCTGCTCGACTGGCACAGAGTTGTATATCCTTATCTTCATAAGTATTTATGAGAGCTGTCAAAACTTTAAGGATACGTAGATTCTGTTTGTGCACATACGATCTGGTTACAGCGTCGGTGTCTGTTTAAGTTTAGCGTAATGCAGTTAATAATATCTGTTAATCCATACGTAGAAAGTAGCAAACAAAAGTAGACGTTTTTATTTAAAATAATGAAGGCCCTACGCCTTCATTATTTTAAATAAAAAATTCTAGGTTGGAGAAACAAAACCTTCCACGATACGACAACAGTCTAGCGAACCAAACCAGGGTCTATCAATAACACAAGGAACTTTATTTATGCACGACAATAGGGAAATTGAATGAAGTTGGAGTTCTTTCTCAGCCATAACATAAACGAGAGCGATCGTTATTCTCACAAAAGTGACTCACTGTCATAAACAAGGGATTTGATACCTACATGTTTTTGTGCGCCGCCTGACTTTTTTGTACGCTTTAAATAAGTACTTCCAACTTACTTACGTACGTACTTTAGTACTCATGAAGTACAAGATCTGTTTACCGTTTTTGAAGAATAAATTTTATTTACTTATTCATGTGCATCATAATGATAGCGCAGATGTTTGTCCCGTTTAGGATAACATCAGCCATTACAGCATCTGTACGTGTATTAGGCATCTCCTTTACTTTGATTATCTACTATCAAATGACATTTAGGAAGTCACATATTTATCGCTAAACAAAAGATATTACATCCATCATTCATGTCATGAATTATAATGACAGACATTATCATAATCTGCTACATATATGTATCTATCTGATTTCACTAACTTGTTCTAGTAGTTCTAGTGCTCTTATCAAGGCTGCGTCTTCCTCCTCTTTAGCCTTCAATTGTTTTTCGAAGACTGTCTCTTAACTCGTCTGACGTAAAACGGAAAGGCCGTCACAATTCTTATAGATATTTTTTCCTTTACTATTATAATTCCATATCTTGGACATAATATAATACAATAGTTTTGTACATAGTAGAGAACAAGGAAGCTAGGCGAGGGCGCGGCGGTAAGCAATTTATTAAATTGAAAATAGAAACATCAAAGCTTTATGACCTTGTATAATATTGTTGATGTAAAATCTTGCGTGACTCAGTACGTCGTGTGGGAAATTAAAGGGTACTCTATACGTAAATAAGAATTACAACATACAATATATACTAAAATTATATACCTACTAAAAATATTTACATTACAAAATATCGTTTAAAAAATCCTCCGCGTCATTGCCGACTGGGAAGGGTCCCAGAATGCTGGCTGTGTTGCCACCCTGGATGGCGATACTTGTTCCTTGGTCCAGAAAATAGCCAGCCTTCTGGTCCTGAGAAGCATCGATTAAGCGTTTAGCAATATCTCTATAAAGGCGGCGAGCACTAGGACCCCATGACCCCAGTGTCTTAACCCGTGTCTTAATGTCAAATCAATGTCTAGTCAAATTTGAAAAGTTCGTGCTTTTGTTATTTAGATAATTAAGTAGGTACTTAAATTGTATCAGCGAACATATTTCTCCTTTTTGAAGACGGTTTGGAACAGACATCTACTTTAACTTCTGGAAAAGATCTTAGGTATTCTATAAACTTCTCCCGGTTTCAAACGAAGACATTGACATACCTACATGAAAGCACGCCTGTCTCGCCATAGGGCTTAAGCAGATGCCTAATGTACCAATATATACAGAGTGTAACATTGATATGGGTCAGTGAGGAAAAGTCTAACTACCCATACCTGAGCAGTAATTTTTTTGGGCTCTCGTAAAGGGTCGCATATTGCCGCTAACCGGAAACTTTTATATTTGCGAAAGCGTTGACCGTTGCATTGGTCGACAGATGCACCTCTTGTAGGTATTCCCTTAGTAGCTGAAGGTAGATGTTAAGAAAGAATGTAATCGAAGGAAGGAGGTAAAGTAGAGGAAGTAAGTAAAGTTATGTGAGGAAGTTGATATCCTTAAGCCTTGAGCAGTAACTAGCACGGAAATAAACTGCTATGTCAACCTTCAGGTGTAGAAATATCCCTCGAGAATTCTGTTATCTATGTTGAAACATTGTAAATTACGTGTCATTTGCTGCTTCGTTAGAGACTGATGTTGTAATCAATTGTACGTCCTTAAACATGAACGGTTCATTCATCAATTCGTTTTCTTCACTTTACTAGCTGGATGGTTAACTTGGTTGATTTTTAAAGAGCACTACTACAAATTATTAGGAAAGGCTGTTAGAATTTAGGTTCGGATTAAATAATGTTTTTTTTTTATTTTTGATTCATATCATTTATTTATTCTTAGCTTTTAATCAGACTTGTATTGTAATTTTATTTTGGATTTTTTTTGTACTTTACGCTATTCACTTACATGACCAATTTTGAACCTTAGATTAAATCAAAGAAATTAATGTTAAATTCTTTGATTTAATATAATGTTATGACAATTTCCTAGGTACTAAGCAGAGCTTGTGATATAAGTACTAGATAAACTGATATAAATACTTACATACATTTTTTTTGTAAATACATGCATATTATACATACATACATACATAGAAAACATCCATACTTCAGTACAAACGTATCACACAAAGTTTGTCCCGACCGGGAATCGAAAGCGGATGCACTACCGACCACGCCACCACCGAAGCAGTCTAATTAACTGAACTATGGTGGAATAAGGAACGCACATATTAATCTATGTAACACCTACGTATTGTATACCTGTATTCGCAAATAAACTATGATTATGATTATTATGTTTTTCTATACAATCGAAAGTCATTAAATTTATCAGTATTTTAAGTCATCTATATTATAGTCAGAACTTCGATATCAGTTTGGATATTAGAGGTCGCTCCACGGAAAGTATCGACGTTCAGTCGCATCGCAGTTAGACTGGAAAGCCGACCCCAACTAGGTTGTGAAAAGTAGATGAATTAAGATGATGATGAGAAAGTCATTAAATTTATATATCATACATAATATTCAGTTTACAACGAATTTCTATACCTATACCGACTAAGTATACTGGCAGGCAGTCTTGCAACGCCAGTGATGAGATCCAAAGGGTAGTAACCAGTAAAAGATTTCTTTACTGTACATTGCTATGTTTTCTTGACTTTGAACTCGACCAAATTCTCTGTGAACAATGTTATTTATGTCCCGGTTGAGTTCAATGACAATACAGTATTTCACGCGCAATATGAACATGATCGACCCCGTTTAATTGCCTAGGGATTACTGAGATTAATTAGCAACTATGTATTTGTACAAATGAGAATTAGTCCGTTTATTAGGGGTAGCTTCGTAATAGAACATTAAATTATTTCGAGAAGCTATTAAGATGTTTTACATACATACAAAATCACGTCTTAATCCGCGAGGGGGTGGACAGACGCGGGTTAAACCCCGACCAAAACCCAGCGCAGAGGTCACAAATTTGGGCAAGGTCCAACGGGCGCCACTGGAAATACCTTCTGGTGAGTACCAGAGACGGCCGCTGCAATAGACATAGGAGGGGCCACGACTCGCGGATTTAAAAAAAATGGGGTGGAGCGTTTTTACGCTAACATTTCGCCAGTCACTTTGATGTTCCCACATACTAATAGTTGACGGACCTATTACCGTTTCTGGACTCATAGACTATATTTTCCAGAGCCTCTTCACTCTATCAGCAAAAGCAATGCGTTCAGTTGAAGATGGCTTGGGCCCTTGAAATTCTGGTAGCCTCATAGCACCTTTATGAGGTTTTAAATAATCGTAAATTCAATAACAAAATACTACTAAGTTCCATCCAAGGTCGCCTTTATGCGTTGTTAATACTCCGAATTGATTATTCTGTGAACATTTTAACAGTAGCAAGCAACGACTTACCTACACTACATACTGTTTCTATAGTACTTGGTCAAGAGCTTTTTCTCGTATACAGATGTGAATAGTAAAGGAAGTCCCTTTGATGTCACGTCGTCGCCATCAGCTGCATTGTCTACGAGGGCTTTTGTCTAAAGTGGTCGTGTGTACGCCTGTATTACACTATAGTATCAACTTTGTTCTATCATGGCTATCATGTTACCCCACTTTGAATAAAAGAACGTAGGTACGTACAATAAATACTTATTCTGCAGATCCTATTCGCATTACGCGGTAAAAATTCTAATAGATAGGTAGAGGAAACACTTAGAGTAATCTATCTATAATCTTCTACTTTCTCTTAGGCATATAAATAAAAATTAATTTCTGCTCGTTTGCCTCGCTAGAACTCGATACGGATTTGCCTAACTTTAAAATATTTGTGAAAGTTCAGAGAAGGTTTATGACACGAAATTCACCGAGCGAGCTATTAATGAATTGTCGGATTTCTATTCAACTATGTTAAAAATCTTGTACCATCGGATATGATTTTTCACTGCCCTGTAATTATGTACATATGGCTCAAAACCATATAAATTGAGGCAGTAAATTTACTAAGTATGTCACATGTGATTTTGAAATATACTCGTACTATGAACCAGCTCATGAACTTAGTTACAGTATAACTTATTTTGGTGAATCAAAGCCTAAATTATGTTGACATTTTTTTTATTCCGCGAGACCGCGGCCGCTCCCTTGTCCATTGCTGCGGGCGTCTCTGGCACACACCAGAAGGCATTTCCAGTGGCGGTCGGAGGACCTTGGCCACCTGTGTGGCCTCTTCAGGGGATATTATGTTGCCCTGAGTTGAGCTTACTCGTTATTTATCTGTGAATGCATGTACAATGTATACATACATGACAAGAATTGTTCAATGTTTTATTAATCTTATCATGTCGCCTATACTTTAATTTTTTTCTTAATTTGAATAAATGCACACAGTTTTTCTACTGTTTTATTATAGTAGGTGGTAAAAATATGTAGGTATTTATGCGAGTTTATAAAACAACTAAGTTTTTTGGAAGTGTATTTATTATTCAATAATTTCTATGACTGGTGACTCTACATAACTTTTTATTTGTTATGTGGCCAGATTATCGATGAGTCATTAACAAGTTAAATATTTTACTTCCAGCCGATGGCATGACGTATTCGTTTGGCGTATTCTATGCAGAGTTCCTGACCTACTTTAATGAAGGGAAAGGCAAAACCGCTTGGATCATCTCCATCCTTGTTGGGGTGACACTTAGCTCGGGTAAGTTATTAATTTTATATGTTAACGTCAGTTCAAAGATAATGCACAATATGATTCGCTATATTATTGGTTAGGTATCTTTGAGTACGAAGAATATTTATTACAAAAAAATCGAACAGAATACTACGATTCAAGTTAAATGTCATGATTTCACTACCTCTTTCTTAACAATTGCTATGTAGCATTACATATGGCCCTACCTGTACCTACCTATGTAAAAATAATCCCAATATCAGTTACCCGTATTTTTGTACCTTATAAACTAACAATTATTGACTAAACATTGAAGCCAAATATAAAGGTATTTCATTTAATATTAATGGGACAATAAAAATAGCCTTAAAGGTTTCTCAGTAGGTACGACCCCATTATTTATTTATACGTGCGTACTAGTATACGTTTTATACGTAGTACGACTATTATGTAACGTCTACATATTTTTTATACCATATAATAAGAATTAAACGAAATTTTCAGGTCCAATATCAAGTTCCTTCGTGAACCGATGGGGTTGTCGTGTAGTGACCGTGGCTGGCGCCCTACTGTCATCGGCTTGCGTAGTGGCCTCTGCATTTGCTGGCAATGTAGTAACATTAATTTTCACTATTGGTATCGGTGCTGGCTTCGGTTTTGGTCTCATCTACCTCCCAGCCATTGTCAGTGTCACGGTATGGTTTGAACGCTACCGAAGTCTTGCCACAGGTAATTAATTGTCTTGCTTTTATTTATTTTCAATCATCAATCGAATCATTAACAGATTCCATAGATACAAATAACAAGTTCCTATGAGACTTATCAACCTTACTGTTACTAAAGGTGCTAAAGGTACTATATCTTTATCAGACAAGTTAGGGTGTAATGTCTGAGAGAACGCTTTTGATCGCTTATAATTAACTGTTACACACCCTTACATCGACTCACGTTTTTATCCTCGAAGGTGTCGACAGAGGCGTTTGTTACGTCCAAGTGTCTTTTCGCAAGTATTTTTGTTAGTGCCAGTTAGAGCCAGCATATTGCCGTTTTTGGGCACTTTAGGTACATATGCCAGACTCTCGTTCGTCTATCAGAAGGTGCATCGCGTGCAGATGTGCCACAGAGATTTACTTAGGGTCCTTTGGCACCCTTATTAATAACTTTTAACGTGCAGTATAATCGCATTAAGCTTTAAAAAAACAATGTACAATTCCAGATGAATAATACAAATTCTTTATGTTTCAGGTATTGCAGTATGTGGATCTGGACTTGGCACATTTTTATTTGCACCAATCACAACAGCTTTAATAGACTACTATGGTTGGCGTGGTGCTATGGCTATTATAGGTGCCTTTATACTTAACTGTGTGCCATTAGGACTTATATTCCTACCTGTACCTGAACTCCCACGAACCCCAGCTTCAGAACCTATGTTACCTGAACAGAATAAAACTCCGTTAAAAAGGTCACAAAGTACTGAAAATGTAATAAGAGCGAATGGTAAAGTTGAAGATAACGATATTGCAAGACTAACTCTTTCTCAACCCGCCCTGAATAAGTCCAATGAACATAAACAATCGAGATCTCGTCGTGGCAGTGGTATAATGCATAAACCAGATGTACTATATCAAGGAAGTATGCATAGTATCAGTAAATATAGATCAACTTCACATATACCCGAAAAAATACAGGAGCGTGACAAAGAAGTAACTGAAAGATGTAGCTGGTTGCCTTGTTCATCAGAATTCAAGTCAGCACTAGGAGAAATGTTAGATTTTTCACTTCTCGTTGATCCGATCTTCGTCCTATTTGGAATATCAAACTTTTTAACTAGTATAGGATTTTATATTCCATATGTATATACAGTGCCAATGAGTGAAAAAATGGGGATACAGAATCCAGCTTATTTAATTTCAATAATTGGAGCTGCGAATTTAGTTGGAAGGATAATTCTCGGATACATAAGTGACAAGCCGTGGGTGAACCGATTGCTGGCTTATAATGTGTGCCTAACTATTGCTGGCTTTAGTAAGTATTACATACTATGACCATAATTTATAACAGTCACCAATATTTACTAACCGTATTACATGACAACTATTGAAAAAAAAAATCCGTCTAAAATTTTATGAGCATTCGAAATATGTTCGCGTTAGAATCATCATCCAGAATATTGTTAATTAAATTAACGACCTGAGTGGTATTCAACCCTGCAGAAGAATTGACTTGGAGCACTAAACCATCGAAACTGCAAAATGATACCATTATTTTTGCTATAAATATATATTTCAAAATATAACTAACTAAATTAATATCTTTTCAGGTACAGCGTTATCTATGGTCTGCTGGGAGTTCTGGGGTCTTGCTTTGTACTGTACTGTTTATGGTTTCACAATTGGTGCCTATGTGGGTCTGACATCAGTGGTTCTCGTTGATTTGTTAGGCCTCGAGAAATTGACTAATGCATTCGGGCTACTTCTACTCTTCCAAGGCATTGCGTCTCTAATAGGACCCCCATTTGCAGGTAATATTTCATGTAATCTAACCTGATATTACTTTCTTTTTTACTAACCTCCTTTCTATATCTGGCTATATTTCAAGACTGAAATTAACTACAAGAACCTTTAAAGGACCTTCTTTTGTGATGTCCGTACTTTTAAAATAAGTAGGCACATCTTATATTAATCTATTTCATTTTCTTTTACAGGTTGGTTGTATGACACATCGCAATCGTACGCGCCAGGCTTTTTCGTTGCCGGAGCTACAATTGCCTTAAGCGGCCTCATTTTGTTCGCGATTCCCTTGATTGAGAGGCGAAATAAGCGGCGGTGTTACGAGGAAACCGCAATGTCGGAGATATAGCAGGACGCTTATGGCGGGTTGTGGCGAGACTATCCAGTGATCGTTCTACACAGCCCCTCAACTCCGTCCAATCGGAGCTCTAGTGAGGACACCTACAGCAACAGGGTATATAATACAACAATAATAGATGTCAAAAATAATTCTTGTGTAAATGATAATGATGAAGATACGTAGGACTTTGTAGATATCGATGTGATGACTGCGTGTGATAAACGTTCTTTGAACAATTGAATTCATTCCAAAGTGTTATATATGATTGTGTGAGATTATTATTGTAGTTAGAATCAAATAAAATGGTGCATTGCAAATTACTTTTACATCTATTACCAATAGGGATATTAAATTATTATAACTAAGTGCCGATGACTATACATCTTCAATGAGCTGCAACAAATTGATAGATTAGCTATAAGTAGAAATTAATATTTTATAGAATGCCTACAATACAAGTACATATAAAATAAAATTAAAGTAATAAGTTACTTTTAATGCCTTTAAGAGCCTTTAAAATATTCCTTTTGTTTATTCTTCTTTAATTGTTAATAATAATTCACTCTACTCTCCATTTTATCTGTCATTATAAATATTATACTACTGTTTGCCTTCGAAAAACTTATCTGATCTTTTCAAATGGAATTAATAGCATGATATACAATCTAAATATTTCATCCGCTGTGTATAAATTACTCTAAATCTGTGTTAAAATTTGTCTTTCTCTAATAGCTTATGTTCTTAATAAATAACTAAAAAGTAAGCTACATATCTACGACCTTACCTTTGTTAAGTCTTAAATATACATTTTAGTAGATAATTGTAAAGAAAATGCACAAAGGGGCAAGTTAATAATTATGACTTTGCTACCAGCGGACCGTTATATAGAAAAAAGAAGTTACTCATAGAGAAAAGCAGTGTATGCGTTTGCGTTAATAATTGATGAAAATGTTTTGAATGTACTCGTGCTTATAAATTTGTACCTAAACACTTATTGGAGCAATTTTCACTTTGGTAACTAATATTTAATAACTGACATAAAGTGTGATATATTCTGTAGGAAGATTTTAAATTAACTTTAAGAATACATAGTTACCGAATAATATTACGTTTAATCAACGGTTGAAGTAGGTATGTAGGTACGAACATCGTGTAATATTAAAATTTGTTCCAAGAAATATTGCTATGAATGATTCGTTGGTTAAGTATTATTGGGTTCAAAGATTTTAGCAATATGTTTCAGAGATTTTTTGGGACAAGTTTGAAACAGCTATTTACTATACCTAATTTACTGTTTAGCAGGAATGAACGTACACGTAGCATATATATGTACCTTTATAATTAGTATGTACCTACTATCGGCCGCATTGGTTTGACCAGGTTTGGCTGCCAATCAGCCTGTGACCATGACCTTTGTAAACCTGGTTGAAACATTAGCTATGTACAGTTCGCGAGGCCTAAGCTGAGCCTTGCATTTGTGTGAGTGATCACAAAAGTAGAGTAAAAATTCTGTGTGTAGCTGCATGCAACACATGTGCGTGTAAAACAGGTCAGATATACGTTCACGTACGTGCACTCACACAAATGCAAAGCTCAGCTTACGCCTCGCGGACTATATTTACTAATACATATACTGCACGCAAATACGCGTTAAACAGTAAAATATAGACAATGAAACCTGTAAGTTTAAAGTTAATATTTCTCTTATTGTGTTTCTTGTGTGTAGGTATGCGCCAGCTAGTATACGCCTCCTTGTCCTCTTTGAAAGCCTTACTGTGGACCAATGGACTGTAGATTATGACGTCAGCCATTCGGCTTATAGAAATAGTTATGAAATTGTAAATATACTTACGTTCTATGAAGTTCGGTTTCGGTATTTGTTGTTATTTAAGTAGTGTTATCCACGTTGTCTTCAAGTTTATTAAATTCAAATTCTTACTTATATCGGTTTAGAATTACACTTCACTCCTGCATAAATACTTTTTCCAAAGAGATCTTCTGATAGATATCTTTCGTAAGGCGGTCAGTCCGCTTAAAACTTTGATTATAAATATTTATATTAGCGCAAAACTCGATCCGGGATTGAACCGGAATATTTATTTTAAAAGGAAAACGTATTAATCAATGATAAACATATTTAAAAAAACCGATCAGTTGCGAGTGAGACACGCGCACGAAGGGTTCCGTACCAAAACAGCAAAAAAAACACGTTTGTTGTATGAGAGCCCTCTTAAATATTTATTATATTCTGTTTTCTTTTTTTATATATTGGGTTCGCCAAATTGACGCCGCCCGCCTGGTGGTAAGTCGTGACGACGTCTAGCGATTGTGGGCCACTCTCACAGCACATAATACTATAGAGAGTGGCCCTCAACTTGACGACCTACTGATGTGCCTCTTCACGCTCCGCTTAAAGAACCCAGGATTATTATGTGGGAGGAAACACGTGCAAAGGCAGGGCGTTCCAGGCCGCTATCGTTCGGCAGAGAATCGAACGTTTAAAACGTTCGGTTTTCGCGACTATGCTATCCACTGTGTGGGAGTGGCATCTCTGCCCGGCACGCGTTGTTCGGGATCTGAAGGAAGAGGGTGGGATCAGATTCTTCAGTTTCTTTTTTAGTATTAGTTGTTATAGAGGCAACAGAAATACATCATCTGTGAAAATTTCAACTTTTTTACTATCACGGTTCATGGGGTACAGCCTAGGGACAGACAGATGGACGGACGGACAGCGAAGTCTCAGCACCTAATAGTGTTTCCGTATTACCCTTTGGGTACGGAACCCTAGAATGGCAGAGGTTTTACGAGAGCGCGCCTCGTGAAGACTAGAAAAGGAGCCAAATGTCCTAGTTCAAATTGGCTCGTTTCGCGGGATCAGATTTTAACCATCCTTATAAGAGAAGGATTTCGGTTCATCCCTTAACCTGTTGACTGATGAGTTTTTGTGATTATATCAATATTTAGGTCTCCTGATTATATAATACATATACAATGTAAATATTGACTGACTAATTAATCAATATTATTGGTATCGTAATAGTACTATGCGGATGGACTGTGCTGATATTCTTCGTACAAAATTTTCACTTTTATCGTTAGCATTCTTGTAATTGTATTTAATACGGTTACGTTACATTCTAATGTAATTTATGTGTATCCTATACATAATTATGTATATAAAATTACAATTTATTTAACAGGTTTGTTTTTTTTACTAACTTACCTGTCTCCACATTAGGCTAGTTTTTCCTATGAGAACAGTCAATAAAGCTGAGAGGAGAGTATGCAGTATGTCGGCGTCCCAAAACGCTAC
This sequence comes from Nudaria mundana, assembly GCA_963556515.1. Classification (NCBI taxonomy): domain Eukaryota; kingdom Metazoa; phylum Arthropoda; class Insecta; order Lepidoptera; family Erebidae; genus Nudaria; species Nudaria mundana. Next base: position 17,911,739 of record OY748291.1, on the reverse strand, counting down.
AGAGAAGTCACATATCTATCGTCAGCTTATTTTAGTCACCAAAACCAGTCATCATCCACCGAACCTTTTCCCAGTTCTCTTTACTCAGTTGGGGTCGGCTTTCCAGTCTAACTGCGATGCGTCTGAACTTATATATTTTCCGACCTCCACAACCCATGGGCGACATCGAAGGTCTGTAGTTAGACCGGTCGGATTTTTTATTTTAGGGCGCCTACCACCCCTAACGACTGCCATAGATGTTCGTATGACAACCGACCGACGGCTTAACGTGCTCTCCGAGGCACGGAGGGGTTTCAGTGTCTTTAGAAATTGTCACCCATCCTAAGACCGGCCTTACTAGATGTTGCTTAACCTTTGCAATGTGTTAACATGGTCGGTTACCTCTAGACCACGAGCCCCTTAGTCACCAAAACCATACGTGACTAATACCAACAGTTTCAATGTCTCAAATGCCAATCATAGATGTACCTACCTAAGTGATGTGCGTTCTTCAGCTTCAGCTTCAGCTTCAGTAAAAACTTATCATATCGTTTACAATAGTAGGTAGGTAGGTACCTGACAGTCCAACACTTTATGATTTTAAATTAAATAATAAAGGTACATAAGTATATAAATAAAACACAAGTCACGCTAAAGCACTGTAATAAAACAGCTGTTAAATATGTACACGCAACTATCATAATAAAATCAGCGAGTATCAGTGATTATGTAGATAGGTCAATATTCTTTGGCCATCAAACTACTTACGATACACGATCCACAATAAAATTTAGTACTTTAAAAGAACAGCTCCTTTGAATCTGCTTTTACTCTTCCTTTTTTACGGCGATTCGATCTTTGCGTTCACGAGTATTCAGATTGATCAATTCATAGCGCACACGGTCGTCGCTCAGGAATAGTGCTATGAAAGTTACCGCAGGCGCTGCCTGTATCCAAAAGGAATAAGTAAGAGATTAATATATTTAGAAAATTTCTATAAACTAAAAAATATGGGAAACTAAAGACTCGAAGACAGAGGGCGATCAATCAGTCAACCTGTGACCATGGCTGGTGTTACCCGGTCGAAACGTCGGGCAATGAACGGTTACACTTATAGTTACATACTCGTATTATACGATACGTCATGTTTGTGCATCGTTAAAACAGTTGTCATGTGTCGCTGGCACACTTAAATTATCTCACCCTAAGAACTTAGAACGAGAATTGCATTCCCAGTAGTATAAGGTCATCATCATCCACCGAGACTTTTCCCAACTCAGTTGGAGTCGGCTTTTCAGTCTAACTGCGATGTGACTTTCGACATTTTCCGTGGAGCTACTGCCATCTGACCTCCAAAACCCATGGGCGATATCAAAGCTCTGTAGTTAGACCGGTTAGACTTTGTTTTAGGGCTTCAATACCCGTAACGACTGCCATAGATGTTCGTATGACAACCGCGACCGACGGTTTAACTTGCTCTCCAAGGCACGAAGGATTCTCAATATTTTAAGAAATGGTCATCCAACCTAAGACCGGGCTAGCTAGATGATGCTTAACCTTTACAATATGTTTTACTCGGTTACCACTATGCCACGGTCCTTCTCAAACTCGAGATAGTCTAGTTTCTAAACCCAGGCTTTTGCCGAATGGTTCCTTAAATTAGCGCGATCAACCGTACAAACAAACCCTTCAGCTTTTATAATACAAATTAGTATACATACCTAAGTATAATATATATTAGTAGAGATGTAGAGATTTGTACTCTCTTACCCAATTAATCCACTTCGCCCAAGTTATGCAACAACTTGATGTTATCGACATCCAGTCCAAATCTGCCAATTGTGATACTATAACACTTCCTCTTATAATATCCATGGGGGTCCAACAAAGTAGATTCACCAAAGTTATTAAAATGGCGCTCTGCAAATATTAAACAATTAATCTTAAATCATTGATCATGTATCTCAATGTCGTACGTACGTAAATCTGTTACCATCACACGCTCGGTTTCGCATGGTATGCCTTACTTTGTAGTCATTTCCTCTTTGCAATTTATATTGAATTAATTAGCTTAATTTGAAATTAGAGGATGTTGTGTGTAAATGTTGTTCTAATATTTAAACATAAACATAAATATTCTTTATTGTACACCACAGTTTAGAAAATACATTAAAAACATACTTATAACTATTACATGTACAAGGGCGGCCTTATCGCTAAAAACGATCTCTTCCAGGCAACCTTAGGATGGAAGGGATCGTAAAACAAGATAAAAACCTTAATAATATACAGGTAGTGTACCTACATTATTATAAATAACAGCAATCATTTGCGAATGTAAAGCAAATTAACAGAAAGCACCAATTGCATTAATTAATTTAAATAACAATTAATATTTATTGATTTAAATAACAACATATAACATTTAAAATTATATAGAGACGTTAAGATAGGTACAATACAAGGTTTACATTCTGCTCACCTGAGTAAACTGCTGATGGTGCTTCATTGCCAATGGAAGTTTATTTTCCAATACACTTGCCCATACTAGCATCAGAATCCTTAAAATCATAAAAAAAATATAAATGTCTTAAATCTGTGCTTGTAAATATCCTTCGATATCAAAGCACCGAGACGAGGCTGTAGCCTGATGTATCATTTAAATTGAAACATTTTCTGTTATGAATAAATTGGCAACTAATTAGAATAATAACGTTTAATCAATGCTTCTCAAGATCAGAAGTCTGGCTATTTTCTGGCACAAAGAATAAGTATCGCCATCCAACGCGACAACACAGCCAACATTCTGGGAACCTTCCCAGTCGGCAATGACGCGGAGGATTTTTTAAATCATATTTTACAGATTGTAAATATTTTTTGTACCTAATTACATAATTAGGTAAGTAAATAATATACTTACTTACATAAGTAAGTATATTATTTACTTATAAATTAAGATTATTTAGTTTCATTAGAATATGAAATGGAGTTTTGAGATAATATTTCCCCTGGAATCTAAGCTAATTTGAGCAAGGGCATTAGTTCCAGATAACAAATAAGGGATACTTGCGTAGTGGAGGATTGATATTGGTGGATTAAAAGCATACTTACATAAAAACGGCAGACTTGACAGTGCGTAGAACAAAGATGCCTACGACAGCATATTTTTCCCAGGTATTTGGTAGAATTGTATCAAAAGTGCATGACGTGCAATGAAAAGCAAACGCATAGCGGCCAACTCCAAACAGTGGTGGCATGGAGTATAAGCAAGAGAAAAATAAAGAGATACAGAAATATAACTTGTAATGGTTCTTATTCACTTTCCAACCTTAAAAAAGTATTTATGTTATTAAGTACTATCATCACATCGTGTATGTAGTTATTTTGTTTTTAATAACTATTTTAGAAATATCGCAAAACGCCTCATAGACTCTCATTCTCAGGACTAGAAGGCTGGTGACTTCATGGCCATTCAACGCAGAAATGATTTAAAACTTTTCTGATGACGTGGAAGAAATTTTGCACAAATCTTTGCAAATACTCAATTCGTGCAAATAGACAAAATGTCTATAAATAAATAAATAAAATAAATATATTATTTTCATATTTATTTTATTGAATTTAGGTTCAGTTATTAGAACGGTTATTGAATGTCTACTACATTCAAATTGATGGGAGCACAAAAACTACGGTCAAAATGGAACATCTGCCTACCCTATCGGGGATATAGGTGTAATTATGTAGGTATACAATAAATCCACCTACCGTTAGTAACATATTTAGCTAGTACATATCTTTCTATACAAACGTGTGTCAGACACTCGACCTCGAACACTGCTAAAAATGTCTCCAAGAAAGCAAAAAATTCACACGAAATTGTGTTAAATCTGTGCCACCTGCAAAAATTTAAGAATAACTCTGTAATATCTGCTACGCTAGATTCATAATTATCTATGAATATTAGCTTATACCCATGGGTCTGTTCGCGTGAGATAGATTTCATCCAGATTCCCACTTTATTTTACCTTATTTATTTATTACTTAACACAGTTATATTTTACACTATCCTATTTGTGCCCACTATTTCTCATATATATTCTCTTTCCATCCAAAGTTTTCCTGGAAGAGATCGCTCCTCAGCAATAAGATCGCCCCTTTTATGTTAATTTTAAGGCACTACTTGTACCTATTATTTTATTGATTGTGTACAATTCATGCAATAAAGAGTGTTTATATCTTACTAACTGTACCGGGGAACTTCATACCGCACTAATTTCTTCAATGTTCCATACCACTATTTTTTTTTTTTGAACTATTTATTTCTTAACCAACACGACTTTGTTCTGTTCCCGTGTGTCCCTTTGTTAATAGAGAATTGGAACTTACGTTTCAATCCACTTGACAAGAGGTAGATATAACAGTAAAGGTCCCGCTCTCCTGATGCACCCCACTAAAGTAAAATTTGACAAGTTTCTGTAACTTCTGATGAACCTAATACTTGTAAACTGAAGAGTCACACTTAGCCAAGCACTAAATATAACTGACACTAGACCTGAAAAATTTGAAGTTGACTTATACTAAGATGGAAGCACTTTTGAAATGAGAAATTGAGATATTACGAGATACGCCAAAATCTTTTCGTTAGATACCTACTAGTTGAGTGAAAGATAGCTCTTTTAGAAATTATATAGGTACATACACAAAAACCTTCCTCGAAAACTATTTTATCCATTGGTGAAAGCCGCGTCAAAATCCGTTGCGTAGTTATAAAGATCTAAGCATACATACAACGGAAGCGACTTTGTTTTATACTACTTTGTCAATAATGTAGTGATAGTGATTGTGTTGTCCGTAGCGTATTCATAATTGAACAAAAAATATTTCAAATAAAATTTAACAATTTTACATACCGGTGATCAAAAAACCATCTTGTAGTAAAATTCTGTCTTCATCATTAAATATTTCACGCCAAACACAATTATTACTCGAACTGTTCTGAACACAACTTTCAAGTTTCATATTTAAAACGAATTTATAGTTTATTTGAAACCGTATATAAATAAGGTAACGTATAAACGTGATGTTGGTAATGTATCGTGAATATGTATTAAGACAGCCGGTTGAAAATTATATGACACTTAATTCAATGCGAGTTCATTATGTTCTAAACCAGAATCTCATATTGCATCTTGAACCTTCAGTAATACCAGTTAGGTTAAGCTCTGTTTCACTCATTGTTGATACCTACACATTTCTAAAGAGTTCACATTCTATGGAAATAACTTGAAGGGACTACCTGCTTTGTTACAAACCTTGTGTAAATAATATACCACTTCATTTTTGTAAATCATAAAAGTATAATAATTATTTAACATTTTTTTCAAAAACTTTATGTACACTGTCTCTTCATTATAGTTTCGTGAAGTACTTTATATAATCGTACTTTACGACCGTCAGCATTGTACTCATTTTACGGGTTTCATAAATTTTGATGGAAATTCATTGTGATAATACAACACCTTATTATGACTACCCGACTCTCCCCAGTTGGCGATTCTCGTCGACGTTCCGGAACGTCAGAAGGCCATTAGGTATTGACATTATCACGATAAGTCCTGCTTATACAGCAATATAGTCAGCATTTTACTTTAGTTATCTATTATAAAATATTTCTCTTCAACATCTTTGTTGTATAACTTTGCACGTTGTGGCCGCAGCAGAGCGTAATGTCTTCGCATACGTCCCAGTAGAGCAGCACGGAGCCTTTCGTCACTAACTATATAGCACAGAACTGGAATACTCGTCGCAGCCTGCAATGTTTAGTCATGATATGTAATAGCTCACGTCACTTCCAATGACTATCAGGATGTGAATTAGTCTATTGTAATTTGTACGATGCATTTGTGGGGAAAATGTCCTTAGGGGAAGATGAATTGATCGATGATGAACGGATATACCCTTTAGTAATTCTCTCCAATTAAGCTAAAAGTGTTGTTCTGTTAGTAGTGCAGGGTTCACTCAGTAGCGTGGTAATAGTCACCAGGCCACGGATGCTTCAATTTCAATGCCATAAAGGCAATTTATGTTAATAGTAAACTTTCCGTTTGAAAATCTTACCTCTGAAGCTATAGGTGCTATCATAGCCAAGGCAGGTGGCACATGGGTGCTGTAACCATACATGAGTAGTGGAAACCATTGCCATCCGACTAAAACAGCGGCTGGTATCCATAGAGCTAGTGTCGCAACGCTCAGTGTATGGAGACTCTGAAATGGGTACACTACATAAATACGAATTACTTTATTCCGTCAGTCACAAATACGAATTTCAAAATACCGATTTTCATAATTCCGACTGGTTCAAAATTCCGAATATAACAACTCCGATTGATCATTATTCCTATTTTTATAATTCCTAAATTTCAATATTCCTAACGTTTATAATTACTACTCTCAAAATACAGAGCTTCAATAGATCGAATAACAAAAAGTCCGACTTAATGATATTTCGAAACATCAACAATACGAATTCTGATTATTAAAATACCTAAATAGCAAGACACATAAACACATAATTGCTCATCAGAGAGAAGTAGGTATAATATTATATTTAGTATGAGGAGGTAGAATTAAAAAACCAATGACAGATGCGTTGTCTAAAGAAGAAAAGATAAATAAAATCATTTTAAAGAAAAAACTATATGATGAAGTAAATTTTTTACAGTGTATTGGTTCTCATTTAAAAGTATGATTGTTTACTTTTGAATACAAGTATTTTGTTTCGAATAAAAATATTTTGGTCACATGCCAAAGTATGTTTCCCAAATTTTTTATAATATACAGATCAATTCCGGCGCTTCGGAATAAAGTTTTTCGGAGTATTTGGGTGTTCCTCTCTGAAATCAATATAGCAAGATGTAAAAGATGGATTGCAATTTTGAAGTCTTCAGCTATAAGGGCGTAGCTCAGATTGTCCGGACGCTATTTCTATTCCCGCTGAGTTTCTATAGGTTTGCTGTTTCCGGTGGACAAGCTGTATTTCACACTTTCCACTTGTATCAAAACAAAGTGCTCCGCAGCGTCTGTCTTTCTGTCTGCTCGCGATAAACTCAAAAAGTACTGCACCGTTTTTCACTAATGGATAGAGTGGTTCTCGCGGAAGGTTTTAGTATATAATTTGTTGCGGGCGAAGCTGTGGGCATCCGTTAGTTATGTATAAATTGAAGTGTTTTTAAGCCATATGCACTCCAGTCATGTTGGTTGAATCTTACAATGTTTTTCGTGAAATAAAAATACAAAGTGAAGGTATAATTGGCTCTACGTTGAACGTAGAGCCAATTATATCCTTCTTACTGGTGAAATCTTAATAAGAATAATATTTCAACAGTAAAGATCATTAATAAAATAACGTAAACCGACTTGTGATTAAAAAAATACCTGAGTGAGGTTTGTCTGTTCCTTCTGGATTTCACCTTTGTAGAAAATTCGTTCCAAACGGACAGCTTTGCCCATGTAGTAGAATCTGCCAACAAAGTACACAATATAGTAACTGTCTGTTTTATGAATGAAACATCAAGCTCCTTTGCGTCAACTTACGCTATAAAATTAAAAAACTTTATTGGTATTAATACCAGTCATCACACACACCGATCACGATCCCCCAATCCCACATTTCGCCGGTGGATTTGTAAGTCCTACGAGATAGAGGGCAATCCTACTACCGTTTCCAGGCACTTGGAGTATATTTGTCAGACCCAACCACTACAAATCTTGAAAAATCTGGTATACTTACATAGCTATTACAGGTATGACTCCACATACAAGTACATAAGGTATACTGAATCCTATATGTTTAGCTCCAGCTGTTAGTGAGGGCCATAGGAAAGTGCAGGCTGTTCCAGTGGCATCGCAAGAGTATTTCCCATATCCAAACAGCGGAGGGCTAGCAAATATCACTGAGTTCCCCCAACTGATACCCACTAACGTCCAATATAATCGTAAATACAAAGATTTTTCTGAAAAATAAGATGTTCGTGAATTTAAGAAGCTACATTTTTTTGGGTGGGCTTCTTGCAAATACTGAGACGCTTTTATAGTAATAAGTTATTCTACTATTTGAAATAAGTATTAAGTATAGCAATAGATTGTAGTGTATGCGGTAGTTCAACGCATTATCTGTCAGAAATCTAAAATATTAATCTAGGACCCTAATCCAGTTGTATTCCAGTATCAGCTTTTATCACTACTGAGCTCTTTCTAATAAGTACCAGTAATAGACAAAATCAACAAACCTCGTCTATAGAATCTTGCTAGTAAATATCTCTCCAGCACGGCCACAAATAGAGCAGTCATTTGAAAGACACCAAAGAATTGATTCAGAAATGCAAAAAGCTGACAGCACGCTGGACCGAATAGCCATCTGAAATAGACGCTGGCACTATATAACAGTTCTAAAGAGGAATGTCTTTGATAACATTGGAAGGTACGGCTTGGTTAAGTGATAAGTTATTTGTTATAAATAAATACGGCTGGAAATGATATATTTAACTATACATGAAGGTATAAAGTTAAAGTGGTAAAATATCGAATGAAACAAGCCACATCATTAATATATAATTATCATGTTAAAATTTTGCTCACAATATTCATTTCACCATGTCAATACATGGCCGTGGATACCCTCTTACTGGAAACCATGCTTAGAACCATGGTCTCCAGCGGAAGTAGGTGGAACGTGGCCGTGCCCTTGTGTGAGCAGGCCTTGCTCGTGCTGCAGGGCTGAGACCCCGCAACACTCAGATTCCTTCACTGACGCGGGATAAACCAATGTCCCGACCTAACCGCGTGGCCAAAGTCCACAGGCGCCACATATCCGAGTGTGTACCTGGGGCGCCCGGCAATGGACGGAGGGGGGCACAAAACAAAACTCTGTCAATACATAGACCATCTTTGCCAAACAATGATAGTTTTACCTAATATAAGTTAGTTAAAATAATTTACCTCTTTGCTATAGCAGAAGATCCCGCAAATGGGAATCCAACGAGATTTCGACCAAGTGACGCAGTACATAGATTAAGCACTAATATGTGACTCGGATATATAAGTAGGTGGCTATGGATGAAGGTGGCAAACAGCCAACCATTGAGCAGCACCCCGAACACACCTATTAAATTTTATAATCACATTAATTTGATTAATATGTCATTTAATTACACATAGTTATACATTAATAAATATAACGTTCATAAGAACCATATTATTAAATCCGAGGTGAAAACATGTCGGTATTAATAGTTTAATGACTATAAACATAGACATTAAACTATCAATTTCTCTATTCACGAGTATCAAGGTATCAACAGTTAACGTTAAGTTGATCCAAACCTCACATAAAACTAGTGGTCTCCAATGTGGTTGAACAGTCCTCGCGAACATTGAAAACTTTATTTGGGCCTTTCCCCCACAATAAAAAAAAATCTCACGATAAAAAAGTACCAAATCAAGGAAAACGTGTGCTAAATTTTAGCGAGATCGTTTAAAAAATGTGACCGCCAGCTTGGAACACATATACAGATAGACCAAAGCAAAATTGTCCTGTCTCGAAATGTAGATGCTTCGCTCACTTCGTTAGCTCGATGAATTAATAAATCCCATCCAGCTATTTTTCAAATCATAGACGTCTATTATAGTAAGGACATAATTTTATTGGATCCTATAGATATCGACTTAATAAATCACTTATGACAAGAAAAAGTCACTAAAACACTAACCGAACACAATAAGACAAGATCCTAGAAGCACTTTGTATGAACTGTCAAAATAATACCAAGGACACTCATCTTGCAGATTATCAAAGAACGTTTGCATACTGAAGGACTAATTCTAACTGGTCAGAGAAGTCCTTGGACTGGGAGAAAAGTTCACTTCACCCTGGAACACGTCTACATGAAACTTTGGTAATCAAACAAACGTCCACATAGTACAAGTGGTTACAGAGACTGGTCAGGTTGTCGAACTAACGTGCAGGGATTCCTCTTACAAAGGGAATGGATACTGTTACAATAGTTGTCGCCACTTTGTGTTTGACATCGAGGGCGTGAAGATGCGGGACATACCGCGACTGAGGAACTTGCAAAATGTTACCTTTTTATGTGTTATAGCTGACCCCACTAGCGATGTTTTGCTTTAGGGGTTAAAAAATAGTTAACGACCGATTCTCAGACCCACCAAATATGCACAATTTTTTTTAAGAATCAGTCAATCCTAACCTTACCTAATTCTAGAAAACATATTTTAAATTCAAAGCTTAGAAGAATTCCAAATATTGTGCCAGGTTTTCCGAAAAAGTCTATTAAAATACATTAGAGGCAAACAAATTTTAGTTATTAGACAAAAGCCGCTGCTGAAACATTTCAGTAAAAACGTCGACATTTAAAATGTTTTGATAAGTTTTATATAAATCATAGAGGACATTTATTAGAATAACTCGACTAATATAATAATAACATTACCTCATGCGGATATTTTTGTATCTTAAACCTACACATAGAGCTGCTAATATACTTACCTACTTCACGTTGATTTAAAAATAGTTATCTACTCGAACTATATTTAAATCAATGGTATTGGATTTTTTCCCAGATGTCACAGTCTCGTCTTTCACGTCATTCGTACGTAGCTTCAGGTAACCGCTGAACTTGCAGAGTGTGTGGCAAAAACATTAAAGACCTTCCGTTGAAACTTGTACTTATGTAACTTACTTAATGATTTAAATGACATTAGTGAGTTGGCAGCGCCTATAAATCAAGATCTTGTACTACTCGTATACTCTCTCCGCACCAGCGACGCATCTCAATCGAACACGGCTAATTGCGGATAATTTCGCTTCCGCTTGAGCGATGTAACACATTACCGATCATCGCCTAGCTGTTATCAAACTCGCTGATTTGTATATTCACATTGAGCGCGCAGTGCAGTGCCGTCATCGGCCGGGCCGCGGCAGGATGTTATCGTTGGAGCAATTGTCGCAAATGGTTAAGGAACACCTCGGCCTGTGCAACTATATCGATGACATTCAATACTCGTGTAAGTGGAATGTTAATGAGTCTTCCTTCGGCGGTCGTGGCCTCATTGCCACTGAAGACATAAGTGTTGGGGAGGTGCTTTTCGTGGATCATCCTCTGATTTTTGGGCCTCGCTCCGGTTCCACCATAGAAAGAGGTTGTACGGTTTGTGCAAAAGTAGACTGTAATACTTTTTTTAAATGCTCAAAATGTGCCTTACTGTTGTGTTCTGAAAAGTGTCAAAATTCTGATATTCATAATAGTGACTGTGGCATAATCTCTAACTGGCATAAAAAAGTTCCCATAGATGATATCGACGCGTCACAATTATCGAGGGCGCTGACTTCAATAAGAGCCCTGCAGTTAAATGAAGATCACCGGATGTTGATGACAGCACTCCAAGCCCATATGCTTCCTCAACACAGCATCGAAATTCGCCAGATAAAGCAGTACTTCGACATACCGGAAGACGAAGAGTTGATTATGGTAATGGCCTGCTGCATTCTTGATACCAATGCGTTTCAAATTTCCATGCCATTTCGCAGTAAAGATGAAAGTATACGGGGCCTGTATCCTGTATCAGGCTTGATGAACCATTGTTGCGTATCTAATACAAGACACTACTTCAATTCTGATCTTCAAATGACAGTAAAAGCTGTAAAACCTATCAGAGCAGGATCTGAAATAATGTCATGTTATACAGGAATTTTATGGGGAACGCCGGCACGTCGCACTCATTTATATAAAACTAAGCATTTTCTTTGTAAATGTGATCGTTGCGCTGATCCAACTGAACGTGGAACATTTCTTGGTGCTCTCAAGTGTTTTTCGACAGACTGTCCAGGTTCTTTGCTACCCATAGATCCGCTGAATTCGTCGGCTTCCTGGCGATGTTTGGAGTGTGACTTGCGAGTGCCAATCAAAAACATTTGTGCTGTTCAAGGTGCTTTAGGGAGCCTCATGGGAACATTTGATTTTGAAAATGTTGAGCAGTTAGAGTATTTTCTAACTCAACGGATAATAAAATTTATACCGAAAACCAATCAAATTGTGGTTGACCTACAGTGTCGACTTATATCCTCGTTGGGAGAGACAGAAGGATACCGTTGGCATGGTGAGTTACATCATTTTATTTACGTAAACGGCATGTATATATTTGAACTGTATTAAACAATTGCAAAATAATTTACAGACCAAACTATAAACATTGTAGGTTGTTACGTAAGCCTGTTTAATATTATCAGATTTTGATATTATTTATAACCTGACACATGTCATCGTTATCAACTCCAAATACTATATTCTTATATTCTAAGAGACTGAAAGGGCTTGTCAGTAGGTTCTTAATACATTATTATGGACATGCAATGATAAGCCTTTACTGAAGGGGTAGGTAGAAGCATATTATAGGACCACTTTTCACCAGTAACCATTACGTAGAAACCCTCTATTACGTAGTATCTACATTCCTACATTCGATATGTGGGTGTATAATATAACTGTGCGAAGGTACTCCTACGTGGAAATAGGCGTGAATTTATGTATACACACTTACTGGAAAAAGTACCAAATCAGTAGGTACCTAATTGTTTAGAAACATAAATTAAGTAGTACGTGTAGTAATTTATGACTGCCATAATTTATCATTAATCGCCAATACATGTCAGAGATGACGTCAATCCTCTCATTTGTTCACTCAGCAGTATCGATAAAAGCATAGTAACTAACTATCTACTGAAACAGGTTATTTCCTTTCAACCTTGATACCACAGTAGATAAATATTTCCAAACACAAGAAACACCAAACCCTAACAAAGACAGCTCTTATAATTTTTTTTTTAATATTTTTTTTTAAATTTCGTTTTAATTTAAAACCACAACTCCAACTGCTTTGGTGGCGTGGTCGGTAGTGCATCCGCTTTCGACGCCGGAGTCTCGGGTTCTATCCCGTTCGGGAGAAGCTTTGTGTGAAAACAGATACGTTTGTAAGTATGTATTTACAAAAAAAAATATAAAAAAGTATTTATTTCAGTTTATCTAGTACTCATGTCACAAGCTCTGCTTAGTTTGAGACTAGATGGCGTTATGTGAATTGTAACAAATTTATTCTTATTATTATCTTAAATACGAGTATACCTACGATTCTTATTTCTGTACTAGCTGATGCCCACAGCTTCCCTCGCATGGAATAGTTTTTAGGGTTTCTTTAGTTTATTTCTCAATTCCCACGAGAACACATTTTCGGTATAAAAAGTTCCTACCCTAACCTACCTAACTAATGAGTTATCTGCCAGTGAAAGTCCTCTTACAATCAGTATAGCCATTTCAGACATTAGCCAGAACACACTAACTGATACTTAATAAAAATTTTATTTTTGTAAGTATTTAGTAAGTACCTATACAACGTGTTTCATATTAGTGTGGTCATATCTCAAGGTTGCGTTGGGTAGGGCCTAAATAATATATTGCGCGGAGTCTTTAATTAATTTAATAAAATATTGACGTATAATGACGTAGTCGATAAATTTTCCTTTTTATCGATAGCTAATTGAAATGAAGCTCTAAGACTGCACTACAAAATAAACATATGATTAGAATGAACTCTAGATTTGACCTCAAGTAGGTTTGCCAAACAGTGAAATAGATTCGGACAGTCTCGTTGTTACTCAAAATTTTAACCAACAGATAAAGTTACTTTATGAATAGTTATCATACAAAATAGTTTCCGAATCACAACTTGGGGTCAAAATAAAGAGTGCCTACTCAAAGTTATTTTTGAAGTTTTTCTATGAATTTATGTATCACGTGATTGTCGTGTATGTCACAACTCACACGTAATTTGTTGTCAACCTACTCAAATACCAGGAGCAACGCATTTGCTGTCGAAGAAAAGAGTAGAAACATTTATGTTCTTGTCTTCCTTAAATTTTCACTTTTTATAAATTGGTTCCGCACAGATATTTAAAATACAACTGCTGTTTGTGTAGAAGTTTATGTTGTAGCTGTTGAGAACGCTGGTGGGTATAGTAGTATGTAGGTATTCAGTTTCGGGATAGAGAGATCGTGGATGCCAGTCACTGCACTACCATATCGTGAACTCTCTTTCGACTCATTTACCATGAAGTAAATGATCTGCAAGGTGTTTGGTTATTTTTGACCGACTTTAAAAAAGAGTAGGTACTTAGGTTCTCGATTCGTCATGATAATGTGATGCATAAAAGTTCATAAAACATTATCGCTAAAAGTGGCAACTTGTATGGTTGAACGAGGATATCAGAAAAAGTAGGAGGTGTTGGTGTCAGTTTCACTAATATGTATCTTAAGGACCCCTAAAAATTACAAAGAGGACCGCCCACTTTTTTGATTGGAACCGCTTTGAAGAAACTAGGTATCAGTAGCGATGTCGGCATATATCAAAGACGTACACGTCACAACACGTAAATTTTACCACAAAACCATATTATTCCGGTGTTGCAAGTTAACGCAATGTTCTTCATAAACGGGGACTTTGTTAGCTTTTTTTATGCTGGATATTTGTTCATTTTAGCAATTGGTAATAAATTACTAATCTTAGACTACATGGATAAAGAAAGTCGCTTTTTCCGTCTGTCTGTCCTAATGTATGTTTAGTTCTTCAAAACTACGCAACGGATCTTGAAGCGGTTTTTTTTAAATGGGTATAAGTAGGTTTCGAAATGTATTTACATGCATACTATCATGAGAGCGACGCCGCTGGCATTCAACAATTTTATTTTATTTCATAGGTCTTAGGGAAATATCCTGTGTTTATGGTAAATAATAATTATGTTATTATTTATCTCTTAAATTATTTTATACTAGGTACCTACTAGCTTTTTTTCATAAATAAAACTAAGTACCTACTTGGTACTTTTATTAGATTTTTACCAAAATTACGACGTAATTCAAGGAAATAAGACATTGGACTTGGACAACACTTACAATTATCTAATTTCTTTTCAGTTGCAAGTAAACTTTGATATTAGGCGTACGTAGTAATCTGTGTTAATCGATCATGGCGTATTTAAGTAATAGTGAATATTATGAAATGATACTTTGCGTCGGGGCAGCCGATGGCAGTCTGCGTGAAGCTCGTCGCCTTTATCGAGAAAGATTTGTGGACAATAGACTCGAAGGTGAACGGCGGCGTCCATCTGTGGAGTGCTTCCGAAAAATGGTGAACCGTTTACATGACACTGGTTCTTTCCGTGGTTCCCGCTCAGATCACCACCAGAGCAAGAAGAAAGTATTCTCGAGCATTTTCAATCCAATCCCAGAACAAGTACTCGCCGCGCTGGAATTGTTCTGGGAATGAATCATTTGAGAGTATGGCGCGTGCTAAAAGCAGATGGTCAACATCCGTACCACTTCAGGCACACCCAAGAACTGACACCGGCTGATTTCGTACCACGTCTCAACTTTTGCCAGTGGTACCGAGAGGAAGCACAACGATCCCCTAGTTTCGCGAACCGTATTTTATGGACCGATGAAGCCTCTTTTATTCGTGTTGGTATCAGTAACCAGCATAACGAACATGTATATATATATATATATTTATGAAATTTTATTGTATACCCACAAGAACAAAAGTAAATTTGTGAAAAATAGTGATAATCATAATCTAAACTTAAGAAATAAGGATAAACTGGCTGTTCCTAAATTTAGGCTTCATAAAGTGAGTAATTCTTTTGCGGGGAACTTTATTCGAATGTACAATACATTGCCAACCGAAATAGCAAATTTATCTGTCAATAAATTTAAAAAACTAATAAAAAGTAAATTGTGCCATAAAGCTTATTATAGTATTAATGATTTCTTAGATGACAAGGCGGCCTGGTTGTAACAACGTAACGAATTGCTCCTTTCTAAATAACTGTATTAGATTTAAGATGAAATATTTTGAAAAAAGCCGAGCTGAGTTTCTTGAGGGCTCTTCTCAGTCTCGTTGCATTTTGGAACCCTCGGTAGAGTCACACCAACTTCTGACGAATCTAAATAATTTTCTGAAAATTTCAAAGATAATAAACGTTATTTTATATTATATTTTATATTTTATTTTATATTGTATGGACTCATCAGAACCCACACGCATCTGCAGAAAACAACTTTCAGCATCAGTGGCGTGTTAATATTTGGGCGGGAATAATCGGAGATATTGTAATTGGTCCTTTCGTGCTACCGAGGTCGCTAAACGGTGAAACCGAACTTGAAAACTTGCCTGTAACATTGTACACAAATATGATGTACCAGCAAGACGGGGCGCCAGCACATTATGCGAGAGATGTACGGGCGTATTTAGATGAGCGGTTTAACCAGTGGATCGGACATGGTGGTCCCATACCTTGGCCTCCGAGGTCACCGGATCTCACACCACTTGACTTTTTTTTGTGGGGCTATGTCAGAAACAAAGTGTGCAGTGCGGTATGTCTCACGCATGAAGATATGGAGTCTAAAATATTTGATGCATTTAGCAGTGTAACTCCAGACATGCTGTGTAATGTAACTGCCAGCATGATGCGACGGACCCAACTGTGCATTGATCAAGGCGGCGAACATTTCGAGCCCTTACTTTAGTACCTACTTTTTAGTTTAGTGTTTATTAGTATCTTAGGTAGGAAGTGTATTTTTTATTAAATTCAATAATGTTTATCTAAGTATCGTGATATTAGTGAGTTAGTTATGTTTATTGTGGAACACAGTACCTACCTATCTACCAGGATGACATGCACAATGAAATCGGTAAGTTTTTGTTGTTTAAAGTCCACAACCTATCATTACTACAAAATAGTATTCTGTACCAGGAGCATATGAAATAAGAGTTGTTTACGATTCATCGAAGGGGACTGAACCTTACGACTAAATTTGACCCTAGGTAGTGTTGGGTTTATAAAATATCGATTAAATCAACAAATCAATTAAATTTACATGACACCTTAAAAGTTTTAACTAAACTTGTATTTGCAATTTTGTCCATGCGTATAGTTAACTCAACGCGCATGTGTAACGAGGGTCAAATATGACCACACTAATATGAAACACGTTGTATACTTTCATGGGCATTTAGTAGAAAGTGGAGACTGTTAATTTGCATTTAGAAAAAACCATTAAAATACTTTGAATTTTATACCATCCTCCCCCTATTCCATTCCTATAGAATGGGATAAGGGGGAGGATGGTATAAAATTATTCATAATCTCTTGTACCCCCTCGACTGTTTTACGAACACTCCGTGTTCGAATTAAAACACCAACTTCCTATAACCATCGTCCAGCTCCAGCATCAGCAGAATTTTTCGAAATCACAAATATGTAATAAAAATGAACTTGCAAGATTTGTTCTCAGACAGCCCACGTCGACAGGTACGTATTTTATAGATGGTCTACAACACTACACAACTTAACAGGTGTAACATAATAGCACTGTGACCACATAATACAAACCGTAAACCTAAGTGCGTCACTTCCTCAGTGTTCAGACATGGAACGAGCTATAAACGGCGACAAGCTATCCACCTACTTGCTTACGCGCATGTATTGTGTGATAGACTATTTTTCATGTTTTGTACTCATACTACGAATTTCGAATAAAGAACATCTCATTCAGGACGTTAATTTGTCTCGAAATTAAAACATCATATCCATCCAACCATCAGTCGTCGTCGTCTAGCCCCAATTTGAGCCAATATAAACTTGTGGGATTTAGACAACTTATAAACAACACCCAAACCCAAAAACCAACATTTGTGGACCACACCAATGAAAATATTTTTCATAATTTTATTTTAGCACTGTGTCGGCGTAATAAATACACATATCCATGCAAAGTTTCATAATTCTAGCGCTAACCGTTTGGTAGGAAAGCCGAGGACGGACGGATGGACATGACGAAACTATAAGGGTTCCGAGATTTTTACTACAGAACCTTAATAGGGTTTACGTAAGTTAGCTACGTACACGTAAGTTGCTAGTTCGTTGTCCTCAGGCCCCGATCATGGAGGTCGATGGTCCTGCATGTAGTCACGTCTGCGGCACCCTCGCCGCACGCTTTGGAACTCAGCGGGGAGGGTCAGGTCCCTCACCCTACCGGCCGCCTCCTTCACGAGCATAGGTTATGCTCGCAGAAGGAAACGGTCGTGCTGCACTGGCTCCCGCTAGGGACCATGGCTCGTAGCATGGTCTCCAGCGAGAGGGTATCTACGCCCAAGCCCACAACGAGATCCCGGTGCTGACTCGCCCACGCTTAACATTCCACCAACGTGTGGAATGCCGTGTCTTCGCCGGAAGCCTCGCAGCGTTGACATGCGGGTGTGACCTCACGATGCATGCGAAACAGATACTCACCGAAGTTTCCGTGCCCGGTGATGATCTGTGTCGCACGATACGTGAGTCCACCGTGCTGCCTCTGCAGCTACTCCTCACTCCTCCATGATCGGTCTCACCGCCGCGATGGTGGTGATTCCCCACTTAGATAATTATGTACGTAGGTACCTATGCCCAATGGACGACATGAAGAACTTTCCCAATTATTATTAGTGGATAAATAAATAGGTGACCTTGGTATAACTTGGAAATGGATTTGCATCTACGAGTAAAAATAATAATGAGGTAAACATCCTGGATTGAATATTGAATAACTATTGGATTTTAGACATAGTGTGTAGCGTTATAGTCACGAACAGTAAACGTAAACACATAAGTAAGTAGGTACCTATGTACTATCTGTGTGTACCTAGTATGTACCTACCTATACCACAAAATAATATTTTATATATGCTTTTGCCATGCTTGTAATGTGTAATGTGAGCCATAAATAAATAAATAGGGAATAGCATGTAACTACCTATACACATACTCGTATCCCGTACATTGTATGTCTAAAATAAAATATTAGTTTACAGTTTTCCTTAGTCGTAAATATTGAAACAAGAAACATAATTTAGTAACAGTGCAGAGTTAGGTCAGTTAGAGTGGGGTTCCGTTCCGTGGATTATTTTTACGTTCGAATTTGCCACGTGAACATTGGATACCTACAAAGATAGTGCTAATATATAAAATAGTCTATCTATAAATATTGGATAGAATCAGGCGTTACCTGGCGAAAATCCATGACAAAGTAATGGTAAGTAAGATGTTCAAACTTTTCAAAATAATTGCATCATTCTCGCAAAAATATATGACATTAAAACGTCGACAAATGTTTCACCTCTAAACGAGGCATTCGTTCTCTCTGAGACATTCTTGAGAATGATGCAATTATTTTGAAAAGTTTGAACATCTTACTTACCATTACTCAGTCTATCTATCTTCTAATCTTCATCCATCCCTAATTTTATTCTAAAATTAGATACCTATTCTATTATCTGGTATATACAGGGTGTCCCAAAACTCAACGATAATCTGGGACCGGATGAAAGGCCAAGTTACACCAAATCTGGGAAAAATAATTAAAAAATTCAGTTCAGCGATAATAGACATTTTTTTTCAAAAAAGTTGAAATTCGACACCCTTGGGCATTTTCGAGTCCTGTGATCACCAATGTCACAATATCGCTGCACAATATCGCACCAGTGCAGTCGTGCAAAACTCCTTGCATTTATTTCTTCTGACGCTGCATCAATTTTCTGGCGAAGTTCTGATAGATTTTGTATTGGTTTCGAATAGACTTTTCCTTTTATGCATCCCCAGTAAAAAAAAATCAACTGGATTTAGATCGGGTGACCGAGGAGGCCATAAAATTGAACCACTGCGTCCGATCCATCTGTCAGGATATCTTGACAGACTGTCTGTTATTTTTGAAATGAGCTCAATTTGCAAAAAATAAGAAATAAATTTTTTAATAGCAAGAAAAATGGCTAGTGTTGCACCATTTTGAAATCTTGATTAAATGCGCCATTTTCTAAAATAACTTGCCAAGGGTAGTGTAGTACATTTTTATTCAAAATGAAGTGTCAAAGTTAACTAACAATATTTTTGTGAACCATGACTCACTAAAACTTAACTTATATTATTAAATTAACAATGTTTTTTGCATTAATTTGTAGTTGCGATTAATAGCATCGTTAATGAAGATTATGAAATTAAAAAAAACACAGCGAAATTATGACATTGGTGATCACAGGACTTGAAAATGCGACCAAGGGTGTCGAATTTCAACTTTTTTTTTATCGCTGAATTGAGTGATATGGTTTTTTTTTTATTTTTTCCAGAACTGGTGTAACTTGGCCTTTCATCCGGTCCCAGATTATCGTTGAGTTTTGGGACACCTGTATACCTACCTAGTACATACGCAATGTAAAAAGTAGGTGATTACTAGATATAACACCAGCCTTGACTGATTGCACTGAGTTTTGACATATATTCAGATAGGGGGATAGATATACATGACGCGTATATTCTCGAAGGAGTAGGCAGAGGTGCATTACTCACCCACGATTTGACAGAAATGTTATTTGTCCCACGTAATAGCGGGCAAGCATTTGTAGGTATATATATACTATCATAGGGGCAGGGCCGAGCCGCCCCTGTGTGCGAAGTGTGCGGCGCACACAGGCGCCAAGACGATAGGGGCGCCTGCGCCGCCACCGAAATTATTTTGGACGACTTATTCCTTAGGCACCTATCGACTATCGATAAGTAAGTAACCCCAACATGTATTGTATAATAATAAAAAATATAGGCTCCCAAGATAATATTCACGTTTGTTGTTTCTAGCTGGGCTTTAGTTTCGCTGTTCGCCACTGGGTATTCTCTCAGTGTTTACCGCAGGCGCTCGGCAATATACGTAGGTGCGGCCACGGTCAAGGGCCGTGGATTGAAAAAAAAACAAGCTGGGCTTTAGTTTGCATTAATTAGTTATCTACCTACGAGCTAAAATCAAGGTGCACCCGCCGTGAGTTTGTTTATCCGAGAGGAGCCACGGAGGGTTTTCCCCGATTTTAACGGACGAGAGAGTCAAAACAATTGAACAATCATTTAATCGAAAAGTTGTGCAAAGTGCGCATTAAATTGTTGTAACAGAAAACATACAGTCGAATTAAGAACCTCCTCCTTTTTTTGGAAGTCAGTTGAAAAATTAAAATAATAATCTAGTAAGTTATTATACGTAGGTCACACTATAAGTTTTGCGTAACTTAAAAAAAACAACATGTTAAAACCAAAATATTATGTTTATTGCTTTTCAAAATACTCTCCTTTACATTTTAAACATTTTTTCATGCGATCGAACCATTTTTTAAAACAGGAGGACCACAGATCTGAAGGCATGTTTTCTACGTGCTGATTGAACGCTATCACTGGCTCTTCGGAGTTGGTAAAAGTGAAACTTCTCATCAAATCTTTGATTTTGGGGAAAATACAGAAATCACAGGGTGCTATGCGCAGGATGGGTGACGAGTTGCACTTTTTCGGAAGCTAAAAATGACTTTGTTTTGTTGGCTTACACAGCCAACAAAACAAAGTCATTTGTAGCTTATCTCATGAAGAAGCGTTGTCATGATGTAGGAGAACGCGGCTTTTGGGTCGTCTTTCGCGAACTTTTTCTAACACCCTGGGTAAACAAATGGTAGAATACCACTCGGCATTAGCACTCTTTTGATCTTCAAGTGGAATTGTACAGATGGGACCCGTAGCTGAGAAAAAAAAACGCGATCATTCTTTTACCAACGTTTCTCGCCTGTCTCACTTTTGTTGGCTTGTTCTCATTTTCAAACACCCATTCACAAGATTGCTGTTTTTTTTCGGGTTCAACACAATAAATCCACGTTTCGTCTCCTGTGACAATGCCATTAACAGCATTAGAATGTCCGTGGTCGTACTTCAGTAGCATCTGTGAGCACCATTCCACGCGAGCCCGCTTCTGCTCCGCTGTCAGTTCATGAGGGATCCAACGACAACAAAGTTTCCGAACTTTCAATTCTTCGTGTAAAATTTTCTGGATTTGACCCATACCAATCCCCAATAGTCCTCGAATTGTCTCATTGGTAATCCGCGGGTTTTCTTCAATTAACCGCTTAACAGTAGCCACATTAGCCTTCACGAAATTCGTCATTTAAAGCCCTTCACGAAATTCGTCATGTAAAGAAACTCGACCTCTCCCAAATTCAGCAAACGATCGCCTCACGGTGCTCAAACAAGGTGCTTTTCTCCCAAAAGCATTTTGAAGACGAGCGGCACAGTCTTGCCGAGAGAGAGAACTTTTAAAATCATAAAAAACCATCGCTCTAAAATCTTTTCGACTTAATTCCATTTTCATTGCATACGTAGAACTTTGATGTGTGATAAAAAAAATTGACAAATGATTTCCCGCTAATTGTTTTTTTTTATTACTATTAAGGTTGCAACGTTTAAAAAAATATAACATTCCAAATTCAAATAGTTCCGATTAGCTAGAAGTGCAAAACTTTTAGTGTGCCCCATGTATTCTGAGGGAATTAACACGAATCATACCGATAGATATGCACCTTTTTATCTGATGTTTCGACAAGGTTACACCGGACGTGGTTACCTGGTTGAAACGTCAGGCACAAAAGGTATGTACCTACCTACCTGTGCATATCTATAGGTATGATATGTGCTAATTCCCGTAGAATATTACAATAGATTTTGTAACGCGACACACTAAAAACAATATACATATTGTGTTAGGTACTGGACTGTTTAAACGTCAAATATTGGATAGAAACAGGCGTTACTTGGCGAAAATCCATGACAAAACAATGGTAAGTAAAAATTTTTTTAAGAAAAAAAAAAAAAAAAAAAAAAAAAAAAAAAAAAAAAAAAAAAACTTTTTAGCATTAATTAATAGCATTAATTTTTCGCAGAATCAAAAGGACAACAAAACGTCGACAATTGTTTCGCCTCTAAACGAGGCATTATCAAGACTGTCTCAGAGAGAACAGCAAAATTCGTGGTTGGAACGTGTTTGCTTATAAGTAAACGCGTGCAAATTTCATTATCGCGATGTAGGATTCTTTACAATAACCAATGTGGGTAGAAACCTCAGATCATGCTAACTAAGTTCCAAAAATAGGTATTCAGTCAGGAGAGACAGTAATTAAATCAAACAGATAAGGTCAAGTATTGTGAATAAAAAAAGAGACAGTAATTAAATCAAACAGATAAGGTCAAGTATTGTGAATACCTATTTTTGGAACTTAGTTAGCATGATCTGAGGTTTCTACCCACATTGGTTATTGTAAAGAATCCTACATCGCGATAATGAAATTTGCACGCGTTTACTTATAAGCAAACACGTTCCAACCACGAATTTTGCTGTTCTCTCTGAGACAGTCTTGATAATGCCTCGTTTAGAGGCGAAACAATTGTCGACGTTTTGTTGTCCTTTTGATTCTGCGAAAAATTAATGCTATTAATTAATGCTAAAAAGTTTTTTCTTAAAAAAATTTTTACTTACCATTGTTTTGTTTAAACGTCTTCAAAACTAGAAGAGGAACGTGATAAAAGTACAATAATTAAACGAAGTAATTCATATTTTACGGCTCTACTCTACCATCCTACTTCCTAAGAATCATTTGCACAACAAGTGCAGGTGGCACCGGCACACAGCGTGGACGACACAGTGGTCGGAGCTACCCAGTGGGGCGCCTACTGACACACTATACTGGGCTGGATGACTCAACAGCTGCAGTAGATCCAGTAGAGTGAGCGCGTGATCTCACCTGTCTGGTATCCGTCAGAACCCGTATACCGACATCTGCTGCAGTAGTAAGTGACAAGACGCAAGGACTAGCTTCGTCTAGAGCCGTGTGGTTAGATGGTAGTCGACCCGCCATACACGCATCAGGATTGTCCTCGACCTAGTGGGGCAGCCTCCTGGGGGTGGTTGGCCCCATTTGAGGCCCTGTGTTATACGTTAGGTAAGGCGCTGTTTTAGGCGGGTGGCCAGCGGCACCAAAGTTCTAAGGGTCTTCCTGGCCAGGGCGGGTCGACCGGTCGACCCACACTTGACTGCACTGCGCACCCACTGGTGCCATGCCTGCTGCACCACACACACAGCCTCTGAACCCTCATGACAACCCAACCTGCGCTGGGTTACTTGGGGGGCTTTATACCCCCTGGACCAACACTGTGTATGGATTATGGATACCGTGAATTCACGTTGCCTAGTCCGTTGATCAGCAAGTGCGCCGCTTGCAGATGAGCTCACTGGGGCCCTGAAGACGTTAGAATGGTCCCTTAAACTAATTAGCGTTTTATTTTTTGCAGTAATTAGCAAGCGAATTGGTTTTATATATTTAGAAAAAACATACGTTGAAACATGAAGATTCGTAAAAAAGGCGCTTCATAGTGTGTGTGTGTGTGTGTGTGTGTGTGAATGCATTTTTTGGAGGTTAAGAACCAAGACTGGGATGTAAGTACTATCATAATCTGTCTATACTTCTATTATAAAGAGGAAAGATTTGTATTTTTATGTGTATGTTTGTAATGAATAAACTCAAAAACTAGTGTGCCGATTTCAAAAATTCTTTCACCATTTAAAGCTACATTCAACCTGAGTAATATAAGCTACTTTTTATCCCGGTAATGTGTTCCCACGGGAACCGGTAACGAGTAAACTAAATCACGGCGGGCGGTGCTGCGGCGATCAGCTAGTAATAGTATAAAACGAAGTCGCTTCCGTTTCCTATGCTTTTGATATTTGAAACTACGCAACGGATTTTGATGCGGTTTTCACCAATGGCTATCCATTGGTGAAAACCGCATCAAAATCTATACTACTATATATATATAAATTATATGCACGAAAACCTTCATCGAGAACCACTCTATAGTGGTTCTCGATGAAGGTTTTCGTTCATATAATTTATCAAGCGGGCGTCCGCTAGTATATTATTTTTCAAAATAACATTTATCACAAATCTGTATTGTTATAATTTCTCCACGTCAGCCCTTTTTTGGAAATGCCACCTTGACAAGTGAATTCTATTACTTAGCTGCAGCAAAGAGCCATTAAAAGGAATTGTTTTGACGTCGATATTAAAAAAAATATTAAAATGAACATTGCAAGTAGGTTTCTAATGTGTAATCTTCTGAGATGGTTTCTCCATGCCTACTTTTATCCCGCCCGCAGAAAGCTACCCCCGGAAACAAACTCCCCTGGCCAACTTGGAAGACGTTCCATAGGCTGCGTACCCAGGTTGGCAGATCTAAAGATAATCTGTACGGGGGGAATACATCGAATCTTGTGAGTCAGTGCGAATGTGGTTTCGCACCACAAACATGACCCATATGATGGCGTTGCCCTGTACCTTAGAGGACCTATACTATACGAGGTCAGGCCAAACGCGATTCGCGTCGCTGAAGACTGGGCCAAGGCGATATGATAAAAAAAAGAAAAGTGTTGTCCATTGACACGAGCAGAAGAAGAATGTGTAATCTTCTAAAATTACATACTACTTTTAGTGATGGCTAGTCAAACAATCGGTTTTCAGGTCATGCAGTTGTAAACATAAATCTGCTATTCTGACTTGTATTACGTCAGAATCGACACGAGAGCTCCATAGATTTATTATTTCCAGTGGCTATTTTCATTCCGGGTTTTGTACATCGATTAATTTCGTCAGTCAAACCGACGCGTACTAGGATCTACCATGACTTGCATCGCACTAACCGCCTGACACCACTGTGGAAAGCATGTCGTGTAAACCCAAAACTGAGACAACTCTCATAATGGACTATCTTCAAGAATCATTCAAACCCCTTTGGGTAATTCATCAATCCAGTCTGGGAGGACGAGGATTACACGCCACACGGACAATCAAGAAAGGAAATCTAATCTTCAGTAATAAACCCCTTGTGATAGCTCCACGTTTCGACAGTGTTCTTAAAAAGTATTGTACAGTATGTTATGAAATTAGTGACTCGTGCACCAACTGTGAAAAATGTCCTGCAGCTACTTGCAGTGAAGAGTGTAACACCTCTCAACAACACCAATTAGAGTGTAGCTTTATCACGAATAATTGGAAAAGGAAAATCAGACCTGATTGTGAAAAGTATTCTGAAGTGCTGAAATCAGAACAAATGTATATACGTTTCTTACTCCTAATAAAGGAACACAAGTCATTATTATCAGTATTACAAACCTGTGGTATAAAATCTAATATTATAGAACTTGAAAAGTTATGCTCCTCATACATAATACCTGAAGACCAAATTCGTTTCATCGAATTTGTTTATTCCATCATGAAAATAAACTCATTCAGAATCACTAACAATCCTCATAAAAATAAAATACCTTTACGAGGTCTCTATCCGTTGTCCGCATTTTTAAACCATAGCTGTGTACCGAACACGAGAAATGTTTTCAGAGACGATTACAGTATGGATGTCTATGCAACTAAGGATATACAAATCGGCGAAGAAATCTTAACCTGCTACACAGGACTATTGTGGTGTACATCAGCAAGGAGGTGTCACCTATATAAAACAAAACATTTCTGGTGCAAATGTGCAAGATGTGAAGATCGCACTGAAATGGGTACGAATTTATCAGCTCTGAAATGTTTAAAAAAGGAATGCGTGGGTTTTCTACTTCCGACGGTATCAACAAATCCCAATATTGAGTGGTTATGTGACAATTGTCATTCTAAAATCCCTGCTTCAAACATTTGTAGAATTCAGAGAGTTCTTGGCAGCTTAGTTGGATCCCTGGATTTAGACAACCAGTTCCGGCTCGAAGGACCAGTTTTAGAAAGATTGGCCAGTTTCATTCCAAATACAAATCATGTGTTCATCGACATAAGGCTGAGATTAACGCTAAAGCTTGGATTTACCGGGCCGAATCTGAAAGGTATTTATTTATAAAAAATATTTATTATCTACAAGTTAATACTGCTACTAGAAATATGTTAAATAGTCAATTCTTACTTATCTGCAGTGCTCCTATCTATAAATAAAGGTCGTAAACCTGTAACCATAACCTACATTACGCACACAATGACAATGCAATCTAAAAATAGCATTGGATGATGGCATATGGATAAAGGAAAGGGAGAGAAGGTTACGGCTAGAGGCATAATTATACTTCCACCGTTCACCAGTATTTTGGCGTATCTTAGAGGCTAGCTTTGACGCTGACCAACTGGGTGCACATATTGCGGGTGAAATTGGCTTGGGATTTTAAGATCTCAGTAGGAGCCATAACTATGCACCCTTATTTTTTAAAGAGTAGGAATGTACTAGCAAATTGCAAATACCAGTTACTATCGTTTCCCTTAAACATAGGGTTCAGAGGCAATAGACTTGCCTTCTTAGGTTTAGTTTTTGACAACTTAATATATTTATTATAATTGCAGGCAACCGCAATCGTATTAGGTTTCTAGGACATATTGCGGTCCACACTGAGTCAAGGTTTCCGTTAGCAAAAGTATTGCAGTGAGCCATGAAAATAATATATTATTGTTCTGGTAGACTCCCGTGACTTCCATTAGGTTGGCATGCACAGAGAAAACAAAATCTCTTGTCTACTTTTATTTTTGTCACTTGAAACCTAATAACATTGAATTTAAGCATACATAGGCACAGACAGCGGGAAGCGAAGCTTTATTTAATATACTATGTTAAGATAAGTAGGCACCTAGGTACTTAGGTACCTACTTCAACTGTCATGATCATTAATAGATAACTCAATTTCATTGGTTGGTGTCCGATATTCTGGATTTTAGTGAACTGAAACGAAAACTATCTGCAAAACGTCTGAAACGTTTTGCAGATAGTTTTCGTTTAAAAAGAAAGCTAACCTAAAAAGGTCATATTTAGCACTTACTAAGTAAGCAATTTATTATGTCAGCGAAACGCAAAATTATAACTTTTACTACAAACAAGATATTTGCCCCATTACTTACCCCTATTATTAAATGTTTTTAGAGAGTTTTCAGTTCGTAGGTACATTCCTGAATAAGACGCTTGCAATAGCGCCGAAATGGCGGACGGGTATGATAAAAAAATACGATAAAAAATATGCACTATTGACATTACGTTTGTAAAAGCTTCAGTGTTAACAGCGATGTTAGTAACATCGTTACACAATATGTAAATAGGTACCTACCTGTGTGGCCTCTGCGGGTAAATAGGTACTAGCGTAACATCGTATTTGTGATGGCTTTTGATAGATAATCATTTGGTAACTGTGTTTTTTTACGAACTGATTAGAGTGATTTGGTACAAGACCTCTTTTCATACGAGGTGTTTAGGTTCGGCTATAGGTCTTCAGAAATGAAGGCATTTGCTGCTATCGAACTCTAAATTTGTCAGACTAATAAGAATTGCGAGCATTTGCGTATCTTGAGTACGATGAGTATTTTTAAATCAATGTTTTTGACACCGATCGACTTATGATCGCCCTAACCTAGAGTATTTGGGTCAACAAATGCACTATCAAAACATGTGACGGCAGACATAACTCCGTCATATTTAGTAGAACTCCTTAGCAATCAGATTTCCAATACCACACCAACCAGGTGCTACCGTTTTACATCTTTGGTTACACACAGTAGTGTTTGATTTTGAAATGACTTGCAAAAGGAAATGCAGACATATCCGTTTTATGCACATACTCGTAAATAGTCTTACACAGTAGTTAAACACAACATAACAATTGTACTAACGTAGAATAATTAATTTTCATGTGTGACGCATGTATTGTTGTAAATATTGCGGTCAATGCATATATAGAGCATGACGGCCAAGGCCCTCTACGAATACAGCCTACTCAGCACAACGTGACAAACTTAGCAAAATATACTTAATCAGAACTAAATTCTATCCGGAACGTTTTTTCAGAAAAACTATTAAAATTCAATTACTCTGAAACCTCTTGCCTAATTTATTTTTATTTAGAGTTTTTTAGGTTTTGCTTCCTTTTTAAACTTTGATGGTAGTTTTTATTAAAACCTTGTTAGGGTTCCGTAGTTTAATTCTCGAAACCATTAATAGTTTTGTCATGTCCGTCCGTCCGTCAGTCTTTGGCTTTCCTCCGAAACGTGTACTTAGTGTAGAAATTAGTAGTGCTAAAAAGATAAAATTTTGCAGGAATAAGTGTATTTATTATTCGTGGTCTAGTGGTAACCGACATTGTCAACACATTGCAAAGGTTAAGCAACATCTAGTCAGGCCGGTCTTAGGATGGTCATAAGACACTGAGATCCCTCCTTGCCTTGGAGAACACGTTAAGCCGTCCGTCGGTCCTGGTTGTCATACGAACATCTATGGCAGTCGTTACGGGTAGTTGGTAGGCTGGATCGAAGTTCCGCCGAATCGCAGTTAGACTGGAAATCCGACCCCAACTAAGTTGGGAAAAGGCTCGGTGAATGATGTGTACTCGTATTATGCCGATAAAGTGCTAAAATAAAATTATAAAAAATATTTTTTAGCTGTAAGTACCCTATTTTTTTGTTAAACTAGGGCGCCTCCACCGATTAGTGTTTGGGAGATAACTCATTACCATCAGTTAACTAAGTTTAGGAGCCTAGAGATCCTGCTGATATGTACTGAGGCCTGGGGAATGAGGGAAATGAGGTTTTCAGTGCTTGTTCTGCCGAAAACTAACCGTGACCGTTCTCTCATATAATTAAACTAGCGACCCGCCCATGCTTCGTACGGGTGCAATGTAGACTATGTAGCATGTCAGTCTTAAAATTCAAATATCTCAATGCAAATATTTGTATGCTTTCATTGGTTGAATGATTGTCTTTATCTGTGGTATTAGAATTGTGGAATTAGATTCGTCTTTGAATTTCAATGCCAAACAATGTTCAATCACTACTGACATGCTATCAATTGATACTATCGATCGTCCTTGTAAGGAATCGATGGATCTTAATTCATGGCAGAATTTTCTTTATTTACCTACGAATTAGTTCTGGCTCTCTGTAATCGATGCCTACCCCTATCCTGGCTGAGGCGAGCCACAAGCTCGGCAGACGATTCTCTGGCTCTCCGAACACTATGACTTTCCCGATCTTGGCTGCAGCGAGCCACACGCTCAACTGAGGATTCTCTTACTCCTTCAGCTCTATATCTAACCCGAAGCTCGCTGAGCTGAGCCTCACATTCCCTTGACGAATCTTCGTCTCTAGCTGAACGTGCTCTTTGGGCATTCCCTGTACTACGACCTATGTTTGAACGACGACGTCTTTCAAATATGACTTTATACCTATCCTATTCAGTTCTTTTTTGAACTTAAATACCTACATTACTTTAAACCGCTTTTTGGCTATAATTCTCTTGTTTTATTCTAATTCCTATCCAACCAAGGTACCTACTATGAATTTCGAAAAAAATGTCGAATGAATTGAATGAATGAAAATGAATTTTTAGGGAAAAAGCCTATGATATAACCTATTAATCTGTAATATCTTCGAAAACATTCATTTAAATTACATGCTGTAAAGGGCCATATTGATCTATATTAAAAGCAAAATGTATTTAAGGTACTTAATTGGATAAGGATTTATGCTGTATTGCTTAAAATCTCTGTGTGTTCACTGCCGTCATTTTTTAGTTCGTTACTTTAGTTAGTTCGGCCACAGCCCGGCTGCGTCGCCGCGCTCGTATTTTTTTTCCATCACGAGATATCTCTTAAGTCATTCGTCCAAATTATATGGTTTGAATGGCAATTTTGGTCTAAGTACATTAAATGCACAACGTATGTAAAGTATTCAATTAGAAAAGGAATAATACTGCATTGGTAAAAATAGCTTGGCAAATGACACATTATTTTTTTGTCATTTATAAAAGATAAAAATGGTTACTGTGAGTTATCCTTAAGAGATAGACATATGCTATTACGAACTTTTTTGTAGACCTTTCTATGGTGTACAATACTGTAGTACATTATTTTGATCTGTCTCGTAGGGTTTCGTCAGCGTTTGCAATGAAAGCGCAAAAAAAATGTGTTTATTTACGACATTACATTAGAAACCTCTAAAATAATCGGTACTACTCTAGTATGTTATACATGTATTATACATTAAAACCTTTCTGTTGAATCACTCTATCTATTAAAAAAACCGCATCAAAATCCGTTGCGTAGTTTTAAAGATCTAAGCATACATAGGGACAGACAGACAGGAAAAGCGACTTGGTTTTATACTATGTATGGATATAGAAGTGGCGTGCCAGTGAAATGATTAATCTGGTAACATCACATATTCCGAGAAAATAATAGGTAGATACCTACTTAGGTACGTAGCTAATAAGTAATAATACCTATATGATATAAACATATAGTACACGGGCCGTAGAACATTGAAAAATATTGATTAACAGCAAGCTCATTTTTCGTAAGTAGCTTTATTTCGCCGGGCGCCACTGGAAATGCGTTCTCCTTGTGACCAGAGACGACCGGCAACGGACGTTAGAGCGGCCGCGGTCTTGGGCCGCGGAACCAAAAAAAAAAGTAGCTTTATTTTACCGAGTCTCCCACATATATCTCAAAAAGAAATCTCAAATCAGGTAGCTAACAGTTATCCAGTTAAAATATTCGGAACAAAATTGTAAGGTTGCATTAATTTGTATAGAGCTGCAAAGTGGTGCAGGTATTAAGTACGAGTTTTTAAGTACATCATTATAAATCAAATATCAAAAGTTCCCATCGATCCGATCGACTTGTGTTAAAAAAATTATTCAAGGTTGAAAAGTTAAAAAGATGAAAATTTTCGGTTTTTTTGGATTTTTCTCGTAAACAGTGAATTATATCAAAAATTTGGTTTGTACAAAATTGTAGATAATAAAATAACCTACAAATAAGTCTTTGCAACTTTTTTCCTAAGAATTACCATTTCTGAGAGATTGCGGTTATTAACGTCCAACAAGCTATAGTCTACACTCAATGTTGGTACGCTCCTATTAACTCTGTCGTGATGTTGAATTTATGTTGCCTATGTTACTCGCTAAAAATGTAGCTTTAAATTGCCGAAAGAAATTTTAAAATCGATGCAGTATTTTTTGAGGTGTCACGTTATCCCGTACAAACTTTGTCCCCCCCTTTTTCACCCTTTTAAGAGTAGAATTTTGGAAAATCCTTTCTTATCGGAAGTATGCGCCAAATTGTAAGGTTGCATTAATTTTTTATTGTATTGTAATTGCATTGAGTTGTTGAACAAATTAATGCAACCTTACAATTTTGTTCCGAATATTTTAACTGGATAACTCTGTTAGCTACCTGATTTGAGATTTCTTTTTGAGATATATGTGGGAGACTCGGTAAAATAAAGCTACTTACGAAAAATGAGCTTGCTGTTAATCAATATTTTTCAATGTTCTACGGCCCGTGTACTAATAATAAAGACGATAGGTTTAATTACCTAAGTACTTACTACACAGCAAAATATAGAAGATAAACTATGAGACAGATCATGATAACACATATTATCTGATAGTTATCGAATTTATATTTATGTCAGTAGAGCCTTCACATTATGCATCAAGACTCTTAAATAGGGAAATTACTGCCCACATTTCAATGCCAACATCTCAATTAACTGTATCCTTTGTTCCTCTAATATATTCGCTCAGTAATATAACTGCGTAATTTCGCAAAAGTAAACGTGCATACTTTACAAATTCCTATGGACCGTCTAGTTATCGTTGCATTGTGAGTTCAGTACAACGCGTGCGACGGTCACTATGCAACGAACAAATAAAATCGGTGACGATCATAACGCGTAGTCCAGTTGTAGTATTGTTCGCCGACGCCGATTGATATGGGTGCAGCTGCGAAAAACGCTCGTCCTGACGTCGTGGCCAGGTGGATTTGTCTACCTGTTCCGTTAGTACCTACTTAACATTCATAATAATTGTGTCGTTCAATAAACAATCGTGTAATACTGCCATACAATTAACGGATATTGTAAAAGTGACCTATAATGACGATGACCGGTTTAGAAGTGCTCATTGGATAACCGTTTATACTTTGAATTCTATGTTCAGTTCATAATAGGTAGGTACCTAGTGTATATATGTGTTTACCTAAGTGTTGCTTGAATATGCATATTACTTATCAAAATTACCTCGGTATTCCTCCCTATGTTTAACCTGGCGATTTGCCTCCACGCAGGCCTACATTTTCTTTTCTGCCAAACAATTTCTATTTACTTGCCAAGATCTATTGAAAAACAATTCGTTGCTTCACAGGTGAATGTCCACTAATACAACTATTTATCACTAATGTAAGTCACATTATTATTTCGATCACTGCTGATTAAGATCGATCACATTTTTCATTATAGATAATCAATAATATAGAATAAAAACAACAACACTGGCCTGGCTAGATGTTAAGCAACATCTATCGAGCCGAACCATTATATCGGTGACCATTTCTTAAGACATGCCACGGACAGCACGAGCCGTCGTCGCCGCCTCCAAATACCATATTTGGAGCCCTAAAACAAAATCCGACTGGTCTCACTATTTAGACCAGTCGGAATTTCGATATCGCCCATGGGGTGTGGAGGACTAATGGGAGTCTCTCCACGGCAGTCCACTCTTTAGACGATTTGCCAGTATGGACTATTTAATATTTAGACCTTGTGTACCTGAGCTTTGGTTGGGAAAAGGCTTGGTGGCTGATGAGAATTGTACAGCATGATTGAAACTGATGAAATATAGGTACCTCCACAAATCAGAATATTAATCTGGGCATCACCATTCGTCCACTAAAATTATATAACATTACTATAAATCTTATTTTCCAGAGCTGACGGAATTCCGTCTAGCGCTGAAGGAGAGCCTGTCCCGTGGCATTCTGCGCACATTGGCGGCGCTGGGCGTGGGAGACGCGTACCTGCGGGGTCTGCTGCTATACCACCTTCACGCCGCGCTGGCAGAGCGCGCCAGGCGGACTCCAGACCTGTATGAGGTAAGATAATATCAAGATTTTCGACCGTAACCTACAACCGTCCCATGACGATCAATTTATTTGGTAACATGTAGAATAGGATACGGACATTAAGAAGATGCCAGGTGGCGAAGTGTTGATGTGTAAAGGCAATGGGACAAAATAACACCATGGGGGTCACCATGGTATTTTTCGATCCCTTTCATGGCGATATCTGGCACTATGTTGGGGCATGCCACTGGGGTGGACGGTACTGGATATTTGGATATAGTATTCCGTAGAAATCTAATATTGAAGAACATTTTCCGAAACTTGTTGCTCTACATTGCTCCATGTCTCCCTTATTGTCGGCTAGGCTATAATAATACCTAACATGTTTCGTACAAATACAATTTTTTCCTACCCCATTTATACGTAAATACGAAATAGAGTGGTTCTTGAGGAAGGTTCATGGCCAATTTTTTGTACAAAATATATGATTTGCATATCAAATTTCTACTAATTGCGCAAAACGTAATAAAGTGTTAGTGCGATCCTTTTTTTAATACCTAGAAATGGTCTTAGATCAATCCGACTTGGATAGGTTAGGTTAGCTTAGAATTCTTAAATAAATAGCTATGTGTCAAAAACTTAAATAGCTGCTAAAATTAATATATTTTGAGCTAATTATTTGCTGCGCAATCAGTATTTTTGCTTAGGAAAGTATTTTTTTAAGTACAAAACGAACGTTTTTTGATTAGGAGTTAAATACTACCAAAATAAAATTCAGAACAAGTAATTAAATTAAAAATTTAAAAATCCCCCGACTCACCTAATTCATTATTTAATACTCGTATCAACATACGTATAGTCTATCAACAATTATTCAGAGCTAATGCGAATTGCGCGGAGTGTGGTTACAGAATTAGAAATACATTCCACTCCTCATATCTTTCGAATGGCTAAACTGATTTTCATAAAACTTGCGGTATCGTGATGTATAAGTTATGACCTTTCATTTGATACCCAACACGGGTATATTTGAACACATTCAATTTTTCATCACCACTTTCACCCCTCATATCTTTGAAATGGCTTAACCGATTTTTATAAAACATAGCTAAGAACACTCTACCCTAACCCATCTTTCAAACAAAAGAAACAGAATCAAAATCGATTCATCCATTTGGGAGCTACGATACCACAGACAGACTTACAAACACACACACACACACACATCAAACTTATAACACCCCGTTCGGGTTTCCGTCGGGGGTTAAAAATATTTTATTTGGGGTACCTCCCCTACACGTAAAGTGGAGATGATGACTTTTTTCTCGCATCTACCCCATCGTATCATTTGATAGGTCTTTTAAAAACATTGAGAGGTTGCTTAAATGATTTTTTACTTAAGTATATGTTTGCGAGAAATTTAACTTTGAAGACTATGTTTTTGCAATAACAGAGCTTCCCCGGCGGGCGTCAAGAAACTGGAAAAATCATGATATCCTCCATGTAATAAACTTTGAAGGAAAACTATAACGGATAGTAAACCTCTGTTGGTTCAAGAGTTATTATGGGTAACTACGAAACCCTATCGTGGTTATGCGTGGCTTGAGACGCACTTCCCCAGTTTTGTTTTGTAAACAGATAGGCCTCCTCCAAGTGTCTATTATAAAGTGTGTGAATTTCAACAGGAACTGAAGGCTGAAATCGAGAGTACTATAGAACAAGCCTACAATATACTTCAAGGAGATATATCCGCACCGCCAGATCTCGAACTGAGACGTCGTTACCTCGGTCAAGACTCTGATAAGTCCCAAGAAGAAAGGTTCTTCATCTTAGATGTATAAACGTGACAGATTTTTGTATTTAATTTATCCCTTCTCCATAATGTCATGATAAAATCTGTTATGGTATTAAATTATTGTGGTTCCAATGTTGTTTGTGTAAATAATCTACGATAAACAAATACTAGGAAAGGAACCCATTGTAAGTCTGAAGTTAGCATTAACTACCTACAGCTAAAAGCAGGCACCTATACCAAGTAGGTAACCTAACCGGGTGTGGTACGCTCCAAGGCGCTCTACGGGGCGCCTATTTGGGCGGATGCCCTCAGCGCCGCGAACGTCGTTCAGCTGCGACGACCGCAGCGGATCGCGGCGCACAGGGCTGCACGGGCGTACCGCACCGTGTCTTTCGAGGCGGCGTGCCTGTTGGCACAAAGTCTCTCTCAAAGCAGGGGTCCTTAAGAGGGTCTACGAGGAGGGCGCCATGGTGCGACAACAAGGAGGTCGCCCGTTGCCGGAGCAGGTCGATCGCTGGAGACAGGAGGCTCGCGACGATCTGTTCCGGCAATGGGCCTTGAGATGTGCGGCTCCAACCGCGAGCCGAGTGCTCGTGGGGGCCATCGGTCCCGTGCTCCGTCAGTGGGTGGAGCATGCGCAGGGGGCTCCGACCTACTTCCTCACCCAACTTCTCACGTTTTGCCAAATTCCTGTGGGAAGTGGTGGGGATCCTGTCGGAGCCCGTTTGTCATCACTGCGCAGGCGGCGCCGTAGATACGCTCGCTGTGTGCGCCGCCTGAGACACGCAGAGGTTGGCCCTCACGGGCATCATCCGCAGTGTAGGTTCGCTGCCGGCCGTCATTCTCTCTATGGCCGTCAGCGAAGAATGTTGGGCCGCCGTCGCCTCCTTCGCTCGGGAGGTGATGGCGGCAAATAGAGAGGCCCTGCGCGAACGGGAGCGTGCAGGGCACGCTTCCGCCCCGCCGGGCACCAGTCAGGGGGTGACGGCGTATTGCATACGCCCAAGCCCCCGACTGATAGGGCCATGGGCGGTGGGTCGGGGGGCCCACCGCTCACGCGAAAGGCCCCGAGGAGTCCGACGCTCCTTATGTGTTTCGGGGGCGTCACTTCTGTTGTTTGGGGGGGGGGGGGGGGGGGGGGGGTCGGTAAAACCGACCGGTAGGTAGATAGTTTTACCAGCAACATTATAATACAAAGTCCTAGTAGGTAACCATGCCAAAAGTAGGTCTTATTTCAAAAATAAAAGTGCAAGGACGATCATGAGTTGTGAATTTGTACTCACTTTTATTTAGGTAGGCGTTGATATTCTATGCTACTATTATAAAGAGGAAAGATTTCATTGTTTGAATTGAATAGGCTCCATAAATCCGTAACTACTAAACCGGTTTTGAAAATACCTTCTAAGATGTATGTAGTTAGCTACAACACCGCATTATCCAAAAGGCGGATAAAGCAACTGCCTAGGGGCCCGCATCGACTAGGGTCCCCTACCAAGAAAGAAAAAGTTTCATTCTAAATACAACTTTTTTTTTTGGGGGGGGTGTAGCTTTTCGCGTCCGCAGGCTTGACCTTATTTGCCCTGCACGTGCTCCCCGGGTGGTGCTAAACGAACAGCAACGCCGAGTCACGGGCGGCGGTTAATTAACCTGTCTACGGGCTGCCACAAGCCCTGAGGGACTAAAT
The DNA here is from genome assembly GCA_963556515.1 of Nudaria mundana. NCBI lineage: Eukaryota > Metazoa > Arthropoda > Insecta > Lepidoptera > Erebidae > Nudaria > Nudaria mundana. Next base: position 17,874,355 of record OY748291.1, on the reverse strand, counting down.
CCCTTCAAGAATAGTGGTCATGGTGCCTTGGGATTGGGAAAGTAACATGTGTAATGTGTATCCCCGTTAGGTGGACAGCTGCGCCTAACGTAGACTAACACCTAAGATCTATATAACCAATAGTGCCCCCGGCATACAGCGATGCGGAAGGCAAAGGGAAGATCACCGCATTATCATTCCCAGGAAAATCTGTATGGCCGACAACCAAAAAACCACGGCCCTCAGTTCCCGGCAGACCTTCAATGGTCACAGGGTGCTAAGAATCTCCGGGTCGGCCATTAAGATAGCGACATGGAATGTGCAAAGTATGTATACTGAGCAGAAGGCGATTAACATCGAGCGAGAGATGCAAAGATTGCATATTGACATACTCGGCATTAGTGAGGTCCGTTTGGTGGGCGCGGGAGTACAGAACAATAGAGATTCTGTATTGTTCTACAGTGGAAATGACACCAAGGATCACTGGAATGGTACAGCTATTATGTTGCGGAAAGATCTTGGGAGTTCAGTGATAAACTTTAGACCCATTTCAGATAGGGTGATGCTGCTTCAGTTTCAGGCCAAACCGGTACGCTTAAATATTGTGCAAGTATATGCGCCCACTGGCGGGGCGCTGATGAAAATGTTGAAAAGTTCTATGCTGATATTAAGGACGCCTTATCGAGTGTGAAAAAACACGAAATCAACATAATCATGGGTGACTTTAATGTGGGTGACTTTAATGCTAAGGTGGGCGACTGCGCTTTCGAAAGTATAGCTATTCGAGGACCTATTCGGACCGGAGAGGAGCTATTCGGACCATATTACCTCGAAAAGAATGATCACTGGACTTGGCTAGTCTTAGTTTAGGGACAGTTATTTTGTGTTTGTTTCTGGTGTTATGACTATGAACGTCGCTAAGAAGAAAACTTATCAAGATTTTTCCGAACATGCAAGATATTCTCATAGATATTCTCATATATTGATGAGAAAGATGGTAATGTGAGAATATCTATTTCTCTAAAACGGTCACTTAAAGATTCACGAGGCCCCAAATTGTAAACAGCCGGAATCGTCCTTTTTTTTGCATGACAAAATGAGCGCCAGCGGTACCCTAAAAAGCCACTAGCCATGCATTCGAAAAAAAAACCGACTCCCTAAAGGACCTGAATCCATGATGTGAAATAATTTAAAAAAATATAGTCAATGTCATTGTCTGTCAAGTGTCAAGTCAAAACAACAAACAGCAGTCAAAAAGCTGTCATACCCTGTTATTGAAAACAACACTGATGTACAGTCAGCACTGATGTAGTTAGTTACAGTCAAGGTACTCTAATCTATAGGCGCAACCAAATAGTCAATGATATCGGTACAAACAAAGTTTCCTTATTGTTGACAACAATGTAGTCGCTCCAAAGGGCGTTTAAAGTGTCACAGAGATAGGTTCAGTCAAAATGTTTAAAAATATCGTAACATGCTAAATGAGACATCAAATGCGCACGCATACTTGTCTCTTTCATTTCGAACATGACGTCGTAGACTGGTTTTTGTTTATAACAGTTGTAAATAAAGGATCACAGCATGTATTGTTATAGAAATAAACCAACCAACTAAAACTTAAACAAAATACAGATGAAGACAGAAACATAGTGCAGCGAGCTGTTAGCAATCGATTTATAAACTCCAGGAGTATGTCGGTGGAATTTGGCATATCACAGAGCACAATAAGACGACGCCTGCGGGAACATTAACGCCGAAGCATAAAGCGCAACGTTTACAGTTCGCACAATTTTTTTTAAATTTTAATCAAAATCAAAATCAAAATATCTTTATTCATGTAGGTCACAAAGTAACACTAATGAACGTCAAAAAAAAAAAATGCTTCTACATTTACATTTACCGCCAGATTCGCAAGACTTTCCTCACAGGCTCTACCTATTGAGCCTGTGAGGAAAGAACCTGGCAAGAAAAACTCACGGCCACTCTTTTTATTCGTCAGTAAATACAATGATTCTGTTACAACAATAAAAAGAGGACAAGGGCAGTACGTGACCATGTGTGGACCAACTTAAAAATAATGAATCTCTGTTATTCACAAAAAAAGTTAAATACTAGTTAAAGGTGCCACATAATCTCAAAGTAATTTTGATAATGTGATCTTTGTAGATGAAAAAGGTTTTTGTTCTTCTGCCCAGAGACGCTTATCTCTATACTGGACATTGAACACAAGATATGATGAAAGAAATGTCTTCCCTAATAATCGCAGTGGTCGGATCACCTTAGGATTTTGTCCAAGATGACAGTTCCGTACACAACTCCAGAGTTGTTCAAAATTACTTGGAAGGTAGCAGGGGCCTGGAGTTAATTCCGATGCCGCCTCATAGTCCCGACCTAAACCCAATTGAAAATTTGGGGGGTAAAATGGTTCAGGTATGGGATGGTACACGAGCACGAACCACTTTAAATTTAAGGACTCACGTTAACGAAATATGGGAGTCAATGAGAGGGGACAATTTTTGTTACAATGCTGTACAATCGATGAGAAGACGTCTTTCCGACGTAATTCTTGCAGATGGAGGCTACACACGATTTTAATTACTTATTTCGCAGTAAAACTGCACTAACCGACTTCAAAGAACGTAAATGTACTTTAACTCAATAAATCTATGCAAATTTAACTTATTTTTTTATAACACCATTCGTACAAAGGTCGAATTACAATAAAAAGAGTTTTGCGTACAACTGTTATAAACAAAAACCAGTCTACGACGTCATGTTCGAAATGAAAGAGACAAGTATGCGTGCGCATTTGATGTCTCATTTAGCATGTTACGATATTTTTAAACACTTTAACTGAATCTATCTCTGTGACACTTTAAACGTCTCGCCCTTTGGAGCGACTACATTGTTGTCAACAATAAGGAAACTTTGTTTGTACCGATATCATTGACTATTTGGTTGCGCCCATAGATTAGAGTAGGTACCTTGACTGTAACTAACTATTAGACGCTGACTGTACCTACCTACATTGTATGTATTGTTTTCATTTTACTGTGATTGTATCCTACCATAAATTATTGTTTAAAAAATATACCTTTTATTGCCCTCTTTAGTGTTGTACCTACATCAAAACATCAAAACCTAATGGTGGATAATGTATTGTTCTCGGTCTTGATAGGTGCTTTTGTTATTTATAGCTAATACTCACTTTATCTCTACGTTAATGACCTTTTCAAAGTTATTTTACTACTCTGTTTATCAGTACCAGATTGCTGTATCAAATCCCATTCTATTTTCAACATTAGCACGAACAAGGAGTGCATTTTTTACTAATATGTCGTCCAATCCTCAAGCTTTGTTGTTATCATCGTCAAATTGTCATGGTTTTCCCATGCTAGAGTTTGCTAAACATGACATATGCACATTACTGACAAAGTGAGTTTGTAGATATTTATTTTGCCCTATAACTTAAAAAAGAAAACTTAAATGTATCATTTATTTCAGAAATAGTGTAACTGAATTGATCTTTGTGCCCTATGCCCAAATGGATTATGACGGCTACACCACTAAGATAAAAGAAACCATTGAACCGTGGGGGTTCAAAATTACAGGACTACATAAATATTCCGACCCTACCAATGAAATTAAGCGCACAAAAGCCATCTTTATTGGAGGAGGCAACACATTCCTTCTTCTAAAAACACTTTATGAACATAGTTTAGTGGATTTAATAAAAAATCAGGTATATAATGGTCAATTAATATATATAGGAAGCAGTGCTGGAACTAATGTAGCAACTAACAGCATTCATACCACAAATGATATGCCTATAGTATATCCACCAACATTTAACGCTATTGGTATTGTACCTTTTAATATCAACCCACATTATATTGATACAATTGAAAGTGCTACCCATAAAGGAGAGTCAAGGGATCAAAGGATAATAGAATACCTGGAAATGGGACATGCAAAACCTGTGCTAGGTTTGAGAGAAGGATCAATGTTGCACATTGAGGGTAATAGCTTAACTCTTAAAGGAGTAGCCGGTGCTGTATTATTCAAGCCGTAAGTTATTTCATTAAAATTTTATTATGATACTAACATTTAGAAACAATTTTATGATCTTATCACTAATAAGAATAATTGATAATGTTTGTTACAGAAAAGAAATGAAGACAGAATATCCTGTTGGTGCAGATGTATCATTTTTAATGTGTTCATAAAATACACAAAAGCATATTGCAAAATGTATAATATAATCCAATCATATATAAATATGTTTATATACCTAATCAATTAATGTTAGAAATAAAATGATGTTATGAAATACTTCCTATTAATATCTGAAACCACATTGCACTTATTTACGAGTATATTCTAATGGAGTCTATGAAGCTGACTGTTTCACTAAAATATTTTATTAAAAATGTGCATTGTATAACCACATAAAATCCACATTTAATGTCCTCATATTATGATCAATGCTTTGGAGTAAGAAATATTTTGAAACACTAACATTTAGTATTTGAAAATGCACTTCAAAAGTTTTTTGTTTAGCGATGTCTAACTCTGGATCTCCAGGGTTAGGGCTTGTGTCAGCCAGTAGCTGGGGACTGCAATAACATGGCTCTCGCAGCCTGAAACAGAGAAGCCTGTGGTGCATCTCGAGAAAGTCCTGTCCGCTCCGCTGTAGGTAAATGACACAAGTATCGTCGCAGAGCTAGATCACGGCGAGCACTTAAGCCACGCGTTATTTCACAACCAGATCCAAATAATACGGCACGTTGACGTTTCCGCTTTTCTTCTGCTACCTACAATGTAAAGGACAAATTAAAATCACAAATAAAAGGAAAGAATACCTACTAGCTTTGTTAACCTGATAAGGAGCAACAATTATATACTGTGTGCAACAAATATAGCCATACTATACCTAATCCTAACTAGATTGATATAAAAGTACATTGACACAGAGGAACATGTGTCAAACATCTGTCACTGTGGAGTGGGTCGGACGGCGAGCTCTCGAGTCGCCCATTTTGTATCGATTGTTTTTGGTGTCAATGACCTTTTATATAAATCTATTTGGGATTAGGTACACTTGTAAAATGAACAGCACCCAAACCAGACCAACATTATTATGCCACAATGAACAGTAAAACTAAGTACCTGAATAGCTGCTACTGGATGTATAGATGCAATATCAGGCTTGAACTCTGTTTTATTTTCCTGTGTATTTTCTGTACCATTTTCTGAAATATCATTTGTTTCAGTTTTATCTGCCTGTGTCTTATTAAACTCTTGTAAGCTTACTGCGTTTTTCTTCAATACATCTTCTACAATTTCTTTCCCTGCCATTTGTATAGAGAGACCTAAACGTGCGAGCACTCTCTCAGGTCTCCATCGATCTCGGGCACCGCCTGTTGACAAACTTGTTTGTTCACGCCGATGCACGTCCGCTACTAAACTTGCCCAGTCCACTCCAAGTGCGTCTCCTAGTCCAGCTAAAAAATACCATATTTCGAAATACTGGTTTAAACAACTATAGGCGAAAGTTGAAGAGTTTGGTTGAACACAGTAAATAATATCAGGAACTAGGGCCAAATTGCAAAAACATTTTGTGAACACTCCATTTATCGAGGAAGGCTATATAGTACACACTACGACCAATAGGAGAGGAGGGGTAATGAAAAATGTTTACAAAAGGGGCTAGTATTATTATAAAAAAAAAATTAAGATAATTTTAAAGTAGTACCTCTAGTTCGCTCCTCTTCTAATTCACCATCAGATATCTCTTCAAAATCTAAGTTAGCTACATCTTCATCATCCTTAGCATCATGTAATTCCTTTTCTTCACCTGCACCACTAGTGTCCTGAAAATTGTATTGATACATTAAATATCAACTTGAACACTATGAATGTGAGAACTAAAAGCCTAAGGTCATAGAGCTATGAAATTAAGAATATTTATCTCTTAGGCACACATAAATGACTTCAACCGATCTACACACACATTAACTTTATTCTACCTAGCATTTCCATCCCCTGGCCCACTGGAACAGATTTCGTTTGAAATAAGTGGTGCCCTTGTACTAATGATATTTCTGTATTGTATTCTTCTCGCTCTTATACCGTTATGTGTGTACATAAATAAATAAATAAAGACTATTAGTACTTCTAGCCTATAGATAATGTATATAGTTTGAGGCACCATCTATGATAAGACCGAAATTCATCACAATATTCAGGTTGAGGGGATACACTTTCCGTGTAGAAGAGTAATAAACACCCATCCACCACCTTTCACTTTTATAATATTACATAGATCAGAGGAAACCCTGGTGCTACCTGTGTAGACTCCTTTTCAGAACATTCTGGCTTAGATGCACTTTCATCATTTGGCAATGCAGTTTGACTGTCTTCGTCCACAACGGGATCTGCCATCTACAAAAATAAGATTACATACAGATAGTATGTTGACTTTACATAACAAAACACCATAAAATGCTATACATTATGTATGGTATGTATGTGCTGCCTTACATCTTCTCTATTTAGGATGTCATCGGGATCATCACTGATTTCACTAAGATCATCAGGTATAGGTTTATCATCAACTTCAACATCTGACCGTGGAGCCACTGTAGGCGCTACTTGAGTTGTTGGTGGAGTCTCTTTCACTGGTTGCTCTGGTTCATTCCTCATAGGCCTTCGTTTATTACCCTCCGATTGATGATCCATTCTCATACGCCCATATTCCTCTGAAATTATAAAGTAATAATTTTTAGTAAATGCAGTAGTACTAATGTTAATAAGTAACAGAATATCTTTTCAATCTCACCATGCATCCGTCCTCTATGAGGCCCGGGATGACCTCTATGATGCCAAGCATCAACTTCTTGATCTTTGTCACCCCACTCAGCCATCTGTATGAGAATTATCACATAAATATTAAACAAAATGTGATTACTTAATTACGGTTAAGATTAATTCTTAAAATAAATAATTATATAATCATGTTAACATACCAAGGTGAGGATATGGACAGCCAAGGAATATGTGAGATAGGATAAGGCAAGGAGTTTTATTGTTTTTACGATAATCAATTGGTTCATTCCAATACAAAGTGTGGTAGTACAAACTCATCTAAAGCAAAAGATTAGCAATTTAAGGCTTAAATTTTCTGGATCAGTACAGCATTATTCAAGTAAATTTTTTTCATAACCACCTGTGGATCATGCATAGGCCAACGTCTTTCTCTACCCCAATCTCCCCCACGGTAGTCTTCATTGTCCCACTCTTTGTGGGGGTGAATATATCCTCTTTCTCTATCCATTGACCCAGACCTTCCCTCCCATGACCGGTCACGACGTGGATGGCGATCATCGTAACCTAAAATCAGTAAAATGAGTTTATAACCTACATGTCTCTATCTAGTAATGAAAAAGCAATAAATCTGCAATTACCAATATCAACCCCTCTATGCTCATTAATGCGGTCACCATACAGTCTATCATCATCTTCAGCATAACCTCGGGGAGGTCCCGACATGTCGTATCCAGGGTCATAGTGTCTGTCTCTTCCCTGGACATAGCCTGGAGATCTATCATCTTCTCTAGGGCCATCATCATAACGATCCTCACCTCTTTCATAATGTTCTATATTTCGGTCATTGTCATACGGGCGATCCATACCAATATCAAAGTCAGCTTGCTCTCTGTCCATACTGTCCAATCTGTCTCTCTTTGTTGAACGATCCCTTTCAAGCCTCTCTTGTTTTCGGCCACCTCTATCGGAATGTGTGTCTTGTCTATCTTTGGATGTTGAAGAAGCTTTATCCAATTCTAGGGCTCTATTTGAGATTGCTGCTAAAGCAGCTAAACGTTCTTCGGGTCTAGGTAAAAGTCTTTCCATAGGTTTATTTGGTTTTTCCAACCCCTTGTCAGATCCACTTCTTCCACCTAAACCTCTGCCTCTTCTCTTGTTGTCATCTCTTTTATTGTCTTTACTTCTATCTCCTCTACCTCTATCTTTCCTGTCATGTCGATCTTTATCATCATGTTTTTCTTTTCTTCTTTCTAACGATCTATCTTTGTCCCTCTGTTCTCTGCCTCTATCCCTGTCTCTGCTAACTGATCTCTTTCTATGCCTATCAACACTACCATCTCTTCTTGATTGTTTCTTTGGAGAAACTGGTCTGCTTCGTTCTGAACTCTCCTTTTTTCTAATATCTTTGGAATGACGTGGAGATTTAGACCTAGCTTTTCTAGGAGATCTACTGCGAGGTCTAAGTCTCTCTCTTTCTTTTTCACGCTCTTTTTCCCTCTCTTTCTCCCTTTCTTTCTCCTTCATTCGTTCTCTCTCTTTATCCCTATCCCTAGAATTCTGAGGAGAGGCACTTCTTCGTCTTTGAGGTGATTTTCCATGTTTAGCTGTGTTTTTGTTAAGGCTTTTTGATGTGATTGGAGGTGTACCACCAGATTTTTTACCTGGGGACAGTGATTTTTTACCAATAGCACTTTTAGAGACTGGTTTCTTCTTAACAGAAGTTTCATGTTTTTTAACAAGTTTGTCATCTTTCTTTGCTACAGATTTCTTAGCTTCACTTTTGTCCCTTTTCAAGTTTTCACCTTTGATAAACTTTTTCTTTGAAGGTATATCACCATCTGAGGATGAGCTGGAGTTCCTTTTCAATTTGCCTCTTTTTACTTTACGCCTTGCCTCTCTACAACATTAAATTTATTAAAAACATGTTTCAGAGTTATGTAATTGTATACTCAAAACCCAACCTGAAATTATGTAAAATACTGCCATTACAACAATACTACTTTACAAAACTACACTGAATTGTATTAAAACTTTTAATAACTGTTCAATATAATCTCCACAATTTCTAAGACACCCTACTTCTAATATTCCTAAGGTCAACATTTCAACTATTTAAGGTCAACTGAAATTAGACATTTACAAACTATTCATACCTGCCAGAAGAGGAGGACGAAGAGCTATTATCTGACGATGACGACGACACACTTGAAGAACTTGAGCTACGTGATGAGGAAGTACTTGACACTGGTTTTTTTTTAGTATCTTTACGTACATCTTTACTAGAGTCCATTTTCAATTGCAACTCTAATTCACGTTGCAGCTGCAGTCGCCGTTTCTCAAGGACGTCTGTATCAGCATATTCTAAGTCATTCTGATCCCAGTTGTCGATTTCACCATCCGGACTCCGGCCTGAACGTACCACCACAGTAGAATGCAATCTACTCTTAGGATCATCCTTCACACCGCGTTTATGTTCACTATCTTTGTTGGCCGCCCTTTGTTTTGAAGGGCTTATTAGTGTATGTGTTGATGCAAATTTACAACTTTTACCGTAAGCGCAACTCCCGTTCTGAGCCCACTGTCTGCAATGTTCACTTGTTTTTTTGGCGTTAGACTTTTTAGTGCCAAGGCGCTCAAACACACTAGGCCTGTTAGCAAGATCCTTTGATTTCGGTAATTCAACAGTAATTTTTCTTTTACCTTGTTTTGACATTATAGAGGGAAAACATTCATCTCTCACACAATGAAACTATTTTTACCACATATTTTCGACCGGCACTATTGTGACGGCCGCCATTGTTGTTTATGGTCAATCAATCGCATCAAAGAGAATACCTACAATACTAAATCGCATCATAGACTATTAGTAGACCGACAAAGATAATTTAATCCTGTTGAGATCGACTTTACTGTGGGTCGTGGGATTTAGGATTCCAGTTGAATCCACCTAAATTCCGTAAGTATATAGTCTATCGCGGACCAGTATTAATTTACTCTATGGTGCAGATTCCGCCGGGCACCACTGGAAATTCCTTGTGTGCTTACCGAAGGCGCTCGGCAATAGACTCGTCCGATAATGTAGCCCAGCTTTACTGTCAAGGCACAAAAGGCGGTGAATGATGCCATGTGCAATTTGCAAAAAAAAAGTGGTCACTGTCAACTGTCAATTACGGTTATTACGGCTCCTCCGGCAGGCACGCTTTTTCGTTGAATTTCTAAAATTTACTTTGCCAAGGTCTATAAAAAGCAGGATAAACTATTGTACTCTTCCAGACTATTTCAGAGAAAGCAAAAAGAACCACCAGTATTTCACATTACATGTACACTATCAATTACTAGACAATGCCGGTGCTTGACGGCAAAGAAATAGATATATTCTTCGTAAGTACCTACTCGTCACAGAAATTAGAATGTGTAGATGTTCGGGAAAATACATAGTATGAATAACACACTGTATTTTCTCAAACATCTTGTTTTGCTCCTTTATGTTGATTTATGTGGCGGTATACTTTCCAGTTATGAAAGTATACCGCCACATAAATCATCAACAATGTAAAATTTGCTATAGTTTTATATTTTTTACATTTACTTTACCTGTTTCAGAGTGAAGAAGATCTTCCATATGAGGAAGAGATACTGAGAAACCCCTTCTCTGTGAAACACTGGCTCAGGTACATAGAACACAAAAAAGCGGCGCCTAAAAATGAAATAAATATGATATATGAGCGAGCCTTAAAAGAGCTCCCTGGTTCCTTTAAATTGTGGTACAACTATCTTAAACTAAGAAGAGCTCAAACTAAAGGCAAGTGTATAATAGACCCAGCTTATGAAGATGTCAATAATTGCTTCGAAAGGTCTTTAGTGTTTATGCATAAAATGCCTAGGATATGGATGGATTACTGTACATATTTAACAGATCAGTATAAAATAACAATCACTAGAAAAGCTTTTGATAGTGCCCTTAGAGCTTTACCAATAACACAGCATCATAGGATATGGCCTCTTTACTTGAATTTTCTAAAAAAGCACAATGTTCCTGAAACAGCTGTTAGAGTGTTTAGAAGATATCTTAAGTTAAGCCCTGAAGACACTGAAGAATATATTGACTACCTAATAGCTATTGACAAATTGGATGAAGCTGCAGTCAAATTAGCACAAATTGTTAATAATGAAAACTTTCAATCGAAACATGGGAAATCAAATCATCAGCTATGGAATGAACTGTGTGAACTAATATCAAAAAATCCTGATCAAATCCATACACTCAATGTTGATGCAATTATAAGAGGTGGGCTTAGACGTTACACTGATCAGCTGGGACATTTATGGAATTCCTTAGCTGATTATTATGTCAGAAGTGGTCTATTTGAAAGGGCAAGAGATATTTATGAAGAAGCTATACAAACAGTCACCACTGTGAGAGATTTCACTCAAGTATTTGATGCTTATGCACAATTTGAAGAACTGAGCTTGAGTAAAAAGATGGAAGAATCAGCTAAGAAAGCAAGTCCTACAGAAGATGATGATATAGATTTAGAACTTCGACTTGCTAGATTTGAATACCTTATGGAAAGAAGATTATTATTGTTAAACTCAGTACTTTTGAGACAAAACCCACATAATGTAGCTGAATGGCATAAAAGAGTTAAACTGTATGAAGATAAACCACATGAAATTATTGATACTTATACTGAAGCTGTTCAGACAGTAGATCCTAAACTAGCTGTTGGTAAATTGTACACTCTGTGGGTAGGATTTGCAAAGTTTTATGAAAAGAATGAACAAATTGAAGATGCAAGGCTTATTTTTGAAAAGGCTACACAAGTAAACTACGCTAAAGTAGATGATCTTGCATCAGTTTGGTGTGAGTGGGCTGAAATGGAAATCAGGCATGAAAATTATGAAGAAGCTCTTAAACTAATGCAAAAAGCTACTGTGTTACCAAGCAGGAAAGTTGCTTATCATGATGACACTGAAACTGTTCAAATGAGATTGTATAAGTCCTTAAAAGTATGGTCAATGTATGCAGACTTAGAAGAAAGTTTTGGCACTTATAAATCATGTAAAGCTGTATATGACCACATCATAGACTTAAAAATTGCTACACCACAAATAATCATTAATTATGGCTTATTTTTAGAAGAACACAATTATTTTGAAGAAGCATTTAGAGCATATGAAAAGGGTATATCATTGTTCAAATGGCCTAATGTTTATGACATCTGGAATACCTATCTGACAAAGTTTTTAAAAAGGTATGGTGGGTCTAAACTTGAGAGAGCCAGAGACTTATTTGAACAGTGTTTGGAACACTGTCCAGCAGAGTTTGCTAAAACTATATTTCTCCTTTATGCAAAACTAGAAGAAGAACATGGTTTAGCCAGACATGCTATGGCTGTTTATGAAAGAGCAACAACAGCAGTTCTTCCAGAGGATATGTTTGAGATGTTTAATATTTATATTAAGAAAGCTGCTGAAATATATGGTGTTCCAAAAACTCGTCAAATATATGAGAAAGCTATTGAAACACTTCCTGATGAAAAAGCAAGAGAAATGTGCCTAAGATTTTCCGAGATGGAAACTCGTCTTGGCGAAATTGATAGAGCACGTGCCATATATGCTCACTGTAGCCAATTGTGTGACCCTAGAATTACTGCTGAGTTTTGGAATACTTGGAAAGAATTCGAAGTAAGGCATGGTAATGAAGATACCATGAGGGAAATGCTTAGAATTAAGAGAAGTGTCCAAGCTACATACAACACTCAAGTCAATATGATGTCTGCACAAATGTTAAGTTCGGCAGCGCAAGCAGCTGGCACAATTTCAGACTTAGCTCCGGGAATGAAAGATGGCATGAGAATGCTAGAAGCTAAAGCTGCAGAAATGGCAGTACTAAGTAAAGGTAATATTGCATTTGTACGCGGCGAAACACAGGGTCTTAAGGAAAGTGGCGACAAAGTGGTTAATCCAGATGAAATTGATATTGATGACGAGCCTGATAGTAGTGAAGAGGAGGCAGAGGTCGCACCAGTTGAAAAGAAAGAAATACCAGCAGCTGTGTTTGGAGGTCTTGTAAAAGAAACAGATTAACAAGTCTCTGCATTGTAACTAAAAATAAATGCACTAATTGATAAATCTACTTTTATTTGTAGGTGCTTAGTTACAAATCATGTCACATAAAAATAAGCCTGGCTTTCAAGCTGCAGGATGGCACTATTTTTAGTAGTATGACATGCGGGGTGGGGTGGACAGTCTTGTTTATCAGATAACAAGAACCCATAACATAACACAAGCTTATATTATTACTAGCTTACTTTTGGCTCCAAGGCACTATGTAAAAAAATGTCCTAAATATGTATTTACACAGACCTCCAACCTGTTTGTAAGTCTGAATATTTATTGCCCTACAATACCTAGCATAGTGATATACAAATCTTAAATGGTTCCAGAGATTACCTAAGTATTTTTTACTCTGCTCCGAACTCCATCTCCGTGGCCTAAGGCCGCGGTCGCTCCATCGTCCATTCCCGGCGGGTGACTAAGGGGTACATAAACAAATCACATAATTAAATCAAAAACATATTAACTGCTTCGCTGTCGTGGTCGGTAGTGCATCGGCTTTCGACTCCGGAGTCTCGGGTTCGATTCCCGCGTGGAATCAAATATATATGTGTACCACAAATGTTTGTTTCGAAGTTTGGGTGTTTTCTATGTATAGGTACCTATATTATGTATGTATTTAGAAATATATAAGTATGTTTATCAGTTGTCTAGATCCCATAGCACAAGCTTATAGCTTAGTTTGGGCTAGATGACAATGTGTAAGAATGTCCAAAAATACATAAAATATTTTTATTTTTAATATTAAACGCAGATAGCCATTCTGTATCTTTTACCCAGACCTAAATCCTATAGAAATGTGCTGGTCTCAAATAAAGGGATATCTCGCCAGCAAAAATGTAAGTTGGAACCTTGCACAGATAAGTGATCAGGGTCAATGAAAAAGTACCGAGCCAGAGTGGGGGAAATTATGCACCAAGGTAACCAATTATTGGATACGTGATCATGTGGTTGAGATGGTGACAAACATTTAGGTATACAATACGCATTGGGGATGATAATTGAGATTCAATGGATGAAAGCTAGGGTAACAACGTTGACATGGCCACCGCTAGCCCAAACACCATGTAGGTATTTATTTTTAATATCACCATAGACGACTTCACGAAAGGAGTTTCAACATTACCTTAATTTTGGTAATTGGGTTGAATCATCAAATGGATCGAATTGGGTTTATAAACATTGGACACTGAATCAAACATGTTCTATTTAATAATATTATCTGATTTATTTTTAGTTTAGTTCAACAACATGTCTACTTTCGTGCGCGACAACCCTTTCACTCTCTTCCAGCATTCTTTTTATGTGACTTGAGTTAAACAATATATTATTTTAATAAGCAATATTTACAACAGAAAAAATCACAGAACACATCATATTATTATATAATATTATTATGATTGGAAATTGTTACATCCTGAATTGAATTACATAGTAACATTCTTATAAAGCATGACAACATAAACAAAACAATGTATCTTTTTAGCATTACATACTAAGCAAGATAAACTTGTATTTTATATTAAAAAATGGTAGTAAGTAACAAATCAACAACATATAGTTGAAACTGGTTATGTACTCGTAAATTTTATATTATATCTCTGGGTGGTGTGATAAAATGTAATGAATTGGAGTACATACTCTGCTGCTCTGTATAATTTAGAGTACGTATGTCATTATGAACACCTCCAAACATGATAAGTTCCCCATTTCCTTTGACCAAAGAATACATTACTAATTCTTCTGGTGCACCAGTCATTTCACCTAAACGAGGACAAAGCCAACTGACATAGTTGTAACTGTTTCCATTAACCACAGTTGAAATATCCAGCACATGCATTGACAAAGTGTTCCTTTTAATTTTTTTCACTGCAGGTTGCTGTATTGGTGGGTTAGGCGGTAAAGGTGGTGGTTCTCGTTGTTCTAAATGAGCTATATGTCTTTGATTAATGAGATCATTATCAGGAGCTGTGCTACTGGACGGATCACAGGCAAATGCAGCCATCCTGTACTTATTGGCCTCCTGTAATTGTCTTACTATTTTCATCCCTTTATTCTGAAATAAAAGTAATTATAAGATTGCAAGCCAAGGCAATATTGATAATAAGTTACTTCTAATAGAATGCTTTTCTTTTCTAATAGAATGCTTTTCCAAAAGAGTTAATGTATGTATGTACACAATACCTACTAACCTTATTTTTATTTCTTCTCATGGCCAAGTCTTTTTTTCCAGCATCTAAACTGTTGTTAGGTCCTACAAACAGGCTATTTTGTTCAGAATATGGTTCTCTACCTCCTCCTTCTTGAACTTGTTCATTACTAGGACCAGCAACTGGCTCATTGTCATGTGCTTGGTCTTGCCTTGGATGATTTGATGGTCTTCTTTGTAGCACCCCTCTTCTGCCATTTATGTTCTGATCTCTATCCAAAGGTATTTGTAACCTCTGTTCTATACGCACTGATACAGGTTCTCCTTCAGGTCTATTCATAGCAGATAGCCTGACTGCTGATGTCACTAAAGGTTTTGCACTATTCCAACCATTCCTACTTCTACTCAAGCTTACAACCTTATCACCAACCCTGCAAGCTGGATTACACCATATGTTTGCTGAAGCCCACTCCTTATTTTTTACAGCTATTTCTTTCCAAGTCCAAGTTGGCCCTTTCATTGTAAGTATCCAACAATCGCTATAGACAAAACTATTGCGTAGTGTTTGAACTCCACCCAATAACATTAATCTTTCAGAATCCAAACAGATGAGTGACTGGGCATACCGTGGTGATGGTCTTGGCTTTGTTGTTGGTTGTTTTCTCCATGTAAATAAAGGTATATCAAGGACCCATAAATCATTTGAGCATTGAATTTGATAATTAAGAGCTGGAGACATTACCAAACCTCCAAAAACAATCATTTCTTCACCGTTCATGCAAGCTGAATGCCCTGCCATAGGTGGAGGGCTGTTTATAGCATTTATAAGGGCCCACTTGTTAGTATTCACACAATAAAAATGAATTTCATTGAACATAGTAACATTTTGATAATATTGGGAATGTGAAGGATATGTCCAGCCTCCAAAAACTATTAGGCAATCTTTATATTGAACCATTGAGGTATATGCTTTTGGCACAGGATATGTACCTGTTGCTAAGGGTCTCAACCATTGTCGCTTAGACAAATCAAATCTCCACAGGTCATTGAATGAAGTTGCATTAGTGGTACAACCACCAAATATGTACATACTGTTTTCGAGGACACAAGCTGAATGGGAAAATCTTTTAGTGATTGTTGGTCCTATATCAGAAGAAGCTACATTTGTCCATAATATATTGAACTCACCAACAGCTTTAATTAATTTAATTGAAGTTTTATGGAGAACATCTGAAAATCATATTACAGCAATTAGTAGTTAATCAATCTAGGTACAAAGGTACAGCAAAAGATAAAATACAATATGTTTACACTCACTCTGAGCACAGTTATACCATCGTTTACAAACAATCATACAATTCTGAAGATCTTTGTAAGGTGGTAGAAATCCTAAAATAAACTCGAGCACTTCATCTGGAAGATCTTCAATAGTACTCTCTAGGATATGTTCATGCAATGCCAGTTGTATTACGTCCATTTTTAAAATATCACGTTACTTGAATCAATAAAAGTAATTGCAAGATACTTATATTCAAAATTGAAAACATTGAAACTATTCAGAAGCTAAAATAGGCGAAATTTTTTGATGACAAAATTGACAACTTTCACTTGAATTTGACACTGACTGAATAACATCTGTCATGACATGACAGTACAAATCTTGGGTAGTTTGCGACCAAAAAGATGATCTGCCATTTTGATCTTGCAGGGTTAATATAGTGTAAGTGAGATAACAGAGAAATTCCAAATTATTTGCCCTTTTTCTTAATTATTTTTCCGTCAGAGTCATATTGTAGTAGTAAATAAGTGTTTGTAAGTATTTTTTCGGTTGTCTGGTAGGATGGGGGATCCTCCGGAACCCCCCGATCCACCGGATATTTTTATGTCTGTTGAAGAGTTTTCGCCTTCTCGTATTAGTCATCAAAAAAGACGAAATGAATCTCAAGAACATGTAGCTGCGCCCAAAAAAACCATTTTAGATGCTGAATCTGCGTCAGCTTCGATCCAAACCATATTCAATCATCCTACAATGGTGTTAGGAGTTAAATCCTACGACGAAAATGACAAAGGTCCGTTTGTAGTTATAGTTTCTAAAAAAGACGAAAATTTACTAGCAGGTTACTCGGTAAAACCTATTAAATTCGGTCAGTTTTTAGTTGCCCACAAAATTTAAAATATTTCCATGGGGGGAGTTAAAAGGATAGGCAGGAATAAAAGGTCGGTTCAATTTTTAAATGCCGTTGACGCAAACAATTTCCTTGCGAATTCAATTTTAGTCGACAATAAATATGAGGCTTACATACCTTCATATAACGTTTCAAGGATGGGTGTAGTCCGTACAGTTCCCGTTGACCTTTCAATGGACGAATTTGTGAACTCAATAGCCCTACCACCTGGCATTGGATACATTCTCAAAGCTCGTCGCCTCAATAGAAAAACCATTGGTAGTGACAACATGGTTACATATGTTCCAACTCAAACAATAGTCATCACATTTAGGGGCAAATCCCTCCCTTCCCATATATACTCATTCCATACATCCCTTCCCGTAGAACAGTATGAATTTCCCACTATTCAGTGTCTCCGTTGCTGTATGTATGGCCATGTGGCTGACCAATGTCGGCAATCTTCACCTAGGTGCTACAAATGCGCACAACAACACCAGGGCAATTCATGCACCATGAGTGTTGCAGAAATTATTTGCCTTTACTGCAATCAACATCATGTAGCCACCGACAGATCCTGCCCCGAACACAAACGTCAAAAGGACATTAAATCTCTCATGGCTCGTGAGGGTGTATCCTACATGGAAGCCTCACAAGCCACTCCTCTTGTTATTAAATCATTTTCAGCTGCTGCAAAATCCTCCACTCCTCAACTTTCTCAATCATCATCCGCCTCCATTTATCCCTCTCAGTCCACAACATATAAAAAAAACATATTTAAGTCTCCTCGTCCTCATGTTCCCCTTGGCAAGTCTTATGATAGGATTGCTCATCAAGCACTCATATCACAAGATGGACATTCCTCCCCTAATGGCTGTGCATTCCCAATTTCTCAGTCCTCTTGTTCTCAAGATATTTCCCAAGATCTGCAATCTTCACAAAGTCTTCTTCTTTCTGTTTTAAACATGATTATATCTATTATCTCACAAAATAACATCTCTTTACCGCCCAACGTTGCCCAATCACTTACTAATTTCTTACTTCCTCTATCATCCAATGGACCCGACTATAATACAGTGGAACACTAAAAGCCTCAGACCTAAAAAACCTGAACTGTTCTCACTGATTAATAAGTATAACCCTGTGGCGATAGCTGTCTCGGAGACATGGTTAGTACCTGGTAGTACATTTCATATTCCAGGTTACTCATGTCTTCGGGATGACAGAGCTGATGGCTATGCTGGTTGTGCTCTTTTGCTCAGTCGTAAACAGTCTTTTGCTCAGATTACCCTTCCCTCTCACTCCCCTCATATAAATATTGTTGCTGCCAGGTTATGTAATTTGTCATTCATTTCCTTGTATATCCCTCATCCTTGCTCCACCCTGATCCCTGACCTTCTTTTACTGTTTAACTCAGTCCCTCCTCCTGTAGTCATTATGGGAGATTTCAATGCTCACCATACTTCCTGGGGGTCCAGTCTTTGTGATGCATTTGCTTATGCCTTAATAGAAGTTCTGGATGAACTTAACTTGTGCATTTTAAATTCTGGATCCCCTACCCACCGAGTTCTCCCTTCTCAAAACCTTTGTGCTTTTGACCTCACTATCTGCTCTCCCTCTCTTTCTCTTATGTCCTCTTGGTCAGTTCTTGACCATTCTCACGGAAGTGATCATTTCCCTATTATAATAAAATTTTCTATGACTATATCTCGTCCACTGAATTCATCCCCCTCTTTTAGATACAGGTTGTCTGGAGCAGATTGGCCTGCCTATGGTACATCTTTGGAGTCCAAAATATCATCTCTGTTAGTTCCCACTGACAGCAATATTATTCAGTCCTACAACCTATTCCGTGACTCCGTTATCTCCTGTGCGAATGTCCATATTCCCATTAAAGTCCCTTCTAAGTCCATTCTATCGACCCCATGGTGGGACGCAGAGTGTACTGACTCTGTTAAATTCAGATGCGAGGCTGAATCGAATTACAGCAGATCTATGACAGTTGAAAATCTGCTTATCTATCAACGTCAAGCAGCACTGACTCGAAGAACCCTGTCCGCAAAGAAAAAAGAAGGCTGGACCCGGTTCTGTGAGAACCTATCTCCCAGAACCCCATCTTCAATTGTTTGGAAACAAATAAAAAGATTCAGAGGGTCCTGTAATATAGTCAACGATACTGACAACGATTTGACATCGTGGGTTGACGCCTTTGCTGATAGGTTAGCCCCACCATGGGTTCCTACTTATGACTCTATTCCATCCGCTGTCCGCCCTTCTGCTCCTACTCAACATGAGGGAATGTTTAATAATAACTTCACAGCTCAAGAATTCCAGCTATCAATCGAGGGATTAAAAGACTCAGCTCCAGGGTTTGATCAAATCCCATATTCTTTTATTGTCAAGGCTCCAGTCGCTGTCCAAATTCACTTTCTGGACATAATTAATGTCATTTTTAACAGTGGGAGTATTCCTCCTGATTGGAAAACTCAAATTATCGTCCCAGTCCTTAAACCTGGTGTTGACCCATCCTCCCCTAACAGTAGGCGCCCGATAGCTCTGTCCTCAGTGATGTGCAAGATAACAGAGCACCTTATAAAACACCGTTTGGAATGGTTTTCGGAGAGCCGAGAAATTTTGGCTAAGTCCCAGTTTGGCTTCAGGAGGAATATGGGTACCCTGGATAGTCTTAGCATTCTAACTTCCGAGATTCGTATATCCCTCCTTCAAAAGAAATATATGGCCACTGTTTTTTTAGACATTCAAGCAGCTTATGACAATGTTCTTCTTCCGGTACTCAGAAATAAACTTCTTCAACTGAATGTTCCGGACAAGTTAGTCCATTTCTGTGCAAACCTTTTAATGGAAAGATCGATAATTATCAAGAACCAGAACTGCCTTCTTCCCCCTAGAACCATCTGGAAAGGTCTTCCCCAGGGCTCGGTTCTAAGTCCCCTCCTTTATAGTTTGTATACTTATGATGTCGAGCAAGTAGTCCAACCATTTTGCCAGATTCTTCAATATGCAGATGACTTAGCTCTGTACTCTTCGTCTTTCTCTATTGAAGAACTTTCAATAAACCTAAACAATGCCCTAATCCACTTAAATCATTGGCTTCTAAATCATGGTCTTTCTTTATCCCCTTCTAAATGCAAGGTAGTTGTGTTTACTAAGAAAAGAAATATTCCATCAGTTGACTTGCAGATTGAAGGTTTGCCAATCCCTCAATATTCTAATGCTAAATTTCTTGGCTTGTGGCTTGACTCAAGAATGACTGGGTCAACTCACTTTGATTACATTAGTAGTAAATGCATCAAAAATATTTATATCCTTCGGTCACTTTCTGATGCATGGTGGGGTTCTCACCCATTCAATCAAAAATTATTATATAATGCAATTGTTCGCAGCCATATGGATTACGCTTCATTTTTATTAGATCCCTGCAATAAATCTTCTCTTGCAAAACTAGACAAAATTCAGTCAAAATGTTTGCGTATTATCCTTGGAGCAATGAAATCTTCCCCAATCAATGCAATGCAAGTAGAAGCAGTAGATCCTCCTCCTTTCCTCCGTAGACAGTACTTATCGGACAAGTTTCTTTTCAAACTGGTACAAAACTCTCAGCATGTCCTCTTGGATAAACTCGGCCTTCTTGGTGATTTATACAATATAGGTTCAATCTCTTGCCCTGATAACCTTCCTTGCATCTTATAGTTTCATAAAATTCACCCGTCTCTCAAATCCTGTCATTTGGTCCCAACTAAATCCTCTGTATTCTCTTCCGTATGAAGCTATCATTTATTCTCCTCCAATAATACTTGACATGGGGGTCCAAAAACATGATATTTGTGCTAACTTTGCCTTCAATAATTCAATATCCAATAATTTCGATGGGTGGACTAAAATCTACACGGATGCTTCTAAGTCAGACTATTGCGGTTCTGTAGGAGCGGCTGTATGGATTCCAAAGTTCCACATTATCCTTAGCTTTAAATGTCCCTCTATGACTTCAGTTTTTACGAGAGAGTCTATAGCTATCCTTGAAGCTATTCTGTATGTTTTATCTCATAACCTAAACAATTCTATAATACTATCCGATTCCAAAAGCTGTCTCCAAGCAGTTAATTCACACCCCTTCCGCACTAAGTCCAGGTCCCCTATCATTTTTAAAATTAGAGAGGCGCTCTTTAGGTGTCATCTAAAGAGTCTTGCAATCTGTCTCGCTTGGATCCCCGGTCACTCAAACATTGCGGGTAATGAAACAGCTGACTCATGCGCAAAACAAGCAGCCAGACTAGGCTCTTTGGAGTATACTGAAATATCGACACAAGATCTGTCACAAGTTTCAGGAGACAGCTTATCTCGTGCATGGAACGAGTTATGGCGTCTGTCTCAAAAAAAGAAGGGTAAATACTATGGTGACATCCAACCACTCGTGCCCAAAAAGACATGGTTCTTTAAGAATTGGTGCTTTGGAAAATACTCGACATCGGTAGTTTCTCGTCTCCGCTTAGGTCATGCATGTACGCCAGTTCACTTGGCAAAGATTAAGGTTAGGGATCATTCTCTTTGTGAATGCGGTTTGGATGAAGGTGACGCGGATCACATCTTCTTCTCCTGTCCAAATCAACGAATTTCTCTTTACGATGTGCTTTCCTCTAATATTCCTCTACCTACATCTTTCAAAACTCTTCTAGCCCTGGTCCATACCCCTTTTATCAAGACCCTTTGTAAATATATTGAATATAATAAATTAAAACTATAGGTACCTACCTACTTAAATTACGTAACCATATCCCCCCTTTTTTGTGGTCTCTTATCTATTTATATCTTAATGTATTGTGTAGTTAGTAGTTACTGTAGATAGAATATTCTTTATCTATGGTAGTTTAAATTGTATTCTTTTATCTTTTATGGTATTTTTTTTGTTTAGACTCTGACTGAGTTATGGAATTACTCGGCCACCGATCATAATTTCGACCCACAGTTAAAATCTCCTACGTTATTAGCTTTACTCACTGGTCATTGGCAAGTTGCTGCAAGTGCAAGCAGAGGCCATAACAAAGAATTGAATTGAATTGACCAAAAAGATAAAAATGGACTAGTTCGTTGTCAAAAGGTTTATTATTATAGATCATCTATTTTACAGTATATACATAATTATAGACTAAAAATATTTACATTACAAAATATCGTTTAAAAAATCCTCCGCGTCATTGCCGACTGGGAAGGTTCCCAGAATGCTGGCTGTTGCCACGTTGGATGGCGATACTTATACTTTGGGCCAGAAAATAGCCAGCCTTCTGGTCCTGAGAAGCATCGATTAGGCGTTTAGCAATGTCTCTATAAAGGCGGCGAGCACTCGGACCCCATGATCCCAGTGTCTCAACCCCAAACGGCTCAAATATGTAATCACCTGAGGTTAGCATATTTACGTTGTTTAAGGCCTTCAGCCGATGCAGCAGCAGCGCCGGCACATCCGGATGTGCTTGGAAGGTGTGAAGGTGCTAAGGTGTCAACGCATGTAGCGTCCCACACCAAAGGCCTTCCCATCTTCCACGGTAGCAACGACATACCGTCCGGTCTCTTTCCATCGCTTCGTGCTAAACCATTTGGTTCACATACGGCCGGAAGACCTGCGGTGGAAAGAGCCCTATGAATTATGTCGTTTAGAATAGCGTGCCGAGGTATACGACCTGCGCTTCTGCTACAAGACAGGCCATGGTATCCCAGATTATCGACGGCTACTCCACAGGTGCAATGATGCGGGGATACACAAGGTGTACCCAGCTGAAATAAAGACAAAACCTACAGAATATAGGTTTTAATTAACATAAAATTGTACGTTATTTTAGGAGAGAAAACGCGGAGACATTACAAATGTCATTGTTCTATCAATTACATAGATCTAACCTCAGACTAGTTGGTCAAAAATTAATACAATTGTACTAAAGTTTTGTAACGATGAAATACCTAACTTGCCACCTGTTTGTTGGTTTTTGGAATAAAAGACAGGAGCTCGTAATAATACGTGTCGTGTATTTCAGTCGGCCATGTTACAAAGTATAGAAAGACGGAAGTGAACATAGACAAGACAATATTGATATAATCTAAGCATAGACTAAACTAGGCTATGGCTTACAAGCTAATATAATATTATGACATCTTCCCTTTAAGTAACTTTAACTTATATTTTAGATTCTTATATAAAAATAACAAAACGCATTTTAGTGTTTTGACACGAGACAATTTGACGTTTTATAAGATTCTGACAGTTGACATAATTTGACGTTGTCAATTCGACGATTGTTTCTAAATGTAAACAAACAATGGTTTACAACATTTTAGTTTACTAATTAATTACTTATAACTAAGTACATGACAATGAATACAAAACAATGTTTATAAGACTGTGTCTATAAGACGTTGTGGTTGCCTTATCTCTCTTCCTGAACTAGAATATTTCTTAATTGGTTGACTGCTAGTACGTTGAGGAGATTGACTATGAGAAATTTTAGAGTGATCATTTGTATAACAAGGAGTATAACTGATATAAGTTTGATTGGAACTGACTGGTTGAGTGTGAAAATTATTAGTCTGTGTGTTATGTGAATGAAAAGAATATTGAGACTTTGGTCTAAGTGTTATGTATTGTCTATTGCGACGATATGTACCAAATTTACTTTTTATGATATACGACCTAGGTTCAGGACTAACTTGTTGTATAATACCTGGAAACCAAGACGATTGTGGATGTTTTTGAAACATAACATGACTATTTACCTCCAAGGGTTTAAGATCTTTGGAATTTTTGTTGTAATACTCTTTCATCTTATGTAAATTTTGATTATTGACTTGTTTAAGATGTCTATAGTTACACAATTTTGGTTTTAAAAGTTTTTCTACTATAGGTAGCTTTGTACGAAGTCTACGTGACATGGAAAGTTGTTCTGGTGAACACAAATTGTTTTTGGGAGTATTGCGATATTGCAGTAATGCTAAATATGGATCAGTATTATTAAGTAAACATTTTCTAAGCATATTTTTAATTATGCCTACTGTCCGTTCTACCATATCATTTGAACGGCTGTGATAGGGACTGGAAGTGACATGGTGAATATTCCAATCTTGTGTGAAATCATGAAAAGATTTGGAATTCATCGGTGGACCATTATCTGACATTAATGTATGGGGAATACCATGACGAGCAAATATTGATTTTAACTTGATTATGACTTGGTCTGCACTGTAAATTGCTATCTCAACATATTTTGAGAAATAATCGACTACAATTAAGTATGTATGCTTGTTGAACTCAAAGAAATCTATACCAACCTTATGCCAAGGAATGTATTTGTAATCATGTGGTAATAGACTTTCTTTAGTGTTACTCTTTCTTAAAGTGAGACAAATTTCACAATTACTGATGTAATTATCTATATCTTGACTAATATTAGGCCAGTAAATTGTATGTCTTGCCAAATTTCTACAACTATTCAAGCCTTGATGACCTTCATGTAATAGTTTTAAGAAATCTTTTCTTAAAGAAATAGGTATAATAACTCTATCTGACAAAAATAAAAGGTTATTAGCATAATGTATATCATCTTTAACAGGAAAGAAAGGTTTAATACAATCTTCTACTTTATGCTTTGAATTTGGAAATCCATTATTACAGTAATTAATAAGAGTTTGAAGAGTTTGGTCAGACCTGGTAGCTTGTTCAATTTGTTGTAACTTGAAAGGACTAAGTGACAAATTAGCAGTGAGTAAATTAACATGAAGTTTAATATCTTCATCCAATTCTACTAATGCATTTTCTGGTAATGCAGCACGGGACAATGTGTCTGCGACATATGAAGAACTAATTAGAGACTTTAATTTATTGAATTCTTTCTCATGACTGTCATTCCATGACCATATTGTGTTTTTATTAAGTAACTGTCTTATGTTTGATGTTTCTTTTGATATTTTTTTTATGAATGAGCCAAGAAAATTAATCATGCCCAGGAATCTCTGGACATCTGTGACATTCTTAGGCTGTGGCATGTTGCAAATTGAATTTACTTTAGATGGATCTACAGACACTCCATTTCTATTGAATATAAAACCTAAATACTTGACTTCGCTTTGACAAATGTTACATTTATTACTATTAAATGTTAGACCTATATCTTTTGCACGACAAAGAACTTTTTCTAGGATTTGATCATGTTCTTGAATGGTTTTAGCATGTATAAGAAAGTCGTCCATCATTATTTTAATGCCTTGTATGTCACCAAACCGGGAAATCATTTCTTTATGAAAGATTTCTGGACATGCATTGACACCAAACGGTAGCCTTAAAAAACGAAATCTGCCATAGGGGCTTATAAAAGTACATAGTTTGGATGATTGTTCATCTAAGACAAGATTCCAAAAGCCTGACTTAGCGTCTAAATTTGAAAAATAACATGAACCATTTAGTTCTGCTTTAATTTCATCAATATGTGGAAATGGGTAATGTGAACGTTTAATAGCTTTATTTAACTTACGTGGATCTAAACATAATCTAATGCTTCCATCCTTTTTAGAGACAATTACCATAGAGTTGACCCAATCAGTTGGTTCATCAACTCGAGCAATAATACCAGTGACTTCTAACTTATTAAGTTCTGCCTTGACTTTATCCTGTAATTTAAAAGGAATTTTTCTACTTGCGTCTACCGACGGCTTGACATTTTCGTTGAGAGTTAAATGACATTCATAGTTTTTAAGAGCTCCTATTCCATTAAAAACCTTACTATATTTCTTTAGTATTGAGAGACTGTTTGACTCTGCTGGGACTTTGTGACACATTGACTGTGATATGACTTGACTTTGACTGTTAGACTGACTTGACATTGACTGTATATTGTTGTTCTGGCTATGCTGACTAAGTGTGTAGTTTTGACTGTGTTCAGATATGTTTTCATCAAAGGTTACTGAATGTATTCTTTTTATGACTTTTAACTGTTGACATGACTGTCTACCCAGAATATTTTTGCAATCTAACTGTGTAATATGGAAACACAAGTTGTATGATTTGTCATTATACTTACATGGTAATGTACAATAACCGATTGTAGGTATACTTTGACCTGTAAATGTTGTCAAGTTAAATGGTGTTTGTATAAGATTTATCTCTTGCAACGCTAGTTTTTCAAATGCTTTCTTAGACATCAAATTCACATCTGCACCTGAATCAATAAGTAAGCAAACAGATTGACTACAGATACTTAGGGTTATTGACCATTGGTTACTACATTTTACAGAATTACATTGATAAACAGCACCTAGAAAAGCTTGATCATCATTAGAAAAATCTTCTTGTACATAATTAACATATTTTTGCTTGGACTTACACATCTTTGAATAATGATTAAGTTTTTGACAGAAATTACATTTTGCACCAAGAGCAGGACATTTAAAACGATGTGTTTGACCACACTTTGGACACATTGAGTTATTCATAGACTGATTGTTACCTTTATAACCATTGGGACTGCTATAACTCGATGAATGGGATATTGTATGACTGGTTAGGATTGTACCTTGACTGTTGACTGTGACTCTGACTTCTTGATTGACGATCCTGTGACTGCGGATTATACCTTGATTGTTGACTGTGACTCTGAATTCTTGATTGACGGTCCTGTGACTGCGGATTATACCTTGATTGTTGACTACGACTATGATTTCTTGACTGATTTCTTGACTGACGATGTTGTGAATGACTTCTACTGGACTGTTGACTACTTCTGTTATGTATACTATCTATACTAGCTACAGATGAATTGGGATTTGTGCCTGATAATATTTGAACTTCTTTACGGGACGATTCTAGTGACTTAGCAATATTTATAGTGGCATCTAAAGTGGTAAGTAATTCTTGCAAAATTTTCTCTTTAATGTATTGATTCTGATCATTTAGATTCCAACTAAATATATCTTTTAGTAAATCGTCTTGCAATTCACCAAAATTACACTGATGGGCTATATTTTTGAGATCTGTTATATAACTGTCCAGCTGTTCATTTTGCAGTTGCTTTCTGTTAAAAAGTTTATGCCTTATCATGGTTATACTGACTTTTGGGCTGAAATAACCTGCAAATCTGTCGATCAACACTTGTAGCTTGACTGTTTCGACATCTAGGTTGAAAGAATAAAATATGTGAAGGCAATCTGGTCCTATATAATGTAATAAAAGTGCAACTTGCCTATCTTCGCTTTCTTGATCATATTTAAATGCTTTGAGATATATTTTGAATTTGGTGATCCAATTTTTCCACGTGAGCGGCATGTTGGATGCATGAACGTCCATGTGCTTGAGGCGACCCGACGACGTTGAAGATTCGTCCATTTTTTTCTTTTGGTTGATCCAGTTCTTCCTAAGACACACCAGTTTACACCACACCTGATGTTTGTTGGTTTTTGGAATAAAAGACAGGAGCTCGTAATAATACGTGTCGTGTATTTCAGTCGGCCATGTTACAAAGTATAGAAAGACGGATGTGAACAAGACAATATTGATATAATCTAAGCATAGACTAAACTAGGCTATGGCTTACAAGCTAATATAATATTATGACACCACCGTCAATATTAAATAAATCGAGAAATGGACTTTGAACTCAATACTGTTTTAAAATAATTATTATAGATACCTAATCTCATTAGAAGCTATCAACTATATGGTAAAACAAATTAAGTAGTAATTTGGCTTTTTTTTTTTTTTTTTTTTTCCGCTGCTTGTGGCTGCGGCCGCATCTACGTCCATTGCCGAGTGCCTCCGGTAGACACTGAGAGAATTCCCAGTGGCACCCGGCGGACCTTGGCCACTTGTGTGGCCACTGCGTGGTGGTCGGGTGTTACCCCGCATCCTTAGGGTCGGGTTTTATCCCGCGTCGGTGAGTGAAGGCGTGCATGGGGTGAAGCCCCACATCACGCAGCCCTTCTAGCCTGCTTCTGTAAGGACGGTGGGTTGCTAATCCATCGTCCTCAGGCCCCGATCATGGAGGTCGATGGTCCTGGGCGTAGTCACGTATGCGGCGCCCTCGCCGAGACTTCGGAACTCAGCGGGGAGGATACGCTCCCTCGCCCTTCCGGCCGCCTCCTTCACGAGCATAACCTGCTCGCAGAAGGAAACGGCCGCGTTCCACTGGCTCTCGCTAGAGACCATGGCTCGTAGCATGGTCTCCAGTGAGAGAGTATCCACGCCCAGGCCCACAACGAGGTCCCGGCGCTGACTTGCCCACGCTGAGCATTCCACCAACGTGTGAAATGCCGTGTCTTCGCCGGAAGCCTCGCAGTGTTGACACGCTGGTGTGACCTCACTATGCATGCGAAACAGATACTCACCAAAGTTTCCGTGCCCGGTGATGATCTGTGTCGCACGGTACGTGAGGCCACCGTGCTGCCTCTGCAGCCAGTCCTCCACGATCGGTCTCACCGCCGCGATGGTGGTGGTTCCCCACTTAGGTTGCTCAAGTCGCACCTTCCATGTCTCCATGAGATCCTGGCGGAGATGGGACCGCTGGGCCTCGATTTCTCGAGACGCAGGCCTGTGGTCCCGCTCCAGCGCCTCCTTGTGCCATTGAAACAATGACGCAAGAGCTCTCGCTTCCAGGTCCCATGAACGGGTCGCGGCTAGGAGACATGCAGCCTCTAGAGAGATCGTGCGGTACCCTCTTTTTGTTCTGACGGCCAAGGTCCTCAACGATCTGTGCAATATAGCAGCGTTGTTGGCCGTCAGTCTCGCCGCCCATACGGGAGCCCCGTATACGGCCATACTACGCACGATCCCCAGGTACAGTCTCCTGCAGGAAGCGATGGGTCCCTTTAAGTTGGGCATCAGTCGCGAAAGCGCGGCTGCTGCCCCCGTCACTTTGGGGACCAAACTTCGGAAATGTGGTCCGAAGTTCCACCGGCCATTTCCCCGCGCCGCCGGTCGAGGGTATCGTCGGCGTAACAAGTCACGCTGAAGCCCTCAGGCAACGCACCCCGCAACACTCAGTTGTATTCGATGTTCCACAGGAGAGGTCCTAGGACCGACCCCTGTGGAACACCGCACGAGACATCTCGCCGAGCTGGCCCGAGCCAGCTAGGGTAAGTCATAGCCATTTCATCAGTCAGTCATTTGTGATATACCAGTGCCTCCCTAACGCAACTCCAGGGTAGGGTGTTAAAGGCGTTGGCGATGTCAAGAGACACCGCCAACACCACCTCGCCCCGCGAGACTGCTTCCTCCGCCAGGGTCTTCACGCGCATGATCGCGCTCACGGTGGACCGTCCCCGACGGAAACCATAATGGTTATCCGCCAGGTCTGGGCCCACACGCGTGAGATGCTCGACGAGGCGTTCCGCGATAATTCGCTCAAAGAGCTTACACACCTCGTCGAGCAGCACGATCGGCCGGTAACCGGACGGTGAGTCCACCGGCCGCCCCGCTTTCCGGATCAGGACCAGTTTCCCCGTCCTCCACACCTTGGGAAACTGGCCCCTTTCGAGGCATGCGCTGAAGAGCCCCCTCATTCGAGGCCCGAGTTCCTCGAGGGCCAGGACCCATACACGGCCCGGAATGCCGTCGGGTCTAGGGGCGGTGGTTTTCCGGCGACTGAGCCGAAGTACCACCGCTCCTAACTCACCCTCTGTGACTTCGGGTACGTCGTTTTCGCTGCTATCCGCATTGGGCGTCTGAGACGGAGCCATGCGCGGAGGGATGTGCTCCTCCGCGCTCATCGGAAACAGAGAGCCCAAGACCCCCTCCAGCCGATCCGGCTGGAGACTCTGGGTCAGTGGGAGCGCCCTCGGTCGGAGTTTACCTCTGACCTGCAGGTACGGGCGCCCCCAGGGCGCCTCCGTTTCGGGTTTCTCCGACATTACAAATAATATAACTTCGTTTTGGCCACACAAGTCTGGATCTTTGAAGTTCGGTCACCCAACCTGCCACTCCGTTATGGTGGTCAGGTTGGGGTCCAGGGCGGATGGCGTGGACGTATACAAAGATCACTTGGGGCCCCGCCCCAGTAACTTGGCCTGGGGGCTAAAATCCGACATTGAATGTGAAGAGTCGGGGTATCAAACCCAAGCCAGTACCAATTGTCTTTTTGAAATTTGTATAGATTTTTCTAAGATGAGTTTCTTTGAAAATATTATATTCCGCAAAAGACCAACATCAATGACGGAGACCTCTATCGACAAATCATGTACTAACATACTTAGTTCCACATTAGACGATACTACAAATAGTTTGCCGAATATGTCTAACGATGGCGACTATGAACTACTAAATCTAAGACAATAGATTCAACAATTAAAGCAGGATTTAGTTGCGGCTCACGAAGAGATAAATATTATATCACTAGAAAACACGGAACTAAAACAAACTGTTTCAGAAATTACTACAAAACATGATTTATTGTTAAGAGCGACTAAAAAAATAACTAGGGATATCTGCACACCGTCCAAAAAACACAAACTGCGTACTCCAACAAGTTATCCCACTTCCTAAAAACCGAAATCCTACCACGTACTCCCACTTTCGCCCTATATCTATACTGCCTTTTCTCTATAAAGTACTTGAGCGCCTACTTCACACCCAGCTTACTTCCTTCCTCTCCAAAAACTCACCATTCTTCCAATCTGGCTTCCGTCCCGGCCACAGTACCGCTACCGCCTTAGTTAATGTCACTGAGGACATAAGATTTGGTATGGACCAAGGAAAAGTCACATTACTGTCACTTCTTGATTTTAGCAACGCTTTTAATACTGTTGACTTTCAAATTCTTCTTGGAACTCTTCGCTCTATTAACATATCTCCACCGGTGATTGATTGGTTTCGCAGTTACCTGTATGGCCGCCGGCAACGTGTACGCATTGAAGACACTTTTTCTTCCTGGACTGATGTTACTGTCGGTGTGCCGCAGGGTGGCGTTCTATCTCCACTTCTCTTCACAATTTTTGTAAATTCTGTATTGCGATAGCCCAATTAAATGAAATTTATTTGATATGAAAATTATGTCAGCAAGATTGACTCACCCATGTGAAGAGTACCCAGATATTACAGGACATGGAAGATAATACAATTTGCGTTCCTAAAATATCACAGATATCAAATGACAAAGATAAAAGATCGCAGAGAACTAGGATATGTTTGATAAGTAGTGATAAGACGAACAGGATGGTATCTATAGCAAGTCAAACATTTCCCGACTTCGACTTGTGCCACTTTCTATATCCCAACTGTGGCATTGGCATTCTCATCAGTGACCTGCATAAAAAAGTACATGACTATACCAAAAGTGATTATTGCGTTATACTACCAGGTGAAGAGGATTTTAAAATAACACATAACTACAGTGAGCTGATTTCGTCCATGCGTGATACTTTATCGAAGATACAGTTTACAAATATAATACTTTGTTTGCCAACATATAAGTACAGTTATAATTCCGCTATGTTTAACTCTAGAGTCGAAATGTTTAACTCTGCAGTGTGGCTAGATACACAGCTGCATAGGTATACGGAGATATTTGATTCGAACCTTGACCTTTCATGTGATTTTACTATGTTTCGTAAGTATAGTGGAATAGTAAACAATAATGGTATTCGAAATATACTGCAGAATTTGAGGTGTATGATTGGTACCAGAGGGAATTCTACTCGAAGCCAAAATGAAGACCAAGAGCTTTTTCGTCTATAAAAGTTTGGGCATTTTACATCAGAACATAGACGGACTTATAAACAAATCAAATGCCTTTTCTGTAGCTTTAGATGAACTTTCTTGTTTGGATAAAAAAGTGGATGTTCTATGTTTTTCCGAGCATAATATGTTGGCGAGTGACGTTAATTTACTGTCCATACCAAACTACTCTATTGGTGCACACTTTTGTAGAAAGGACCGAAATGGAGGGACCTGTATTCTGATACGTAACGGAATCAAGTATAGAGACCTGCCATTAGTAAAGAAGCACTCTGTATCAAATTTAGTTGAGTGCTTTGCTGTAGAACTAATAGACAACGATTTAATTGTTATGTGTATTTATAGAAATCCTCAAAATAAAGAGGTAAATACAAAATTTGCCATTTTCTATAGGGTATTTGATAATGTTCTAGCTATGTATTCATTTAATAGTAAGAAAAAGCTGGTTGTGTGCGGTGACTTCAATATTGACTTGTTAAAACAGACTCGGTACTCTGATCAATTTATTTATTTGTTGCAGCAAAACAATCTTAAATACGCAATAAAGGTTGCGACTCGACTGAGTAGTGGTACATGTATTGACAACGTTATTCACAATTTTCGTGGGTGCAAATCTGAGATCATAGAGCTGGCTGTATCTGATCATACTGCACAATATATGCGCTGTCCTGTGAAACGGACATGCACTCTAAATTATTGGTATACTACAAGACGAAATTATTCCCGTAAAAACATGGATAAGTTCACAGATTGTCTTAGTGCTGCGAACTTTATGCATGTGTATGAGGAAAAAGATCCTAATAAGTCTTTTAATCTATTTTATGACATTTTTAAATCCTTTTATGATATGTGCTTTCCTGTGATTACGGTACGTATAAACACTGTATGTAAACCTAGATGGATAAGTCATGGCATTAGGGCTTATTCTAAGAGGAAACGTGAATTACTATCGAAGTATAGGCTGAAACCTACTTTACAAAATAGGAACAGGTTTAAGAGGATTTCTAGGGCGTTGAAAAAAATTATTCACCTAACCCAGAGGGCGCAAAATGACCATCTAATTAAATCCTCAGCAAACACTTGCAAGGCAGCATGGAACGTTATTAATGGAAATAAACAGTAATTACCCCCAGAGTATCAAGCGCGAATAAAATTGGATGATAAAATCTTGACGAATCCCCTAGAAATGGCTGAAGCTTTCAATAATAAATTTGTAAACCAGATACAACCAATAGCAGGTATAACTCTAAACAGGAAACCAGTCATAAGCCAACGCGTGTCTTCAATGTTCATGCAGCCAACAATTCCACAAGACGTACATGACATTATCTTGTCTCTAAAAAACACGGCTAGTACTGGATTTGACGACATATGCACTAAAGTAATAAAAAGCGCATGTACTATAATTGCACCAGTTCTAAGCTATATTGTTAATAATTGCATTAGCTACGGCGTGTTTCCAGATAACTTAAAAATTACGGTTATAAAACCAATCTTTAAGAAAGGTGACAAAGACGACATATCGTGCTATAGACCTATAGCACTGATACCTATATTTGCGAAGGTATTTGAAAAGGTCATTTACAATAGTCTATATCCTTATCTCGAAAAGTATAACATTTTAGTAGACAACCAAAAGGGTTTTAGAAAGGGTAAGTCAATCGATATGGCTATCTACGACTTTTTAATATGGTTATGGACAGAATGGATAAAAAACAGCCGGTACTTGCCCTTTATATGGATATGACGCGCGCTTTTGATTATGTAGACCATACAAATCTAATAGCAAAACTAAATGCATATGGCATTAGAGGCAATACATCAGAACTAATCGAATCGTATCTTAGTAATAGGCAACAAATGACAATGATTAACAAAATATGTGATAAGACTGATACTGTGTTCAAATCCAGTAAACAATGTATAAAATATGGAGTGCCTCAAGGTAGCGTTCTCGGACCTCTACTTTTCATTATCTACATCAATGTCTTTCCGATGGCAGCCACTTTTCCAATGGTAATGTTTGCGGACGACAGTACTTTAATTTTCAATAGTAATAATTTGGACACACTTGAGGATGATATCAACTTAAACATAATTTCAACAATAAATTGGTTGCAAAGTAATAATTTAGTTATAAATTTAAATAAAACTTCTATTATGAATTTCACACAAAGACAAAATCAAAGTATGGCTTTAAAAATTAATTATAATGGCATGACATGAAACACATGACACTAAATTTTTAGGTATTAACATAGAAAGTACGTTACGATGGAATACGCAAATTGATAAAGTATGTAGTAAGATAAACCAACACTCACATGCTTTATATAAGCTAAGAAGGGTATCCAGTCAATCTACGGTACTTACTGCTTATCATGGGCTGGTGGCATCGACTTTACGATATGGCATCATATTTTGGGGATATGGAACGGGTAGAGAGTTAGTTTTCCGGTGCCAAAAGCGATGTATTAGGGCTATCTGTAATTTGCAACTTTGCAACCCATCGATAGCTGCAAACCGCATTTCAAAGAGTTGAGGATTCTTACCATGCCATGTTTATATATTTACGAAATATCTGTCTTTGTGAAGACAAACATGTCAAAATTTGAGCAAATCAGCAGTCAGCGTCGAAAAGATAAACTACATGTAAGAAAATGTAAAACAGCGCTCTTTCATAAAAACGTATTTGCAATGGCGCCAAAAGTTTATAATAAATTACCAAGAGACCTAAGAAATGTAGAGAATATTAATATATTCAAACAACAAGTCTTGGCATACCTGCTCAACAAGAGTTATTACTCAGTCGAGGAGTACCTGAATGATAATTGCTGCATTGACATTGTATAACTTAGGATTTTGCATTGTATAGCTTTTATGACATTAATATTTTTTGACATTTAGGTAGGTAAAATCTTTTTGACATCTTTGATTTTTTGACATTTAGTTCTTTTGACATTTAGTTAGGTATTTTTTTTGACATTTAGGAGTTCTTTGGACATAAAATTTTTGACATTCTATTTTTGTAGTTACTTTTCTTTTAATACATTGATTACGCGACATTGTTTATTGTGTTAAATATTTTCTTGATACAATTTTAATGAATATTATAACATATTATGCAATTTTGGTTAAATAACTGGCATTAAAATATATGTGGTAAGGTATTATAATTTGAATTGGATAGTGTTAGTAAGTATACGATAATTTAGTGTCTAGGTAATTCTTTGTATGTATCTGGGTAATTGTAATCTGCATGCCTGTATAGGTAGAACATGGTTCGAGCTTGTATGTCCTGTGCCATCTTGGAGATAATATATTATGTACCTGTGTTCTAAGATTAAATAAATATGAAATATAAAAAAATATGATATTATGATTGTTTTCACTTTAATAGGTACTTAATTTAATGAGTATTATACTTTTATTCGATGTAAGTAATTAAAAGTTGTTGATATTGTTGGTGTCGGATTCGTTTATGGAATTTGTGATTTTAGAAAATGCATGGCATAATCAATAAGAGAGGCTTTAGCCTATTAGTAAATAGATGTCTTGTAGGTGAATAAATTGAATTACGTATCTACTATTCATAGTATTCTATGTATATTCTATGTCTCACATAACATACAAAGATTTATACTAGTCAGGGAGCCAGACATACATCTCGTCTATATCCCACAAGGGGCAGGCAGAGGTGTACCTCACACCAATACTTGGCTTAGTACCTAATTGTGTTGATGGTGAACTACCACCAACATAATTAATATACTTACATTAGGTATGTAACTACGTTACATAACTCCCTACCTACATCAATAGGAAGACTATACTGAAAGCTATTCTCTAAAGATAGCTTTGTGAACGTATAATCGTATGTCTAATCATGATGTGTATTGATCAGATATCAACTGGCAGAAGAATACTATTAGGCCAAGAATACTATTTATTACCCATAAACAATGAAACACTAAAGTCAATACATGATTGTATTTATTCGTATTCCGCCCATTCGATTACCACAGAATCCCGAGAAGAAGGGCAAGAAACTCGGTAGGGTCATATTATAATATCTTACAAGTATTTAAACATAATAACAATACAATACACTTATGTTAGTATATAGAAGCTATCCTCACGGATTGACAACAGTCGATACGTTAATCGTCGATCGTTAGTCGATGCGTCTTATATACACATTTGTACCTACATAGGTACAAACTCCTGTAATAATTTGTGAGTAACATAACGCAATACACTTGTAAATTCGTAGACTAAACTTAACAGGAACTGAACAGGATCGTACTACAATACTGCCTTTTATAAAAGTCTCAATGGTGGGAGTCGACAGACATTGACAGTGCGTTTTAATATTTAACTACCTTACAAATATTTACGTAAAGGTACAGAACTACTTTTCCCACAAGTATAATAATATTTCAAAGAATTATGACGAAGCATCATCTACATATTTTACATAACTATATGAATATGACACACTCAACTTATCAGCGCCATCTATTGAAATTTTCTAGAAACAAACTGAATGAACTAATCCAACACCAACAGATATTGAACTAACTGTG
Organism: Nudaria mundana; assembly: GCA_963556515.1. Classification (NCBI taxonomy): domain Eukaryota; kingdom Metazoa; phylum Arthropoda; class Insecta; order Lepidoptera; family Erebidae; genus Nudaria; species Nudaria mundana. The sequence goes on along the minus strand of OY748291.1, from coordinate 17,837,809 downwards.
ATAATTGTGATCAAAACTAATTGTATGATTTGTATAATGTACTCCAATACAAATATAAGGCAAACGAAAACTTTTTATTTTCAAATTAAATCTGCTCAAATTTATTGTAGCTTCATACGACTATTTTACGACTATTTTTTGGCATAAACTTTAAACCGAAAATCGCAGGCGTTCCGGAGATATTTGAAGTTTTCAAATGTTCAAGCCATAATCCTCATCAGGTTACTTTTATATCTCTGGAACCATTTAAGGACTATTTCTGAGATTTGGCATGTCGTTACGACTATTTCATGACTATTTTTTGGAACCTAAACCAATTTGATAGGCTTTACCGTTTGCTTGCACCAGAGATGAGGATTACAGCTTGACGTTCAAGCCATAATCCTCATTAACTTATATCTATAACGCCAAAACTATAATACAACAATTTTTTTTACATGTACGACTATTTATGACTATTTTTTAGAGTTGTCAAAATTCGTTTTCATTGAGATTTCAAATATGAGGATTACAGCTTGAAGCACACTAAAAGGCAGTTTGTGGCCACACTCGTGTACGAACGTCTCGTCGAAACGTTCGACAAGACCCGAGGCGAACCACGAGACGAATGTCTAAACCCAGTATTCTATAAATATGTTTATCAGTTCTCTAGATGATTTTGTGTGAGAATGCCCAAAAATATTTATTTCTTTATTTACCTATATACCTGTTATCCATGGAGCTATAACGGGTCGAACGCCCGCCACGCGCGCCGGTATTGAAATTGATTCATTGATTTTCGGCAGTATGGTACACAAGCCTTCGCCAGTCCCAATGGACGAACGTTAAAGTAACAACAAAGCCATGCGATGTCTGTCAAATGTCAATGTTATTGCCATTGCCTTACGTCATGCAGAGCGCGAATATTTAAAATTTAGTTAATCAAATGGACGTTTTATTATTTATTGTGCCTATGTAAATAGTCGTTTTAAATACTTTAGTTTTGTAAGTAAAATACAAAATGCTACGATCAGTCTGTCTATAGTGTAGTGAAACACATAGCTACAAGCTATAGTTTGACAGATAACCTAAAAAGAACTGATTATATCAGCATTGTAAATAATATTTATACTGGAACGTTGTATAAGTGAAAAGGTTCAGTTAAATTGTATAATGCAGCTATTGATACACGCCAGTCCCCTGCTAGATAAATTGAAACACTGGCATCGCGCTATCTCTTTTAGTGAAGTACAGTTAACAACATCACAGAAGGTTTGTATCATAAATAAAATCTTTAAATTCATAATATCATTTTATTTGGCCTATCAAAAATATTTACTGTGTAATATTCGTAGAACGCTGCCGTCGTCGTATGGTTTGCAACCGCGCGTTTTCAATAGTATATTCGATGCTTTAGAATTAGATAAATAAATCAGAAGCACTTGTACCTACAGTGTTATTTAGTATTTACCTCAATTAAATCAATTAGGTTCATCACAACTCCACTCCGTCAAAAGTTCAAATAATAAGATTTAATTTTATAAGCTTATTTATCATCATATAAATCTGACAAATTACAGAGTCGACAGATTAAATCTAATACTAGTAGGACCAATGATGTGAACTTGTATATTATTATAATCTAAGAGTAGGCTTGATTTTAGCTAGTATGTTAGTAGGTGCCGGGAAATACCTCCTGCCACGTACAGACACGCCCGTACCATAATCCTCATTAACTTATATCTATAACGCCAAAACTATAATACAACAATTTTTTTTACATGTACGACTATTTATGACTATTTTTTAGAGTTGTCAAAATTCGTTTTCATTGAGATTTCAAATATGAGGATTACAGCTTGAAGCACACTAAAAGGCAGTTTGTGGCCACACTCGTGTACGAACGTCTCGTCGAAACGTTCGACAAGACCCGAGGCGAACCACGAGACGAATGTCTAAACCCAGTATTCTATAAATATGTTTATCAGTTCTCTAGATGATTTTGTGTGAGAATGCCCAAAAATATTTATTTCTTTATTTACCTATATACCTGTTATCCATGGAGCTATAACGGGTCGAACGCCCGCCACGCGCGCCGGTATTGAAATTGATTCATTGATTTTCGGCAGTATGGTACACAAGCCTTCGCCAGTCCCAATGGACGAACGTTAAAGTAACAACAAAGCCATGCGATGTCTGTCAAATGTCAATGTTATTGCCATTGCCTTACGTCATGCAGAGCGCGAATATTTAAAATTTAGTTAATCAAATGGACGTTTTATTATTTATTGTGCCTATGTAAATAGTCGTTTTAAATACTTTAGTTTTGTAAGTAAAATACAAAATGCTACGATCAGTCTGTCTATAGTGTAGTGAAACACATAGCTACAAGCTATAGTTTGACAGATAACCTAAAAAGAACTGATTATATCAGCATTGTAAATAATATTTATACTGGAACGTTGTATAAGTGAAAAGGTTCAGTTAAATTGTATAATGCAGCTATTGATACACGCCAGTCCCCTGCTAGATAAATTGAAACACTGGCATCGCGCTATCTCTTTTAGTGAAGTACAGTTAACAACATCACAGAAGGTTTGTATCATAAATAAAATCTTTAAATTCATAATATCATTTTATTTGGCCTATCAAAAATATTTACTGTGTAATATTCGTAGACCTTAACTTTTATCTTAGAATCTATGATACTATATAATAATGTATAAGTATTTGGGAGTTGGTTACAAATGTAGACACAATTTTATATTTTCAGGTAGTGTTATGGAGTCTTGGAGTCGTGGGTACAAGTGCTGTTGTAGTGGGTGTATTATCAAGGTATCTGGCAAGACGACGAGCCAAACCAATAATAAACCCTCGCATACAAAGAGCAATTAATAAGAGAATATCCCGTATGAGGAGTCCAAATGGAGGTAAAATATTGTTATTGTAAATAACAAGAATTAGTAACAGGGAAGCAGATAGTTTTCCTACCACTGGTATATAGATTGGGCTCAAAATCATCAATGTAGTTTGTTTTAGGACTACCGTAAATATTCTCAGGAATCCTCACAGTTCTTATGGTTAATGGTATTTGGTAAAGATAGGTTGTACATAAATTGAGGAAATCCAATCTTAATCTAAGTGTTGAATCGCATCTGACTGAAGTTACTAAGAATGCATTTATCACTTTTTATGCTGTTTTCATCAATGGGTAGAGGAAACTTTAAGTCCACTAGTATGATAATAAAATTATATCAGCATTTTTGGTGTAATTGAGTACATGTTATGATTGATTTTAATAGATAGATATACTCTGTAAACAACAAGGATTGTATTTCTATTAAGGAATGGGATCAGTTGCAAGCAGTGGTGGTCGTAGCAGTCCGCTCGGCTTCAGTGAGCGGTTGTCATTGGCGTCGGGATCTATAGGATCGGGAGCTGGTGATGCCGCACCGCTGTCTCCACAACAACTTGGTGTTATGGGTAAGTACTTTTAATGGCATAAACATTCGAATTGCGCCATCTATCGGCGAGTAGTTAATGGCCAGTTGTTGTGCTATCGTTTCTCATGGTATATTTTCAAACAAGGGATGTATTCACTATGGGAATTTTATTCAACATTGTACGTCAGAAGGAAAATCTTGAAAGTTAAATTGAAACTTCTTCAAAGTTAGTTCTTATTTTTTTTCATTTAAAACGTTTGTTTAATGAAATAATTCTAATGGTATTTGCGTCAGTATATCATGGATTTGGTGAATAGTGGTGTTCCATTGGTATTGAACCATTTAAAAAATTCGTTACAAGGTGGGATATATAAAATTTTTTGAAGCGCCATCTCTTATTCAATAGCTGAACTACGTCTAAAAGTAGTGCACTTGGTATCAAAATAGTTTAATACGTGATCCCTAGATGTCTGGCTGCTAACTCAAATGGTTATTTAGTGGCGATTTCAAACTCGGTGATTAAATAAATCACTTTGTAAATCGTTATTTATTCTAATCCGTGTTGTATATCTATTAGTATTACTTGTCATAAGTTTGTGTCAAATCCCATTATGAAATATTGAATTGGATTTGAACATCAACTTTTAAATTGTGTACCTAAGTACTTACATACTTTTTTTTCCGCGGCCGCTCTTACGGCAATGGATGCCGGGCGTGTCTGTACGTGGCAGGAGGTATTTCCCGGCACCTACTAACATACTAGCTAAAATCAAGCCTACTCTTAGATTATAATAATATACAAGTTCACATCATTGGTCCTACTAGTATTAGATTTAATCTGTCGACTCTGTAATTTGTCAGATTTATATGATGATAAATAAGCTTATAAAATTAAATCTTATTATTTGAACTTTTGACGGAGTGGAGTTGTGATGAACCTAATTGATTTAATTGAGGTAAATACTAAATAACACTGTAGGTACAAGTGCTTCTGATTTATTTATCTAATTCTAAAGCATCGAATATACTATTGAAAACGCGCGGTTGCAAACCATACGACGACGGCAGCGTTCTATAGAACACTAGTTTTTAACTGTGTAGCCAATAAAGCGCTCTTTAGTGCCACGTTTACATCCGCGTTTGCAACCGTACACAGTACTTATGTATTTTTTTTAAATTTGGATGCGACCGTCCTTATTCCTTGACATTTCTTTTTCTTTCCTTGAAGAAGGAGCATTGTTCGTTGACCACATGAGTAGCCTTGAATTAAGGCCGATACATAACTTCGGAAGATAATCTATGATATAAAAATGAATCGCTGAATGTGTTGCTAAGCGCAAATCTTGAGAGCAGCTGAACCGATTTCGCAAATTCTTTTTTTGTTGTGATCGTTAATAACAGGAGAAGATTCTAATGGAGGAAAAAAAAAGTTTAGCGGAACATTAGAAAAAATTATGCGGTAAGTACGAAGTTCGCCGGGACAGCTAGTTCCAAATAAAATAAAACATAAAATCAGGTAATTTACGATGGAGTTATACAAAAAACTGTTATGCTCAATTAAAAGCCGATCCCAAGCCGGCAACTAATTTAGTTAAAACACAAACTGTCACACACCGCACCCTAAGACCTTGACTTGATGAAAATTTCAAAGAAATTGTTGGATTAACATACCTAAACAATACGTAAATACTTATTGAAAAATATTCTTTTTACATTATGTCATTCGTTTTATACGAGTACGTGAGATGAATTTTCCAGTTTTCTATGAAATAGCTTGCATCACAGTCTAATTGGAACAATTATAATATGGAGACTTACTCTCACATTATGCGAAAATGGCATTTTGCTAATGTGACATTTTGCGATGTTGCGTTTTCAGAATACGCCAATTTGAGAATATGACATTTTGCGCAATTTCTCTCTATTTATGTATGTCAATCAAAGACCTTATAATACAACGGACATAGGATCTAGAACAAATCGCAAGAAAATAATGTCCCGAGTCGACCTATACATTATACATAGGCATACATAGATATAAACAAATTTCATATTAAAATTTAAACCTTGATTCAACGGAATAGTGTTCACTTTTGTTTGCACTAATTTATCGCATTACGTAGCTTCTATCTGTCCGCCTGACTAATTCACCTTATGCAGCGTATACTTGAACTACGTGAACATAGAAACAATGGAGTAGGTTTATTTTGTTAAAGTCTTTTAAGGATTCCATGATATGTACCTACGGTGGCGTAATAATTAATGTAAGACTACAATAAATTCCATAATCTTATAAATTGTTATTACTTGTTTATGTTAGACGAAATAAGCTGAAAAACTAATTAACGACTGACAAAGATTTTTTTTTTCGAGTCAGTTTCATAATAAGTAACTGTAGTGTATGAATAACAAAAAGGGAATTAATGAATTTAACTAATTATAATATTATAAATGCCAAACTTCTTGCGGGTGTCAAAGTTCTTCCGCTTTCATTACTATTTTCATAACGCTATGTCGCTACATCTACTACAAGATAGCCGTGTTTCAAGTGACTGAATTAGTTGCTAAAACTGCGCATCATTAATTTATTTTTATCTTATGGTTAATTTTTGGGATACGAAATTATTGGCTACTAGCTGATCACCGTGACTCCGCCCGCGAGATATAGTTATCTCGGCCCCGATTCCCGTGGGAATACATTACCGAGAATCCAAATAAAAAGAAAATAACAGTACATACACGAAATAAAATGACATGTGTAATTATATTTATGACAAAACAATGATACCCTGTGAAAATTAAAAACATTTTTGGGCTTATCTCCTCCATTCAATCAAGGGATTCTTGTACAAGTTTCATAAAGATCGGACCTCTTTTTGTTATGTCCATAAAATGAGCCGAACAAACAAGATTGTTATTTTTTGGATCAAAATATTCTTCTCGCCGTGCTAGGGCAATAATATTTTTCCATTGTGCACAGTGTACTGGATCCCGAGGAAAACTGAAATAGATGTTGGTTCATATAACGAAAAAAAAATCATAAAGAGCCAAGGCGTCTCCACTATAATCTTTGTTCCAAATAGTTTTATCGCTATCGGTATTCCGAATAAATCTGAATGGTCATTTTGTTAGTACATTATTCAGTGAAAATGAAATGGTCTCTTTCTTTTTACTGAGCTTGGGATGAGTTCGAAAGAGACAGATAGGTACTTCGGTATTGGACTGGATTGCAATATTTACTTTTGTCTTTTAATTTATTATCGACGAAATACTGTATTTTAAGTGAAATAATAAATTGCAAATAATAAAACAAAAGCTTATTTACTGAAAATATGATACACCGTCTTCAATTTGCTTTTTTTTCGTAGTTTTTACACGTTTTTACAATACAGTACGGCATTGTGCAACGTGTTGTCGTTCAGTTGTCAAAATCAAGACTGGCGCGCGATTGTTTCTCTTTTAGCGTTTTGTTTCTCTTTTAGTTCGGACACTTTTGAGCGATGATCCGAAATCCATTGTATTTAAAATCATTGATGTCAATTGTCATTTTACGAATGTGGCGGTGCAGTTCGCCTCGCGTCACTTGTATAAATATCATGATTAATCTGCAGTTCTGTACCTACTTACATAGGTAAAACTTTATTCTACCAAACTAGTCTTCTTACCTACTGCCACAGAATAGGGAATAGTACTTACATCTACTACCTAAAAGATTTTGAGCGAAGTAGTGCAGTTTTACTTGATATCTATTAAAGTATGTTTTTAAACGTCTAAATATGGAAATAGTCAGCTATTTCTAAGTATAAAGATAATATCAGTATCTAGTATTAGTATCTATCTATAGTGCAATTATAATAAACTCGTATATAACGATATGTTAAATGCAGACTATTAATGCAATAGCAAGTAGTATGAAGGCCGTAGCTATGTTCTCAGACTTCTGTGCATTGAATCTTATATAATACTGTGGTTTAATAATAAGTAGGTACCTAGCACATGATTTATGATGTCATAAACACAAGTAGGTACAGTAGTCTACCTCGACCTAATTAACAGTTTCTAAGTTCTTCTTTACAACATTCTGTTTTTGTGTAAATATCTCGTTTTTTGAGCGGATTTCAGACTCTGGTTAAGTAATAGATACACTACATACAGTCCTTTATGAATCTACATTTTGCCCGTAATAGTTGCAAAGCCTGTTGCCGTTACCGTGAGCTAGGTAGCTATTTATACATATAAGTAGGTACCTCTAGCATCGATGTTGCATACTTACCTACAACCTCTGCAGTCTGGGCACTGCTTAATAAAATATCAATATAATAATTAAAATCCACTGTCGTTGTCACACGTGTCAAATTGGAAACGAAATAGTAGGTAAGTACATTATTGCTAAGGCCAGGAAATAGGCTATTGCAGGTCGAGTATGAGTTTGAAGGCCGAACCGTAGGCTCAATTACGCGTAAACAGTTGAATTTAAACATAGACCAATTTCCTGAACTGATACACGAATTCATAATATCTTGTGGGTTCGCTCTAACGCACTGTACTGTACAGTGTACGTACAAGCAGGTGTTCAAGTTAAAACGTTTCACTTTAACGCACTGCTGTGACGTATGCGGTTGAAGGCCGCGCGCGATCATTAAATTCAACCTCTACACGTGTGGCTCGTTGGTCTAGGGGTATGATTCTCGCTTTGGGTGCGAGAGGTCCCGGGTTCAAATCCCGGACGAGCCCAATTATTTTTTAAATTTTTGAATAGATTTTGTTGGTTTTTATGTAATGTTTTTTTAATTATTTAGACTCACATCACAAAACACTTCAACAATGAGCAAAGTAAAAAAATAACCATCAATCTAACGGATAACTAGTTTTTTTTGTTATTTGAATCATATCCTGAGTCACTTCTAGGTAAAAAAGGTATTGTTATCGTGTTCAGTTTCCATGAACCACTTCTCACGGGTCACCATTCGCCTACCATGTCGATGTAGAGTTTGGTACGTTTTTACATCACATGCCACATCATAATAATTGATGAATTATAATCGAGTTCTAGTTAAAACTAGTAGGTAAAGCTACGCTGCTGTAAACTGTGCGCGGCTTCGTATTGAGCGAAGAAGTTTTTTATTTTTTTTTGTATTTAAATTAAATATTTGAGCTTCGTCACGACCAAAATAATTATCGGTCAAGAGGTTGCTGAGAAACGAACATCCGAACATTTTACATTTAACCTGCTCCATGGGAGCTCCGCTCGTCTTCGGCTCGCGTCGCTCAATAAAGGCGTTTATCTTCATGATTACTTACTCCTTTAAATTGTGGAACGATTTTTTTAATTATTTATTTATTTATTTATTACCTACAATACAAACACTATTATTACAGTGAGGCCCAAGGCAATAGTGTAGGATTTAGTTTTTCCATAATATATAATAATACAAACAACACAAATAACCCATTATCCCAAATGTTCTTTCTTTGTTAGCTAGAAGTGGTTACCTTAAAGGGTAGTAAGTTTATTATTCTTTGGGAATGAATCTGTATTCTGAATGTACTTTTGACTAGTTACAGGTGATTATAAAAAATACTTCAAAAATAATCAAGGAAATCTGTTTCCAATATTTTTTTCCTAAGAAAACTATAAGTAATTATCATATTACAATGCAATGCTGTTCGTCAATGTTATGGCGTCACGCTAAACATAATAAGTAATATATAATTTACTAATTCTGATGGGCTGATTACGTAATTGTAATGCAGATTTAGGTATATCAGTCCATGACTGTTGTCTACAGTTTGTTCGCAAAGTAACTACCTACCTATTATACTGGTAGACATGCCTCATGCATGCTCCCATTCCAGAAACGGGGCCGTACTCTATTAGGTAATGCTATATTACAATTACAATGTTTTTTTTTTTATTTAAACTTTTTGCACAGTTATTGTACAATGGCGGACATAATGCCACAGGCATTATCTTCCAGTCAACCTTAGGGTGATGCAGATAGATCTAGTAGTAGGTGCATAGCAGTAGCTATTTATTAATCTGTGGCAGTAGTGTTGAAAAAGAAAAAAAAAATAGGTTTCCCTAACGACTGTTCGAATTCGAACAGAAAAGAAACGAATTTCCAATAGATGTTGTGTAGATTCACAGTCTTTCGACATAGCGTCATGTCTACTTATTAGGGTGCATAATTATTTGTAAGACACGATAATGTACTTTTTCACTTTTTATGGATTGGATGGCATTAGTACTGTACTAAGTAGGTACTTGGGTAGTAAACAAGGGTGCGAACCATCTGATGTTATGAGCTAGACCGCTACGTCGTGTTACAGGCCCAAGCAAAGTGACTGCTGGCAAAATGTGTACGTAATAGACACCTCTGTCTCGTGATCTTGTATTGTTGTTGTTGTTGTTACTACACAGAGAACACATAAAGGTAAACCCGCCCTCTAGTTAACAACGCGCTCTTTAAGTAGGTACTTAAAGAGCGCGTTGTTGGCAGGTAGAGGGCGCGTAGAGGGCGGGCGTGGAAAATTACCACCGAATACGGAGATAGCGAGACGTATCGCAGTCGCTATTGTGAATTTCGGTACTTAAACCTTTATCTACGGATGTTTATAAGTATTAAACTAGCAGACGCCCGCGACATACCTTACACATCCTACTAATATTATAAACGCGAAAGTTTGTGAGTATCTAAGTATGTATGTATGTATGTATGTATGGATGGATGGATGTTTGTTACTCTTTCACGTAAAAACTACTGAATGGATTTTAATGAAACTTTACAATAATAAAGCTTATACATCAGAATAACACATAGGCTACAATTTATAAAGATATTGTGTGAATTGTTCAAAATATGACGCGGCGCGACGGGAAAGGGATAAAATCCAAATTACCATGCGGACGAAGTCGCGGGCGACCACTAGTCAGTAATTATTGCGTATCTTGAATACACTATATTATTATACCGAACGGAAGCTCTGAAAAAATATTTTCTCCATTTTTGCAACATGTTCCAATTTAACATGATGTTAAATGTTCTATTCAACACAAAAAAAAATATGTCGAACCGGTGGGTGTAGTTCTCGCGTTCAATCAAACAAAACATAAAAAATCTTCATCAAATGTAACTAGCTGTCCCGGCGAACTTCATACCGCATTAATTTTTCTAATGTTCCATATTGTTTTCTTAAAAGATCCTTCTCCTGATAATAACGAACACAACAAAAAAAAAATTTGCGAAATCGGTCCAGCAGTTCTCGAGCTATTAATCTCTTAACCAACACGACTTTGTCATATATATGTATATCTATAGATTTTAGTAGATATCTAATAGATGAGACGCTTCGTAAAGTAGTAATTACAATAACCCCATGGTATCTTTATGACCGGCATTCACTCGTGTTAACGGTTTTAAAGTATAATGAGTCTTTCCTGTTTCATACCAGTTCGGACCAATGCATGGTATGAATTGCGGTGGACGATTTTTGAAGTGGGTGTTTCATCCCATGGTGAAACACCCAGTTTTTTTTTGGACTTCCGCATTCGAACCACTGGTATGAATGCGGAAGTACTGCTTTTGAGTTCCAGATTCGGACCATTTTTACTTTTTTATTATTTTATATACTTTGGAAATACTGTCGGGAAGAAAAGGTTTAATGAAACTATGAGTTTTAAAAATGAAATATATAAAGTCTAAGTTTCTCTTTTTAACGATTTTAATGATATTATAATGTATTAAAGTGTAAATAAAGGTAAATAAAATATTTAAAATAAAATATCAATATTAAACTAACAAATTCACTTACAGCTAATAAAAAATCACAGATTAAGTTGCAATAGCTATGTAACATCTTAACTATACCGGGTGTTACGTAAGGGTTATATCAACCCGAAGCCAGCCCCATCAGCTGGTCGACCAGAACCCGTTTCGATATGTGGCGACCGCCGGAGAAGAAAAAAAGTTCATAAAAAAACATTATTACCGAATAAAATACACACTTGTTTAAACAACACTAGCTAAAATCAGCTGCTTCGGTCATCGCCATCAAATAGGTACAAATAATGCGCGCCTGTGAAAAGCCTTCCGTCTCACTCCTGGTAGGAACATTTTGTCTCTGTTTCGCATCAAGCGATACCGCACGAACACGAAGCGCTCGGTCGGCGTTCGGTCGCCGTTTGAAGTTTCCTAAATTATTTAAAATCATTTAGCAAGGTCACAGGTCAGTTCAGTCAGTTGCATTCTTTGCTTTGTGCAGTGAGGTAGCTAAATAGTTGTTTAGTGTGTTAATTTGTGAGTTGTGTGTGATAGTGATTGTGTTGTGTAGTAATGGCTCTGAGTAACGAAGACTATTACGAGATGATGCTTTGTGTAGGAGCATCAGAAGGCAATTTGAGCGCTGCCCGGGAGTTGTACCGTGAGCGTTGATACCTAAAAATACTGTGTACGCAGTCGAGTCGAAGCCGCATTTAGCACTGTTACACAAGAAATTAACCTTTCCTGTAAACAGGTAAGATTTTTCTAAAATTGGGGACAGAGATTTTACTATCACTTGCAGGTGGTGCACCTGTCGAACCACGGACGAGGATGTGGGGAAATATAACTATGTGTTGGTCAAAATTTTATTTACATAAACAAAAATAATCCTTTAAGGACGCCCACACCGCCGCGACGCCCGCGCCACCGCCAAAGGCATTGTACATACGTACCACGCGCTAATTGTCTAATTGTAGCTACGTCAAGCCGTAGCGTTGGGACACGTTTGTTTTGATTTGAAATATCTTTTAAAAATTTTTGATGAACTTTTTTTTTCTTTGGCGGTCGCCATATATCGAAACGGGTTATGGTCGACCAGCTGATATAATCGTGTTGATATAACCCTTTCGTAACACCCTGTAAATTAAATCAAAGACTAAGGTTTAATAATACTCTTAAAATATAACTAAATGATTATATATATGAGATTACAGATTAGTCTAACTCAACAGTTAATAAAATTCATAGATTGAGTGAAATATTTATATAAAACATTTTAACTATTAATCAAATCACAGATTGAGGGTTGATTATCCTTATAACAAACTAAAAAAATAACTAAATCATTTGTATATCCCAGATCAGTCTTAGTCACTTAAATTAAAGGTAAATTAAAAATAATGATCACAGATTAGGCTATTTGTTAACTATGTTACTAAGTATTTCGAATGGGGACAAATGCACCTTTAATCTTCCATAACACGTGTAAGAGCCTTTTTAGAGCACCTCCATATCTCGGAACCGGCGATATTGTTACGTTTCCAAGTATGATTGTATCCACCTTGACACAACATACGTCGACCTCTCTTGGTTATTTCAAATTCTGTGTAGTAGTAGTAGTAGACGGACCACGTGAAGTAGACGGTTCTTCGGACATTTTAAAGGCTGAAATCCTGTAATACAATTTACTAAGTCTTAATTTTAATAATTATTAATCTATTATTCTACTAATGTTATAAAGTTTAAAGTTTGTATGGATGGAAATTTGATGGATCATTCTTATCTTTCACGCGAAAACAACTGAAGGGATCTTAGTTAATATCGAAAACAGTGTAGTTTAATATATTTGATGATTGAATTACATTGTTGTCAAATAACTAAGAGCCGTTCAGTTTTTTTTTGTATCGGGCTTTGGTTATTTTATATGTTCTACTGTACGTGTGTATGTCACTGAACTTCTCCTAAACGGCTGGACCGATGTTGATGAATTTTTTTGTGTGTGTTCAAGGGGATTCGAAAATGGTTTAGATTCACAATTTGTTTTTTTTTGCAGGACAACGTCTGTCGGGTCCGCTAGTATTATATATATTTCATATTTAATAAAACAAAAGTATGTAATGGACATAATATCTTAAAGCAACTAATAAAAATTAAAATCAAAATAAAATATTAATATCTACTTACCAAAAAAAACACAGTTCATGCGCACAACTCTCGTCTTGGAATTAAAACCAACTGCATAGAAAGCACGTAAAAAGACAAGCTATTCGCCTATTGGCTTATTTTAAGAAACAAACTAGCGTTTACCTGAGCGTTTTGGATCGGTTTAAGGGTAACGTGGTTTAAATATTGATTATAATATACTTCATGTTATAGCGGAACTAAGTTTTAACTCCGGTGTTTTGTATTTTTTTATATAAATTAAACATAGACATTAGATGGCGTTGAGTTAGAGTGTTCTAACATATTTATTTATTTATATCTCACTTAATATAATATAGTAACGAATCTTAAATAAGCCCTGCTTAATGTCAGAGTGGATGGAGTTGAGTTTATTACATTATTTATAAAATTATGTATTACCTAATATATAGTACCCACACAATTATTATTTTAATATTACATCGAAGCAAAAAACAAAGTTTGTATCCCCATAGCGATAGCGATAACATAGCACGGTGGCCTACTATTAAGCTCTTGCTTACATCTAAGTAAATAAAAATGAATTGGTGTAATAACCCTTTCGTGTTTAAGTGTTAAAATAACACGGGTTCGAATCTGGAACCCAAAAACAGTAATTCCGCATTCATATCAGTGGTTCGAATGCGGAAGTCTAAAAAAGGACTGGGTCTTTCACCCCATGGGGTGAAACAACCACTTCAAAAAACGTCCACCGCGATTCATACCAATGGTCCGAACTTTATTGGTATGAAACAGGAAACACTCGTATAATTAGCCTGGATCTGATGTCTTTTGTTACGCTGCTGATTTATGTCTGTAGTTCAAGTCACTCATGACCTGATGAATTAATAAAAGGCAATAACTTAGTTGAGTAGAAGACTCTGAAATGTATGTACGACGCTGTCACTCACTCGGGGAAACATATTTTGTATGAACTTAACATATTAACTATTTCTACTGCTCAATAGATGGCGCTATATCATGTTATCAGAATAGTTACTACAAAGTTTGACGGTTTATCATATCTTTAAAGAACATGGTGTTTCAAAATACAATCATCTGATAAATGATAAATTACAAATACTTACATACCTAACTTAGTAGATTGTGTCTCGATAATATTTGAAAAAAAACATTGCCAAAAATTTTGTTGCGTAATGCTGCTACTGCATGCTGTTGGCATAGTTATTTACGATGTTGTAATAATAATGTAAATAAATGTAAATAATTAAAAAAAAGTATAAAATGGAGCTAATCAACTATTTCAACCAGCTTCATAATCGGCTCGTTGGTCTAGGGGTATGATTTTCGCTTAGGGTGCGAGAGGTCCCGGGTTCAAATCCCGGACGAGCCCAAATCCTTTTTACTTTTTTTTTAAAATTCTTATAATACAATACAACCTGAGTATTATTACCCTATTCTTATATTTAGATGCTATTTTTTTTAAATTTTCTTTTTAATTTATCAAGTACTGAAATACTCACGTTTTTAATAAAATGTATCTACTTACAAGCAGTTTCATTAAGACTACTGGTTATTTTCGCTAAATGTGGTAATAATCTAACTAAATCAATATTCTTATTATTACATAACCGTATCGTAAATAGAATTAGGTAAGGTGATCTATTACAAATCTAAAGTAAACCAACGATTCAATAATGGAATATCAAAATATTCCATAATATACGAATTAGAACTGCGCACTTGATCCCAACGATTAAACACACTCAGTAAACAAACGTTTCTTCCGGAGGTCCCTAGGGATAGCTTTCAGATCCCGTTCTCTATACCTTCTCCCTTGTATGTCGGGAATCATAATTAAAAGCGCTGCCAACGTGCCTTTGAGCGTATGTCAACTGAAATATGAATGTGAAAGAGCAGTGGATTTGCCTCGGGTGAAAAGATACACTTTAAAACCAACCGTTTGTTGTACTGCAACAAGAAACGGCTGATTTTCAAGTATTAGGTATTCTTATGTGTGTAACTATTATAATATTTTATGCGCCGACAATTGACTTAGTTTTTAGTTTTCTCCATCCCAATTCCCACGGGAATTACAATACAATACAATAAACTTTATTGTACACCAATATAAAATTCATAACAAAACATTTAGATTTATATATGTACAAATGACGGCCTTATCACTAAGAAGTGATATCTTACAGGCAACCTTTGGATGGAAAGGCAGAAAGAATAGAATTTAAGAAAAAGGGGATTGAAATTACTTTAAGGATAAAAAGTAGCATTCTATTATGTTGATGGATCAACTAAGTAGATTATATTGTAATTAAAGTTCGTTCTATAGGTAGGTAGGTAGTAATAGGTACCTAGGTTATACGTGACAGTGTAACTAACATCCAAATATCCATGCAAAAGATTATAGTAGAACGGGAAATTACATACCTACATAAATTAGTCGGTATAAGCACAGATTAATAAATAGTTACCACGTAAGTATAAGGAAGATTCATAGATTTGTACTCGGGTTTTTCGACTTCAACAATTAGTGTCAATTTCATAATTTACGTTATATGTATATTACGTTGATTTGCGGCGCCAGATAGGGAGACTCATGAGAGGGTTGATTTAGTTCCGTATATGATGTAGAATATCCGTTCAAATCAATGTCTTCCAACTGAGATACCTCCGCCCCATAGATTATCACAGCTACATTGGGGATCCATTTTAGCCGTGAAAAGTTTCTAGACATTCGCCGATTCGAAGGGAATTAAATTATGCAGTAGGTACGGTATACACGGATCCCTGTCGAATTACTTGAACCCTTCTTGCTGATTTATGTGACAGCAAACCCGTTATGGGCTCTTGCAGAATTTGGACCTTGTAGCATTAGGTTGGCAGCCGTTTTCCAAACATCTGACGCCTGAAATAAGTAAGCGAGCATGCCTTATTTGTTCGGACTCCTAGCTAGCCATACATAGAACTGAAGTGAAGACAATAAAAAAGAGAAACTTAGTCTTATAAGTGGGTATTTCTACTTAATTCATCTCGAATGGAGTCATTGTGAATTACGTCACTCAGTTAAAAATACCAACATTCGCCCTGTCTATTGATGAGTCATGCTTATCCCAAACTTGAAATTGATCCCAGCACCCGTTCAAATACTGGTACGATACGAGTATGATGTGAAATGGTATTTTCTTTCACCAATAAATTTTCTTAGGTACCTAATCTGAGTTTCTTTGTAAATGCAGGTCCTGTCCGATCCGATCATGTCCAAACCTTCCTGTTGATTATGAATAAATAATAGTAGTGGCTCTGTGAACCGTAGACTTCGGGAGCGGCTTTGTTTAGAAAAATTCTTCTTCAATTTTCTTTATTACTTTTTCATTTGTCATCCAATCCAAAAAATATCATTCAAATGTTATTCATTGTAAGCAAGGAGTGTGTATGTAAAGTTTCATGCAAATCGGTTGATAAATACGGCCTCAAACATGATCTGACAGAACCCGTAGATGTAGAGGTACAGACGAAAGAAATTCTCCCCAGTCTGCAAGTTGAAACGGAGACTTCGGTCGCTTCGCTCCCTCAGTCAAAAATTCATCTATATTTGAATTTTGATGTTTTCTACAAATAGTTTCAAGAATGTGGTTAACCATCAAATTCGATTTTTTTAATATTCTATATGGACTATTAAATAACACATCGAATTTGATGGTTATATAGCTGTTGCTTTTTTGGTCGATTGCAAATACAAAACAAAACTTTGGTGGTAAAATTTGCCTTCAGTTTAAGAAATACAATAAATTCATAGAAATAATATGTAGGTATTATGTAACTTATGGAATGTTCTCTATATTTTTTATTCTGCAATTTAGATTTTCAGAAGGGGTTGAAGTGACTCGAGTTTAGCTGGGTATTCAGCACATGATTAATTACAAAATACAAGTCTTCTAGACGTTAGTCATATTTTGACATAATATAATAAAGAGCTTTGTTGCTGAATGACGAAGACGGCGTTGTTTGTGATGACGTTAGCGTCGATAACTGATTTTTGCTGTCAGCTGTCAACCGTAATATAATTAACAGCATAATAAATATCTATTTACGCCATTGTGTATTTATAGAGTATCCTATTTTGTTACGTTTCTTGCCATACAATATCAAATCAAATACCACCTTTTATCTGTACTGCTGCGGCACTTAATTTTATTTATAAAATTATGTCAATCTAAGAATTGTTTTGGAATCCATTCTTTCTCAAAATTTATGAATCAAATTATTGTTATTTATTGTAAGAGGAATAAATAACAATAATTTGATTCATAAATTTTAGGGTACTATAGGGTACTGGTTATGTAATAATTAGAATGATCGTTGCCTGAGGGTTTTTTTTAATTTCATCTGAATTAAAGTATATTACTTACTGCCCCTATACTGTTTCCGTTCACTGTATATGTAGTACAAGTTGAACCTGTTAAGATATTTCCCAATTTATTTTGTTGTGGAAATTTTATTGGGCTAGTCCTCTGATCTTCAGACACGCAATATATGCACTGTAAGCCCACCCCAACCCTCATGAAGGCTATAGACATGGCAGAATGCTTGCGCTGTGGATATTTTCCACGCTCGGAATCACAAGGGTGCGTACAAATTTACTTTTTACGATCATATCAAAGCTGTCTTAACATTTTATGTCATGAATACAAGAAACAAGATAATGGCAGTACTATGTATAACAGACATTCTGTCTTAGAATAATTTTTTGAAAGTTACTATATGCTGGTTTTCCACAGGGAATTCTTCCGATTGAGTACCTGGGGCATTTGACGTACGGGGGCCGTGGCCTTAGCCCGCGAAGTAATAATAAAAAAACCCGGCCAAGTGCGTGTCGGGCCACGGGTTCCGTAGTCACCCATTATAGGCTCTATAACTCCTAAACTAACAAAGTAATCTGGTTCGTTATAGTTTTCCTCCAAAGTTCATCATATGGACTACTACTATGTTTTTTCAGATTCTTTGAACTAACGGTTTAGATTTTAGAGTAGACGCCCTGTTTTAACAGAAAAATGCGCTCTAAAGTTACATATCTCGCAAACGGATACCTTAATCAATATGAGACTTATTTCTCGGTAGGCGCGAGAAATAAGTATCATACCCACTTTACTTGTAGGGGAGATACCCCTACCCCAAAAAAAAATTTCATAATTTTATTTTAGCACTTTATCGGATTAATAAATACACATACCTGTGCAAAATTTAAGCTTTCTAACAGTAACCATTTGGGAGGAAATCTGAGGACGGATGGACGGACGGACGGACAGACATGACGAAACTATAAGGGTTTCGAGACTACGGAACCCTAAAAATGCTGTTTTTGGTAGGTACCTTAACAGTCTAACCAGAGACGCCCGGCATAACCAGAGACGCCCGGCAACGGACGTTAGAGCGGCCGCGGCCTCAGGCCGCGGAATTAAAAAAAAAAAAAAAAAAAAGGTACCTTAACACCGCGTAATGTGTTCCAACATAATTCATTTATTTTTTAGTATTATGCTGCATCTGTAATACCTTGGATAATTTATTGGAAGGCCGAGCACGAGCAATAAATGCTTCCTGTACCGTGCAAAGCATTACGTGGGTATGCCAGGTTGTTATCTCATTCCGTATGAACATGTGCAGTTATTACTATTTTTATTTCACTAGGCGTGTCGTTAGAGATTCGTACATTATAATTTACATTTGTATATCTATATGAACCATCTGTTCATATAGATGGGTTCCATTTAGCATGTCAGTGTATTGGGTAATCTATATATAGAAATGGGGAATGTCCCCGTTAGCTCTCGAGAACTGCTTATGCTCCAATGATGGTTGACCGCTCTATGGATAGCACTCGATCTGGAGGCAAGCCAAAAAATCGAAAATTTGACCTAGCCCTAAGGGGACAAAAGTTATAGGCCAAAACCTATAGCGTGGTGCGGCGCGATGCACCGCGCAAGACACCGTACTAGTTAATAAAGAAAAATAAAGAAAATACGTTTAATTCTCAAACACAGACATGGCGATTAAAAGCACACAAGAAGTAAGTAAAGGTATGTATGACGGACAGGAAAATCGTCGGTACATGCAGCGGTACACGCCACATCATCATCATCAATGAGATAACCGTGAAATTGTTGTCTCGATTCCAATTCCCACGGGAACAAATTACATGAATAAAAGTATTCTATACCTATGTCAGGAAATGGTCCATCTAATTTTGTGTTATCCCAATCTATGAATGTGAAACTATTTTATAATTACTATCAACTCCCTTTAACAGGGTTCCTCCATATAAAATTGTCTACACCCTGTATTCGGTGGTTTTGCCATTGTCTGTTCTTAACAAGGAAAGTTTAGTTGCATTACTCTTCTTCCGCATTGATATTTATTGTTAGTCAATTAATTTCGACTTGTCCCGTTTATTTTCCTTCATTGTATTTGCATGTGTTGTAACTACAGACTTTAGTCTTCCTTATTATTGACTATGGTGATGTATGCTATATCGGCCTGAATGCAGATCTGCTCAACAAACTTGACCGCCTTCTCAACTATTGCATTCGTTTCGTCTTTTCTCTTCGTAAGTACGATCATGTCTCGACATATCGTACAGAACTGGGCTGGTTGACAATACGTCAACGGCACAGTCTACATGCTGTAACAACTCTTTTTTCTCTTCTTCACTCTCCCAATGCTCCCACCTATTTAACACCTCACTTCCAACTACTGTGTGATACCCACTGTAAAAACTTGCGTTCTTCCAACAATCGTCTCCTTCTCTGTCCTAATCACAATTCTGCTGTTGTTCATTCCTCTTTTTTCATTCAGGCTATTCTTCTTTGGAATGCACTTCCTCCCGAGATCAGAACATGCAATATCGGTCTCACGTTTAAGAGAAAAGTCCGCCAGATTTACTTAAACACATAGGCAACACCGACTTAATTCAATTTAACCGACTAAATTCGTATTTATGGAAATATTATTTACTTATAATAGATATATATATGTATGTATATGTATATATATATTTACAGTATTTATGCAGTATGTAGGTATCTATTCTTTATTGTATATATTTATATAATCATGTACCCATATTGTTATAATATTTTAATTGTTCCTTAATTGTTTTAGTACCATTGTCGATTACAATTTCATAACTTTGAGCACCTACCGGAATGTTATTTCTGCATCACCTCAAGGTCGACTGGAAGAAAATGCCTAATGGCATTAAGTCCGCCATTGTACACCGTTGTGCATAAAGATTTAAATAAAATAAGTAAAACTACGAGTATATTTAAGGAGACTTATGGGCAGCTTGTATGAAGTAGCTTGAAGTTATCCTCATCACTCAGTTTTATTGTCATTGACGAACCAATTAACTTCCAAATTTATCTTGAACTGCCAACAGGATTGTATTCCTTTAACGCAATTCAAAATTTTAACTTGCTTTAGTGTATATTTTTGTACGAATCGAATATTGTTATTGCTTTCCGCTCCACCAAGCCAAATAACATAATACAATGAGACCCAAAGGCGCCGTGTTCCCCTCAGCTTATTGTCGAGGCGTCTGCATTAACGTCTCTAGTCTACAAATCCTGAATAGGGTAATACCAGACATACATACTCAAGCAGTACCATGTTCGAGAGGTTAGAATGAGTTCTAATATTTAAGCTTTTTTGTATTCATATTATGTGATTACCTTGATAGAAGTAATATTTTGATTCCAACCCAAAATAGACGTCATATCCAGCAGACTATACAATATACAGTCAGCGCTAAAGTGGTTATGTTAAAACAAATATCACACAAAATATACTTTTGTAATAAAGACATGAGCAAAGTGTATTTTGCATATTAGGTGCGGCTATTTATTACCTTCATAATCAACAGAGATCACTCTTTCTAAATATAAACGACAGATCACGATAGCTTGACGTGTATACTGTCGTTGTATATAGGTATTATGATAATATAATAGAATTTTCGTGATTTTAGGTTTAGAATGTTGTGAAGAATATAAACATTGTAAACCTTTCAGTGGTGATAATTACCTTGTATCGAATATTTGTGATGCAATTTGCCTCTATAGATATGTGTAAGGAATCATGTCGCACATTTTGAGCATGTCTCATCAACATAACGAAATTTAAATGCAATTATGTAAACGTCATATTTGGAGCAAAGGGTAAAACGGGACCCTGTTACTAAGACTCCGCTTTCAGTCCGTATGCCCGTGTGTCACCAGGTTGTAAGTATCTCATGAACCGTGATAGTCACAGTTGAAATTTTCACAGATGATATAGTATATGATGAAAATGAAAAGTCACAAAAAAACCGTTGTTTTATCTCTCTTCGCAAGAACGTCTCGTTAAATTTTCATCAATTGTAGTTAAAACGATCCTTTATCATCGAGAATGAAAATTCGAAATTTTGAGTCATGAACGTTTGAAAGTTTTACGTGCAATTTTCCAGGTGAAAGTACCTACTACTGGCCCATCACGGTCAATTTATTTGGTCCTAAGATACTTCCTTGAAGGACCCTCAAAGTTTTTATAGATAGGTGTTGGTGCGGAACCCTTCATGTGAGTCCGACTAGCACTTCGCCGGCTCTTTGTTTAGAGACATACACCATATCTTCAGTTTTAATATCCCAAATATAGCATCAAAATTAGACTAAATTGTGGAAATGCTGTTATGCAGTCAAAATCTATATACATAGCGGAAATCTGAGACTTATAATGACCACCTTGGCCGAAGCTAACTTACCTATAGGTACTTACAAATAATATGTGCAGTAAATTAAATACATATTCTGTTTTAGTTACACTTTATTGAATTTAAACCAAGTAAACTTACATGGAACAAAACAATTATGCTTCGCAAAATAATGTTGATGTAAAGAGATTTCTTGATAATATCCACCCTATAAGCAGGGTCTATTTCAATTACAAATATAGGTACAACAATAGAACATGCCTTAATATTATGGAATAAGTTTTCTACCTAACGGGGCATAAAAGCGATTCTCTTAAATATTAGACGTTGAACATTTAGGCATCAAACAGTATAATAAGTAGATTTTAGGGAAGTTCCACTTGTATCTTAATATTTTGCAATAGTTCTAACATCTAATAACGAAAAAAATATTCTGAAGCTAAGAAAGCCGGTGACCAATAAATAAATTATATACTTTTTATAATATTTAATCTTAATCAATAATGGTACACTAGGTGGGACGTTGGTTTCGTAACATTCTACATTAACCAAGGTATCTTTATACCATTGCCGGTTTTAAAACTAAACTAAACTAGTGTTTCACAGATAGGCAAACTGAACTCGAAACCAATGACATTTGAAAGTACATTTATAGCTGAACTTTACTTACAATTAAGGCAAACACTTACAATCGATATCAGGTCATACAAAAATATCATCCATTTTTTTTTACACATTGACAAAAGTCCGTTAAGCATACTACTACTGAACGAGTCCAAAACTATTAAAGGTTATCTGAATCTAAACACTAACTAGAAGATGAGTCCATTTGACGGAGGGATGATATATTATTAGGTTATTGGTCTAGTCTAGACTATGAAATGTAGACACTTACAAAGTACAACTTTGGTTCATTTAACAAAGTCATAAAAGTTAACATAAATAGTAATCCTTCGGTAAAAGTTCAGTGTATAAACCTAAGAGTGATATCATTTCATAAAAATGTATACAATAATAAAGATATGCTTAATAAAAACAAAATAAATTATTTGTGAATAAACGCTAACACCTAAATTGATAATATCGCTTAATTCTGGAATAAGGCTCTTGTAGCTTAAAATTAATAATAACATTTAAAAAGAAAATATTAAATAAAGTTGTATAAAAAGGTGCGCGAAATGAATTGTATTTGCGCTTTTAATACCAACACGGTGTGTAGTATAATATTTTACAAAAATATTTCCTTTAATCTTAAATACTGAACCTAAATTTCAAGAAAGTATAACAATATGCTGTAAGATAATTTTCCGTTATTAACACCACTAGAAATGTTTTATTTAAAACATCGAACCTCGACAATGCACTAGTTACAGGAGTAACGAAACACTAAAGGTTATATTAAAAAAATACTTGAAACTTGATATAATAAATAATAACTGTTTGAGATTAGAAAACTATTCATAAAAAAATAAATTAATTTTAAACTGTAGAAATTGTAGAAATTCTCTTATCCTCTTGTTTTTGTACATTTGATATATTGAAGGTAACACACGACAGCTATAATATCACAATCGTGGTTGACCAGGTTCTGGTGAAATGTATTTATCGTGTGATTTTATTATAGCTTGTCATTGGTAACATCATCTTACACCTTTGTCTTACATAACTCTCTATCATTATCCCTATCTACGATGTCACTCATTGTCATTTTACGTACCTAATGACACTTATCCAGCCGCTCTGCAGCTTCCACATCAGTAACTATTTACACTTATAGTATTTACAGTTATGTGATTAATTTTGGCTTTGCAATTTACATACTGGAAAGAAATCACATAACAGGAATGTCAAGAAAACAAAATATTTACATTTACACAAAGTTACCGAGGGATATTAACTTAACCCTCGATTTGTAAACAACAGCATCAAGCTTCTTAGCCAAAATGTAAATATATGTTTATACTACAAAGCAACTATAACGTTAGTGATATTTTCTGACTATTTACAAAAAAATTGTCATGTTAAACTAAAAGTAGCGCTGGAATAAATAATGAGAGCGTCACTAGTCCGATTCTTGTGGCGCTAGATGGGTCGCTGCCAAGTCCGCCGACTATAGACTTTTTGATATCTTCTTTAGGAATTGTGTTTTTATCTATATTTTCCCCGCTGTCGTTCACAATACCGTTATCCATCTGTTCAGACTCATCGGACTTTTTCATAGCTGCTACGTCGTTTTCTTCCGGGCCTGGTGGTGGTATTTCGGGCTCTGGGGCCGTCGTAGTTGTGGTAGTTGTTGTAGTCGTAGTTGTGGTCGTGGTTGTTGGCACTAAGGTATTGTTGCCAATGTAATAAATTTCACCATATATTGCTTCTACTTCCAACGTATTTTCAATTCGTTGCCCTCGCATCGGTCTTGCTCGTGGGTCATTATCTTTATAAAATGTTATTAACTTCGCCGTATATTGAACATCAAGATTAGTAAGATTACCCCGGAATGTGACGTTGCAAGCTGTGCCAGGTTCTAAAAATATTTCCAGCTTGTAAAGTTTCTCCCTTCTCTCGGTATACTGATTAGCCCACTGTATCTGAGGAGACAATGTACCATCATCCATCTCTATTGATGTATTTAGGCCAATAGCTATTCCGTGGCCATGGCCCCAAGATACTGTATAATTGTACATGTACGGAATTTCAGTGGTGACAGTAGCAGCAATATCGCCCTCATTCTTAAGAATTCGCTCTTCGAATACTTCTGGTTCTGTTTGTCGTATGTGTTCAGTGTTTCGGTCAAGAACTACGTGCTCTAATTTATAACTTATAGGTTCAATTTCTTTCAAAATTTCGCCTCGAGTTTCAGATATTTCATTGTTTTTATCGTCAAAAGTAATTAAATGTCCAATTACACTTTCATAAGCTATTCTTCCAATATAATGTGAATATCCACTGGGTGCTTTCATACGACCAATAAAAACTGAATCTACGGAGGAGTCCACAACAACAGCGCCGTTGGGCTTACTGTTAAATTTAACCCAATCGATCCATTTTAACAGAGAAGCGTTTTCTATATTTTCAAGTACCTCAAATACACTGTAACTCTTGCTACTGGAAACAGCGCAGGTGGTATAATCTGGTTTCAGCTGACCTAAGATCATATCACCTTCATGACGAGCTCTGCAGAGGTAAACCGGATCTGCAAAAGATCAATGAATATGATTATAGAAAATACCACTTGTTTTTGTATTAATCGCTGAGCTACATGTAAAAAATATTTACCTTTTTCTGAGGTTGTCCCAACCACGTAATTGCTCATAGATTCCTTTTTCAGATTAGTCCATTTCAGGGTGCTAGAAGTCATAATTTGTTTTACTTTTGCATTGTAGAGCCCGACTCCAGCTTCTGCTGCCACTGTAACAGCTAAAGTTGCTGTCAACAACACCACCCACCATCCACTTTGATAATTTCTGCCTCTCTTCATTTTTAACTGCAACAAAATAATATTTGCTATTAATACCTAATAGGCATTTCAACGTGAAATGAAGTACCTGCATGGAATATAAAAATAAAACAACTATATTTCTAGAGTTTCTGTAAACATAAGCCTCTATTATATGTATTAAATTCCATTTAGTTGGGCATTTCTGTCAAGAATTGAAAATTCCGATGGGTTCCGCCCCCCCTAAGTAATAAATTTTGTCAACTCCACTAATCGTTTTTCTTGCTTACTGAGTTTTTAATTGCCGCTATACATGGCATTAGATATGAACACGCTATGGTGAAATACTCGTACAAAAACATCGATAAATGATTTTGTAATGTAACTTCGTAACTAAAGTTTATACTACGTAATTGTATCAGGAAAGGCTGCGGTGTGGTTTCAATCGCTTGGTAAACTCAATTTTCCTGATAAAGTTACGAACGAAGAACGCGCAATTGCAGCCATGTCATGTCACCCCTAGCAATATGTTGATACAGGAGATTGGGTGTTTTACCTGTGGATTTTTCGCTCATTTTGACAGTATTTTGTAGCAGCGGGTTAGAATTATTTTCTTTTTATCATCATAATCAAAACATAGTATAAAACAAAGTCGCCCGTTTCGTATGTATGCATAGATCTTTAAAACTACGCATCGGATTTTAATGGGGTTTTCACCAATGGATAGAGTGATACTAGAGGAAGGTTTTAAGTATATAATCTGTTAAGCTAGCGAAGCCGCAAGCGTCCGCTAGTAAAAAATAAGGTAAATAAGAGGTTGGAAGTTGAAATCAAAAATAGCTTTTGCTGATATGTACGAGTTGGAATATAGCTTGGACATATCACAACCAGAAGACAGTTATTTCATTTTCACTGGATATATTATATCAATTAAAATAGAAATGTTAATTTAGAAAGACAAAATGCAGGGTTACTCGACACGACTACATCCAGTAGGAATTCTTCATTCAACTTCATTCAAGTTATTACACTGACATAATGGAGCCTCTTCTGAAATTAGAAACGATAACGTGTACAATGTGGAAAGGGAGCTCAAACAATTACTCAGCGGTAGCTCTAATGAGTCGATTTAAACACCCCATAAGTTCCTTCCTACACAATACGTAGCGTCTGCGTGTTTTTGAACAACTCTCGATGCACTGAGGGGAGACGGAACTACAAACAAAACAGGAAAATCTCTCGTCTGACTACCTTACTTCACTAAATCACCATTAAATAAGGTAGTTGAGTAGTTGCATATTTATATTTTCAAAAATATCGCTTTGTATTTAATATTTGTTAAGTATTTCTTCCAAAAAAATATTAAAAAGCCTTGCTAAAACATTTCATGAGTGCTACTGCAATATTATTCCATTTAACAACTTTCCACTCATTGAGTATATAATTTCCGCTATTTGTTTCATTATTTTACCCGACTAAAGGTCACCACCGTCGTAAATGCGAAATTCCGTCGCTAAATGTTGTTGGCAAGGCTGTCTAATGCAAAGGTTATTTTGCATAGATGACATCATGTAGAGTAAAGGCTAACGTGTATTCTGTAATATTATGCGTAGTAAAATTTTACGATGCTTTGAGTACGGTGGCTGCATCAGAGGTATATGAATAGACATGGAATCTAATGTGCCGTGGCATAACAAGCACTTGTTATGTTTCTTTGTCAATGTCAATGTTAATTTGACGATGAACAGAGTTATAGACCGATAAAGTAATTTATTCGTTAATAACCTGTTAACGCGATAATATCGGACCTAAATGTAATTGCTTTTTTATTGTACTTTAAACTAGCCAAACTTTATTCTATATTATTAACACCAACATTTATCTTATTTCAATTTTATCACTTTTCTCATCCTGTGGGTTCTGGGTGTAAACATTTGTGGTTTCAACATAACGACTTGTGGATACACTGCTTCTTCTCATAAAGCTAATTATCCATCTATCTGGGGCAAGTTCACTCATATCATCAACCTCACAGCGTCTAATTTACTGAATGTTCGTTTCTATTATTTATCTGAACACTAAAAATGGTACTTTGTTATCTTTAGCTCCTACACGTCACTGTCCCGACAGAGACCATTAATCTTGATCTTAACTACAGTTATAACTGTGTTACTTTATAATATAAGTGAGTCACATGATATAAAAATGCCGTTCTTCTTTTTGCTTATGTCTTACAAGAATATTACTATAATGTACCACTGTCAACTACAAACCATCATAGTTGCAAACTATTAAAAATGTGTTATTTTAGAATAAGTAATACTATAGCTTTGCAAGACAAACAAATAATATCCTTACAAAGCGACAATTCTTTAAAAATGTCTTCTTTCCATCTAAGTAATAGTATTATTACTGCATAAGCTCTCGAAGAAAGTCACTTGACCCGTAATCGGATTACCTACAAGGAATCAATAGTACCATCAGGATTACGGGTCCCTCCTGCGCAATAAACGTTGTCTGTAATATGACATATTAAATTATATCCTACTTCATGTTGCATTCAACTAATTTCATCTATTATTCAGTAGATTAAGATTGAGGGCACTGTACGTGAATAGAATATCACGGAGCATTTGTCACGGGTCTAAATAATATCTGTTAAGTACCATAATAGCATAGTGTTTAATAGTATTTGTGTAGAGATTTTATATGTATGTGATACACAGATAAGTACAGAGTGCAAAAGTATTAAGTATGCCAACCGATATTCAATTGTGTAAGTATATCTTTTAATTGTCATAATACATTTTTTACTCTAGACAAAGCAAAAGTCCTGCACGTTTTATCAAAAGGGAATTGTTTCACGTAAACTTACTTCTATGTCTAAGAGTGCTTATTCGCTGGTCTTGGACTTAATCTAGTGGAACAACATTAAGCTTTTAACCCAGTTGTATTTGCAATATACAATGCTAAGCATATTTACCGTTGACGTACGCAAAGTCGGGCTAAGTCGAGCACTGTTCTAATTTAATGTACGATCGTATTATAATTTTATTGGGATCATTTAATAATAATAACAGTTGTGGTGATGATGTTGGTACTTTTACTGCTTATGCTTAAGTAGTTACTTTGTTAGGACAGACTAAGACATAAACCGTTAAATCTTTTGCCGCATATGATATTGTGCGCAAAATACTGTCTTGGTATCGTGTAACACAACATTTATCGGTTATTTTCTATGTAAATTTTGAATTTAAAGCAAAAATTATATCAGTATTTGTGTTCCTAACTATCTACTGTGTCCGGTAACAATTTTTCAGACACCTTTTTGTCAAACGTTAAGTTAAGTTAAATAAGTGAACGTTTACCTTTTGTTACTGTATCAGAACCAATACCTTTTCGCTGTCCAATTTTAAAGTAATTTTTAAAACTAATTAATTCTCACTATTGAAGACGTTGATCTAATAAATTTCTACGTTCAACTTTCCTATTTATCTTGTAAACACGCTAATACTCGTAATAATGATGAGGTTTTGTAGTGTCACATACAGTGATCCACGTGAGTGGACCACAATGAGACACAATTTATAGAAGTTAATGGGATTTTTATCATAGTATGGTTCATCTCCAAAGACGTTAATTTAAAATCTGCTTCCTTTAACCCCGTGATAAATGTACGAGTGAGTATGTTTCCGTTGATTGTCTACTGTGTGAAAGCTGATAGACAAGGTTGCATTTGCGCTGCATCAGTTTCTGTGTGCGTTCTCCACTTCATATCGACTACATACACCGTAAGTAGGTAACTGTTGATTTATAGTCGCAGCAATTTGTAACGATGTACTCACTATTGGTATTATGATACCGTTATACAACTTTGTAGTTTTTGTATAATACAACGGTGATATCAGTCGACGACGTTGTTATGGTATTTATTTGATTTAAAAATTCTATGGAAGTGTCATGGTGATTTTTCTTTACTTATAAATAAGCCTGCGGTAAAAGTGGAACAATGCAATGCAACATACGCATGTCCAACAGTCCGCAGTCTACCGGTGATAATATGAGTTTTTGCGGCGGAGCTAATTGCTCTCCAGGGCGCCATATCTACTCGTGTATCGTTGTTATGTTGCTAAATTGAGCACAGAGATTAAATTACCGTTTTCTTAATTTAAAATTTCTACTTTTTCCTTGATGGAATCCCTACGGATTTAATAGGCGATGTAGCGGATAGTTGCATATGCGCGCTGGTGCGTGAACCAGCTGATAGCGTGGGAACAAGTAAATTGACTACATGCCTATTACAATATACAAACACCGTACGCTATGGTGTTTCAGATTTCACCATTGTGAAAGGGACATATGACAATGAATAAAACAAGAACATGTAAATATTTTGTACTAATATTTACGTGTTTAGGAAAAATTCGGAGTGTTTCGTATTCTAATTCTGTATTGTTTGTATAATTTATTGACATACTGTCGTGAAGGGTGTCAACGACTGAGGGCATACTTGTTTCTCGAAACTTTCGATGGGATGCGGGTCGACTTGCCTGTGGTCACAACTTTACCGACATAACGTGGTGAGGCGTCGTCGTCGTCGCCTAAAGTCGTAGACGTAGTTGACGTTGAGTTGGTACTAATACAATAAATTTGTAAAAAAAATATTTGACTTTTATCAAAGACTTGAAGTGTTGCTTTGATCATCATCATCCCCCGAGTCTTTTCTCAACCTAGTTGGGGTCGGCTTTCCAGTCCAACTGCAATGCGGTTGAACTTCAATATTTTCAGCGGAGCGACTGCCATCTGACCGTTTGATGAATGATGATAACAATATTTAAGTCGAAGAATAGCTGTGTGGTAAATCAATATTGATTGGTCAATATTGGAGTCACAATCAATTAACATGCTTTCGTGAGTAGAACATTTATTGTTTAACACAGATGTGCAAAATGCTTATGACGTGTGTTGCTAGCAAAAGCTTATTCATATTCGTCACGGAATTGTCGACGTAGGCACAATTTCCTCCACATCCACTACCAGAGCTCGTTATAGCTACTAACGAATTTCGCTTATAATAAATAATGGTTAGTATGTACCTAAGTAGCGTTAACTTCCGCCGGTTAAAGTTATGAATGAGATAGTTCCGTTTGAGAGGTCACTATGTTATTTGTTGATTGTTCGTATTGAAATCGCCAACGCTATGGTTGTCGTGCGTGACGGTGTTGGGAGATGCCCCTTGGTGGATAGCGAAACTCTTTACTGATGACACGGACACGAAGGTATTTTATAACATTACAATTTTTTATGTCTTTTGCGCGTTTTGCGCGACACATTTTGCGCGTTAAAATCGATGGTTAAAATCAAAGACCTTATAATACAACGGACATAGGATCTAGAACAAATCGCAAGAAAATAATGTCCCGAGTCGACCTATACATTATACATAGGCATACATAGATATAAACAAATTTCATATTAAAATTTAAACCTTGATTCAACGGAATAGTGTTCACTTTTGTTTGCACTAATTTATCGCATTACGTAGCTTCTATCTGTCCGCCTGACTAATTCACCTTATGCAGCGTATACTTGAACTACGTGAACATAGAAACAATGGAGTAGGTTTATTTTGTTAAAGTCTTTTAAGGATTCCATGATATGTACCTACGTAGGCGTAATAATTAATGTAAGACTACAATAAATTCCATAATCTTATAAATTGTAATTACTTGTTTATGTTAGACGAAATAAGCTGAAAAACTAATTAACGACTGACAAAGATTTTTTTTTTCGAGTCAGTTTCATAATAAGTAACTGTAGTGTATGAATAACAAAAAGGGAATTAATGAATTTAACTAATTATAATATTATAAATGCCAAACTTCTTGCGGGTGTCAAAGTTCTTCCGCTTTCATTACTATTTTCATAACGTTATGTCGCTACGTCTACTACAAGATAGCCGTGTTTCAAGTGACTGAATTAGTTGCTAAAACTGCGCATCATTAATTTATTTTTATCTTATGGTTAATTTTTGGGATACGAAATTATTGGCTACTAGCTGATCACCGTGACTCCGCCCGCGAGATATAGTTATCTCGGCCCCGATTCCCGTGGGAATACATTACCGAGAATCCAAATAAAAAGAAAATAACAGTACATACACGAAATAAAATGACATGTGTAATTATATTTATGACAAAACAATGATACCCTGTGAAAATTAAAAACATTTTTGGGCTTATCTCCTCCATTCAATCAAGGGATTCTTGTACAAGTTTCATAAAGATCGGACCTCTTTTTGTTATGTCCATAAAATGAGCCGAACAAACAAGATTGTTATTTTTTGGATCAAAATATTGTTCTCGCCGTGCTAGGGCAATAATATTTTTCCATTGTGCACAGTGTACTGGATCCCGAGGAAAACTGAAATAGATGTTGGTTCATATAACGAAAAAAAAATCATAAAGAGCCAAGGCGTCTCCACTATAATCTTTGTTCCAAATAGTTTTATCGCTATCGGTAATCCGAATAAATCTGAATGGTCATTTTGTTAGTACATTATTCAGTGAAAATGAAATGGTCTCTTTCTTTTTACTGAGCTTGGGATGAGTTCGAAAGAGACAGATAGGTACTTCGGTATTGGACTGGATTGCAATATTTACTTTTGTCTTTTAATTTATTATCGACGAAATACTGTATTTTAAGTGAAATAATAAATTGCAAATAATAAAACAAAAGCTTATTTACTGAAAATATGATACACCGTCTTCAATTTGCTTTTTTTTCGTAGTTTTTACACGTTTTTACAATACAGTACGGCATTGTGCAACGTGTTGTCGTTCAGTTGTCAAAATCAAGACTGGCGCGCGATTGTTTCTCTTTTAGCGTTTTGTTTCTCTTTTAGTTCGGACACTTTTGAGCGATGATCCGAAATCCATTGTATTTAAAATCATTGGTTAAAATGTTAAAATGATTTACTTATCTAACGTACCTGTCCACACCATGGACCTTTCTTCGTTTGTTCCATAGACAAAGTATGCAATCAATCAAATGGTAATGGGCTAATTAAACGCTACATCGGTTAGACTCCCTATCATCACACGAACCGATCTACTAAACGATTTAGCAATAGGTAGGTACTGCCTACTGCCTTACCTAGGTGGCAATTATCGACGGCAAACTAGGTTGAGGTAATGAAAGATTTATTACTATTTACGACGATCTAATTTAAACTGAAATTACAGAATAGACGCCCGCGGCACCTTCCGCATGGTTTTGTTTTTCCGTACCAATTATGTCACGAATAAATTAGCACATAAAAAGTGGTCTACTCTCTGCTTCTTATTTATGTGTATTCAAAGGTTGCCAGTAAGAAATCCGCCATTTGTACATTTTCGAACGATGTTTTCTCGTGTTAATTTGTAGTGGTGTACAATAAAGTTATTTTATTCCATTCTGCTCGGGATCTCAAATTCTAATTACTTATCGAACTTACATAAGAAGAAGAAATAGAAATCATAATGTACCTACAAAAATGTAAAATGATGATATTTTTGTAATTTTCTGGGCAGGTAGTAATTCTGTAATTTATTTCATAGCTTAAAAATATTTTAGTAAAAATAACGCACAATCATTGTAAGATAATGTTTTGGAAATTATCATACCAATGCAAAACGGAAGCTAAAAATGTACATAGTTCAAACATATCGATAGACGGTCATGTCTGACAGTTTGTACACAGATGACAATGCATTACGAAGTTGTGTGTCCAGTACAAACATAGGCGGTTCTATGACAACTTTTTCAACGAGCTGAGCAACCTGTTCCTTAAAACAAACTGTTTTAGTGACAAAAATAACGAGTATCCTGTTTAGTTTCATTTTATATGATTAAGACTTGAATAATTTTTAACTAGTTTATATTATTAACATATTATTAACTATTGAGCGTGTTTATGGATTACAAATACCTACTATCGTTATGTGCTTGGACTGCAGAGATTCTATTGAGTGGTATTTAACATTTGTCCTGGCATTGGGAATTTTGGTTTGAATTCTAGAGTGGTTTTGAGTAATTTATTGTTCCCAGTAACGGCAATAGGCTTTTCCCTATAATGTCGACAAAATTACTGGCAAAGTGAAGGTGTATAATGCATTATACACCTTCACTTTGCCAGTAATTTTGTGCTTAATTTTGCCAGTAAGGTGCACCTTTGCATATATACCCCTTTAGGGATATAGGTCTGTCTATCGTTATGTGCCTTAAAAACTTTTTTTTCCTTTACTTGTTTCGTATTGATATCTCCCTTTTTTACAAAGATCGTTTTTAAAATCGTATCCAAAATAGTCAAATCAATCTGTAATGAGTGTTGCTCTAAAATCGGAGCCTTAGCTGACTCCGAGGAGCGAAATCAAATAGTCAGGCAACATAATATAGACATGAGTTTCATATCTGTATCTTCTGTCCAATAGCTCTTTTCTAATGCAGATATTACGAAATAAGGAGAACAAAATATGTTTGCTACTCTACTGTTTATTCCATAAATAACTATGAGGAACTTGATCTTGAAACCGTCCCAAAAATAAACGTTACATTAAAAGTGTGAACTAAAAACATACTTTGGACGGTTAACATTAGAAAGTACTCAAGTGTTAGGCCCGGTGAAAACCGACGACTGACTGAAGATAATTCATATTGATTACGGCAATTTGTTGAGGCGAATCGAGTCGTGGTCCCTTAACTTATAGTCGACAAGTGCAATGTACATATCAATTTAAGTATTAAGGCACATTAGCAATGAATTCTAGTATTATTTGTGCATTCTAGTATTATATTACATATTTGAAAAATAATCTTAACGATGATGGAATGCTCACAAAACTACTGGCTTACTCGCATATGCAGAAAACGCATTATGAAGTACAAAAGGCGGCGGATGCCGGTATGGAGGATGGCAATCTGTGCCTCCCCACGATTTGTGACAACGAGCAGCAAGGTCGACGTCTGATTGCCGGTAATAGTAGCACTTATGATATACCTACCGATATTGAAACGACACACTGACCTAATTTCTGTGCACTTTATACGGCTGAGATTTGGAAAATATAAATTTATTGATTTGAAGGCCTTTCTCTATTCTAAAAATAAAAACGAAATCAAGGTTGATTCCCTTTTTCATACTTTGTGAATTCGTCAAAAGAATTTCTGTAGTTAATTTACCTGGATTTCCCTTTCCCGATTACAGCTATCAGAATAGATGTCCTTATTTGTACTGCAGTATTAACTGAGGCACCAGTTAAATATTGCAAAGGCAATTTTCCATCCTGGTTCCTGACAGGATGATAGCGGACTATTCTCGACGCACAAGTTGTGACTATTTTTAGACTGTGGATGGCATCACCAAAACATTCCGTTGAATTGATAATTTCGTGTTTTTGCCGCAAGTGCGTCTCGCTTCACTTGGTACCTTGAATGTATAGTATGTTGAGTCAATAAAATGCTTCCGTGACGGAGGCAATTCAACAATGTCAAGTTCAAACTGATAATAATATTACACATGCTTTTAATGTATTAGTCAAATCTAATTTTAGTGTATTTTAAGCGCATTCATTGGTTTTCACACTTCAGGACCCTTACAAGTTTAAGACCAACAGCTTAGCTTTAATTTGTAATAAGGTTTATCAGAACAAGATTTATTCACTGTCATCTCGGGTTGTGCTAGGGCTATATAAAACCTCACACTAGTAAAGACATCTAGACAAGTTTATCTGGCAACAAATAAGGCTTGATGTCTATCTTCTTTCCAGTATCCTGTGCTAGACGAACGTGGCTTTCAAGCTGACATGTGATGTTATAGTCGTAGTAGGTACGCGTATATTATATAAGTTTGTCTTCGTTGACTAATTTATTGCCCATTAACGCCGTCGTGACTATACGCATTACCAAAATTACAAGAACATAGACCAAACTTTATAGACGTTTAATGACTTAGTGTAATCTATTGATGCATTAGATTTGTAATGACAAGGGTACGGATTATCTTATCATAATGAAAAAGCTTATAACTGTTACTATAAATCGATGGAGTTGACATAATCTTAATAATATACCTATTAGATAAAAAATATCTATTACTTATTAGATTAGATAAAAATTAGAAGATGTACCATGGAAGTAAAATATGCGAAATAAATATAATGTGTTGTCAATAGCTACATGCATCTACACAATCACACCTGTAGGGATAGACAGAAACCAAAATTATTTGCGAGCCTATTGCCGCTCACCGGAAACTTGATTTTTGTCGGAGTAATCGAAGATATATGGTATACTAATATCAATATCATGTTACCTTTGAGATGCTATAATTTTGCCAGTTTTGCCAAAACAATCGCGTGCGGCGCAAAATCTGAAACAATAAAAGATATTCTTTAATAAATAACATGCGAATCGCATCTGGTTTTTATTGATTGTTGACAAACGTACTATGATTGTAACTATTTTGATCCAATTCTTTGTTTGGCCTTGTCCTTAATTTGGGCTAAACATTAAATTCTTTTGAAACTGCTCCATACCAGTAACAATTGGAAACATAAAGAATGAAGAAATCGGGCGTCTCAGCAGTGTAACGTATTGTTAAAGAACGCAGTTTTTAAACTTGGATAGCTTTTAGAAAAATACATTACGTGTTATTCAACCGGTAGTCCTTATAAAGTGTACAGCTGTCTACTTTGACCGCTTGTCCTTTATGCAATATGCATGATGATCATGAACTTAAGTGAAGACAGCTGCTTGATTTAGCGAATTTCTAAATTGATTTCAATAATATGATTCTATTTTCAGAAGTAAAGGGTCCAACTATACTGTACTAATAGTAAAAATATGACTTTATGAGTTATGTGACCCAACAGAAGATGTCCCGTCTTATAATTATACATCCTCGGTGGCTCAGTGGTATGAGTATGCGACTGCCGATCCTGAGGTCCCAGGTTCGATTCCGGGTCGATTCAAATTATTTGTGTGATCCACAAATGTTTGTTTCGGAGTTTGGGTATTTTCTATGTATAATATGTATGTATTTAGAAATATATAAGTATGTTTATCAGTCGTCTAGATCCTATAACACAAGCTTATATTAGTTTAATTTGGGCTAGATGACGTGGTGTGAGAATGTCCAAAAATATTTATTATTTATTTATTATTTCGTTTATTCCTTTACATTCTTATTTCATACATTTTTAAATACATTTATAAAAAAAAGAAACAAATACATTTAAAAATATAAAAAATAGTGACCCACCAGTAGCGGAGTAGGACCCAAACTACCGGCGGTGGAGGCTACAGACTAAGAAACCTCCTAACAATACGGCACGTGTCGAGGATAACAGCCTTCTGAATCTGACTCTTGATCCAACAATCTAACGAGAGTCTCTTGAGATGTTGATCGAGACTCTTCGCTATTAATCCGTTTGCCGAAACGACCACCGGGACAATGATCGTCGAGTCTACGTCCCACATGGCGGTTATCTCGAAGGACAGATCGAGGTACTTACTAAGTTTGTCCTTCTCTGCCTTCACGAGATTCTCGTCATGCGGGACGGCGATGTCGACGAGCACTGCCCGACGCTGGGTCCGATCAACCAACACGATATCGGGCCTATTGGCAACAATAGTCCTGTCCGTGATGATTGATCGGTCCCAGTAGAGCAATGCACGACCATTCTCAAGAACTGGCACTGGTGTGTACTTATAGTACGGTACTTCAAACTCAATAAGGCCATATTGAAGAGCAAGTTGCTGGTGGATGATCTTGGCTACTTGATTGTGCCTATGCAAGTACTCGGTGTTAGCAAGATACGAACAACCGGAAATAATATGGCGAAGGGATTCACCAGGACGGTGGCATGCTCGACAAATGTCGACCGTACCGTCCTTCATGATGTATTTCCGATAGTTGTTCGTCTTGATAACCTCATCTGCAATTGCACAGGCAAAACCTTCAGTTTCCCCAAAGAGGTCACCAAAACGCAGCCAGTTCACCGATGCGAGCAGGTCTACGTCGGGTCCTGTTAAGACCCGGTAGAACCGCCCGTGTAGCTCCTTACTCTTCCATACGTCCCTACGGTCTTCAGTACCTAGTACCTTTGGTTTACGCCAGTTCTCGTTAGCCAAGGAAAGAGGTGTCAGGCCCTTGTCAACCATCACGACATCGCAATGAATGTCACACCCGTTCTGTAGAAAGTAATCTCTCAGACTGCACACTTCACGGTTGTGGAGGTTCTTGGCATTCAAAAATCCCCGACCCCCCCACTTCCGTGGAATGTACAGTCTCATGACAGATGATCGTGGGTGTAACATTCGATGCAATGTGAGTTGTTGACGGACTCGCCTATCCAGGGCGTCTAGTTCCGTTTGAGTCCACCTAAGTATGCCAAAGGAGTATAACAATAAAGGTATCACCCAACCATTGAAAGCCCGCATTTTATTACCACCGGACAAAGAACTGTTAAGAACTTTTGTCAGGCGGCCAAAAAAACGTTCTTTCACCGATTTCTTGATATCCTCTACCGCTATACCCAATGACTCTGACATACCAAGGTATTTGTATGTTTCGGTCTCGGAGAGAGATCTGAGAGTTATTATCTCAGAAAGTTGTAAATTCGGTGAATTTACAACCTTCCCCCGTTGTACATGCATAACCGCACACTTATCAACACCGAACTCCATCTTAATGGCATTACTAAAAACTAGTAACGTAGTTTTTAATAATGTCACTAAATCTTGGTGCTTCAGTGTGAACAGTTTGAGGTCATCCATGTACATCAGGTGAGATAGAACCTCACCCCCTCTACGAAACCGATAGCCTAGCCCTGAATCCTTCAGCAATGTGCTAAGTGGATTCAGTGCTAAACAAAACCACAATGGACTCAAACTGTCGCCCTGGAATATACCACGCTCGATCCTTATCAAGCCTTGCGGGTCAGAGGCGTGCCCACCACTACCTGGTTGACGAAGGACTGTGGTCCACTGTCCCATACACGAGACTAAGAAGGATTTAAGAGTCGGATTAATTTTATACAACTCTAAAATCCTCCTCAGCCATGAATGAGGCACCGAATCATAGGCCTTCTTGTAGTCAATCCAGGCAGTAGAGAGGGCGCCCCTACTCCGCTTGACTTGTTGGCTAATGGCCATATCAATGAGGAGTAGCTCCTTAGTACCACGAGACCCAGCCCTACATCCATTCTGAGCGTTATCTAAGATATTATTAGATACTATGTGCGAGTTTATTTTACTTCTCAGAATAGATGTAAGGAGCTTGTAGATGGTAGGTAAGCAAGTGATGGGTCTATAGTTTTTAGGTTCCGTGGTACTACCTGATTTATGGAGCAGGAAGGTGATGCCAGTGGTCATGAAAGCGGGTAAGGAACCAGACTCAAGGGCTTCTTGATACTGTGTTGCCAAGCGTTCATACGAGCTCTGAACCCACTTTATCCAAAAGTTGTGCGATCCATCCGGCCCAGGACTTTTCCAGTTCGGGGTCGTACGCATTGCACAACTAACGTCTTCGGAGTCTATGGTAATAGATTCCATGGGTTCGATGATACTGCATTCACGCTCGACGACACGGATCCAGTCGCCCTCCGAATGTTCGACGGGCACCGACCATAAGTCACGCCAAAATTGATTCATGGCGTGAGCATCTGGCAGTTGTCCGTCGTTCAAACGTTGTCCAGTTCCCTCCCACTCTCGGTACACCTTCCTTTGGTCACTTTGGAAGATGCGATTCTGCCAGTATCTATTTACACGCTCTCTATAACGACGGATACGGCTTGCCCATGCATACACTTTCTGTTTCAGAAAGTCAATACGTTCCGTGACATTGGCTAAGTATTGCTGGGGACGAATACCGGTCTCAGCAAATGCCTGAGTCACGAAACGCATGACCCGGGGACGACTATTTCCCCGGCTGAAAGAGATAAGCTTTGCAATGAGAGTCCTAAATGTGCCGATACGTCGCTCGATTCTTGCCTGCCATACGAGAACACCATCCGGTCATGGTGCACGGTTAGCTTCGGGGAATTTAACGCGTGCAACACGACAAGCGGCAATGGCTCCACAGTAAAGAATCGAGTGAGTATCAAGCAAATCACTGCTAGTCCGTAAGTACGGCTCTAGCAATGCATTCAGGGCTCCCATCAACGCCAGATTTCGTTTATGCATTGGCAAGCGTGGTAGTCGCGGTCTAGAATTAGGTATAAACCTATACTGCGAGATCACATCTTCCAAAGTACTCCTCAATTGCTCGCTTACCTGGATAGATGTATCACTCGTATCATTTCCCGCGTCGGGTGCGGGCGTCGCTAACGTCACACTTGTAGCAACCGTCTGTGTCACAGGTGACGGTGCTCTCGTTGACACTGGAGCTGTACGAGTAGATAATACTTCCAGGCGTAGTCGATCAAGCACAGATTGATCCAACAACTTACATCGTTGGATAGCCCGCACTTGATCCGATAGCCGTTGGACGGCAACGGTCATTGTTGGTTCAAGAGCCTGAAACAAAGGAAGCATCCTTGAACGGTACGCAGTCAGGTTGGTTTCCCCATCTGTGGCCTCATAATATGCCCGCATGACGTTTTCATTGATGGATGAAGTCCATCGCATGCGGTGCACAATACCACCGGTAGTGGGGACCCTACTCGAAGCTGGTAGGCTTCGGGGCCCCAAACTGCTCGGCGGCCGGCCTCTCCCTCGCCCGCGTACAGGTGTTGGCGACGTCGGTGGAGAGAAATACTCGTCACTTGAAGAGCTCGACGCCTCAGCGAGCACCTGTGTCGGCGATGTGCGGTCCGGTGCCTGCGAGGCGGAGTTTAGTGACGAGTCCGGGGGTGTTAGTTGCGCATTTCTGCTTCTGGCTCTTGTTTGCATCTCAATCACTTCATTTTGAATTTAGCCATAATATTGTTGATATTTTCGTAGGTATTCATATGACATGTGTCAAATCTTCTATGTTAATTTTGTAGACTTTGTTTATTGTTATAAAATAGTATAAAATCCTTTATTTATTGACTTTTTGCTTATATTAATTTGGTATCTGAAGTAATTGTATAAATTTAGGCAATAATATGTAAATAAAAATATTAAAATATTTTAAGAATGAAAACGATGTATGAGATGTTCAGAGTTGCCAGTTATTATTTTATTTATTATTATTAAATGGATTTTGGTGTTAGTACGAGCCAACCTCTCGATTTACAAAGATGATGATGTTTATAGGTATTATTCATTCAGACAAATTAACATAAAGACAATAAAACTATGACATAAGTAATATTCCTAACCACAATAAGTATGCGGTTAACCACAACAATGTAACAGCTATTATCTCTTGAAAGTCAGACATGGCGCCTGCAAATAATTTAGATGTAGGTAGATTATTTTACATTTTATAATATCTTACTTTGATGCGGTATTATGTTGATATATGTACCTAATCAAAGTGCATCTCTCATAGTATCAACTGACACTGAAGAGAAGCCTGAATTATCTTCTCTTTGTGGTCCGTTCGAAATTTCTTTTAATGTAAAATACCTGAGGCTAATACTGTTATTCGAATATAAAAAACTTTCTGTGATAACTACTTAAGAGATAAAATAAGTTAATTGCATGTACTGTAATGCAGACGTTATGCGGCGACGGATCGGCCTTCGCCACGGCAACGGTCCCATTGTATGCGACAGCTACAGTGAGCACTTGGAAACCAGATACTAACGTCTTATGTCTCGTATCTCCGGTTTAATCATTACACTGTATCTGTACGGGATGTTATAATTGACGAGTTGGCTAGCATTCGTTAGCTCACAGTTCCGTATCACATCTATCTACATGATCACCGAATATCTAATTAGTTGTACTTATACCTATCAGTAATTAGAGAATTTGTCGACATCCGTCTCCTTTTACTTTAGCTACCTACTGTGTGTTAATAGTGGTATTTTTGGTGCATATAACTGCTTGTAATCTTAGCGTCATTTCATTTGTAATACACGCATACTACATTACTACTTATTACTATATTACTACTTATTACTATATCTATAGCGTCTATTTGCCAACCAGATAGAAAAACAAAATATAGGTAGTTGTGCTCGGCACTCTTATACCACTTCTACAAAATTGTTCAGTTAACCGCAAGAACGCAGAAGGCGCCGGGATTTCCAATAATGCGAGGGCTAGACGATGGACTGGCAATTGTCTTGACAGGGGTCAAATAAGCAAGGAGGCGGGGGAGCCGGAAATTACGATCATTCTATACTTTTATTCGGAATACGAACCTATTGGTGCTGGTCTTTAAATTTTTGAGGAATTTTGATTTTTTTCTTATTCCTCACTTAATTTTATTCCATTGCATTCCTAAAATGCATGGGTAGCCGGGAACGGTAAACTAACTTTGGAATTTTGAATTTTGGAATGCAGTTTTGAATAATGATCATATGTACCTAAGTAGGTATTTTGTATTAGAAAACGTTTAGTATATTTATAATAAGTAATCCTAAATTTGTACAACACAGACAACGAATCCGCCTACATATTCACATTATGGCTTACTTGTGGTAGTTCACAAACCGCCCCCACAGTCCCAATTTGATATCGGCTGGCAAAATCTCACATCCCTTTGTGTAATGGAGTTATTATTTCGGGTCACTTGGTTTGATGACGACTCCCCTGAATACTAGAGGTATAACGATTTGTGATATTATAGGTGCTCTGTACAATAAAAATGTTATTATTTAGAGCAAATTCACATTACGTATTTCTAATCAATTCTATTCTAAAAATGTAAGGTCTACATAAAAGTCGTTGCCGTGTTGGTGCGAGTTTTCACCATTGCCATGGCAACGCTCCCAAGTGGGCCGTCTGTTTGCAACCTGCTTTCGGAGTGGCGAACGGATATACGAGCCTCTTAAATACACTACCTACTCATACCTAACTGGTGTAAAGTGAGCACAATAGATACTTAAATGTATGCCTAAAGCTACGTACATTATCCTACCTGCATTGATAATATTTCTAGTTTTACCTATACCTTTTATGTACGATGAAATTAATATCACACCTCCCCCATTTTTCTGATAGGTATTCCATTTGTATAATATTTTATAGCATTTTTATACTAAATGGTGTCCCACTCCCCTCAGAGAGGTGTTTGTCTATGAAACAATACCCTATTCTAATTGCATTTTATTTATTCAGTGCTATAGGGCCCTCAAATTGTTTCGCTGACACAGAGGGCTGGTGTCACAGATTTTCATTAGTTACTTGGTTTCTCTTTACGTGAGCTCTTGTTAATAACATAATTGATATTTACTTATGCATCAAGTAAATTCCTTCATATTTATCATACCCACGCTCGTCGTCAACTGAAACTGATAAAAGCACCTTAATCGCACAAATTAAGTAGTTGCTTTTTTAATCCACCCCAATATATTTTGTTAGTATTTAATGGTGTGAATAATTGTTTGGGATTTCGCTTAAGTCCCATAGATAATTCCGGCACTTTCGACTTTTAATCGTACCACTGAACCCGTAATCATTCTGAAAAAGCTTACCTTAATCGCCTCCAAGGTCTCCGAATTCCCCACGGGCAAACACTTTGATAAATGTTTGAGAAACAATTCGTTTAAAAATTCTAATCGTATTCAATCTCAAGATAATCCTAACTTATGGTCTGATAGCTATGTAGACCATTTCGTTTCTATCAGCTTTAACCTATCAGATGAAGATTGTAATAATTAAAAATGTAGCTACCGGCTTTAATTTATTTAAGTATATCTGCTTTAAAGAACGGTTGCATTTTTGATCTGTAAGCATTTCGTTCATCGTTTTCTTCTATGCTGTGAAGATCTTTCATAATATTCCATTTAAATGGCTCTTCAGTCGTAAGCGCTTCCCCCAAGAAAAAAATAAACTGTTTGTGTATTCCGCTTCATTTTAGTGAATTTCTTTTGAAAGTATGAAAACACAAAGATATATTGTAAACCCTCTTCTGCAGTTTGCTTAAAGCGTTACATTCTCTCAAAATTTGTCTTTGTAAATTTCACAACTTATGCATTATTGATATTGAATACCAACGTCCAAAACAAACTCGTGTCACGTAACAAATTATTGCTGATGTCATGGTTTCTGTACTAAAAACTCCCCTCCTTAGTAATGCAATCGATATCGGGTATCTGTTTCCATTACGCATTTACTGCAAACAGGGTCTAGGGAATGTCGAGGAAAATGGAAATGGCCTTTGTAATTTATTTTGCCCCAAACTTGATCTTTCGATACTTTGTTACTATAGACTATAGGTATTGGATATTGCATCTAATAGACAATATAAATATAGGAACCTCAATTTGCAAGCTCGTGTACCTTGACACTGACGTTCACCCCATATATGGCAAGAATATCGAAGGTAATCAAAACAATACTATCAATTTAAAATCTTAATTTATTTGTAATCCAGAACTGCTTGAATCAACCAATAAATTATGATCATATTTCAGGTGTGTGTATTAGTGGAGTATACTAAAATAGTAAGTTTTTTACCCATATCAATATCTACCTACGTGACCTACCTACGTGATATAAAATCTATATGTAGGTACCTAGAATTACGTTTTGATGAATAAAAACATCCTCAGATATAATAGGGTATAATACCAATAATTTACCACCATGCATTAATGACTTAATAGCTGTGGTAACTGTTAAATTTTGTGTGTAGGTATCTATGGGCTGAGGACTACCAAACTTAGCATTCATTTCACTCAAGGCGCTTCGCCCTAGAAAATTTTAAGTATGTGCTGTGCAATATACACTAGTTAATTTCTTTGTGTTAACTTAACCAAGTGAGTGAACAAATTACAATAATTTCAAAGATTATAATTATCCGGTATTAAATCACTATTGTAGACTTCACATTAATCAAATTGACAAACTCTTATGTAAGAATCTTATACATATAGAGACTAGAGAGGTCCTATTGATATACAATAGGAAATAATATATAAAAGAATAGGAAAAAGGATTTTTTATTTGCCACAAATTCTGCGAAATGTACCAATTTGGACTCCCCTAACGAAAAATGTTTTGTGCTCTGTAAACAGAAAGAGCGGTTGTGTTTGCCTTTTGCATATGAAATGCTGTTAGTGGTCCAACACGATGCGGTATGGGGATTAAACGTTATTAAAATACT
Organism: Nudaria mundana; assembly: GCA_963556515.1. NCBI lineage: Eukaryota > Metazoa > Arthropoda > Insecta > Lepidoptera > Erebidae > Nudaria > Nudaria mundana. The sequence continues at coordinate 17,793,048 of OY748291.1, read as the reverse complement.
TTCGTTCTCATACGATACAGAAAAGTGAGTCATCATAACAATTCAGATACAATTCCAATGCAACTAGTAAGAATTACTACGGATTACTCACGAGTTCATTCAATGCGTCATTTACAATACTTTGGTGATTCATTGAATTCAAAGTAAGATTAATCGTTTAATCGACAGTTCCGATGTAAATATTAAAATAGGTACTTTAAGGAAGACTGTTTAATTGTTATTTAAACTGTGTACGGACAAAATACAGGTTAATGAACTGAGAACCAAAAGTAAGTAAAGATAAGAAGTCTCCAAATTACCATTAGCTTGCAAAACTACGTTCCAGTTGACGTTTTTAAGTGCTCACGACGCAAATGAATCTGCTAACATCTAAGTCACGTATGAAGATAAAACTAAGAATAATGCGCTCCTCGCAAGCAAACAAGGGGCAAATACTCGTGTTTAATATTCTATTCATGTTATAAAATTTACAAGATCAATGTGTTTGCAAACATTACTACGAATTCGGTGGTAAACCTTTAAGGCAATACTCTTGCCTGAATATTCATTACTACAATAATGGAAGGATTTGAGAACCCCGCATTCTCTGTAGACAGAGCTTTTTACAATAATGAAAGCTTCGCATAGAATGAAGCGTGAGGGTCGCGAAATTTACTGACCGTAATTCACTCCTCTCAAAATATGCTAAGTATAGTAATATTAAAACTAACGATGTTTAATGAGGGAAAGTGTGACTTGCGCAGATATGAAAAAGGCACTTAATGTTTGTTCATTCACTATAACAACACTACTTGTTGAATAAATAACATAAGTTCAGTAAATATTCCTGTCTGTATAAACTTGACCTATTTACTTCGTGACGCAGCCAGTAGCGCATGACCTAGAGAGAGGAATCGCCAATATTTGTATATGAACTGGTGTTACGAACTTTGATTGCTAGGGTAGCCGAAACAGGCTTTCATTACATAGCCTAGGCAATAAAGAAAAATCAGGGAAAATAATTCCTGTAGTATTTTTCTCAATAGTCAAGGACGAAGTTGTAACCTTTATATAGGTTATAACTTCGTCCTTGACTATTTTTTGCTAAAATTCACCGTTTACAAGAAAATTTCAAAATACAGAAAAAGTTGACATTTAACCTTAATATCTTTTTTAAGCACAGCCCCTACACTAGAGGACTTTTAGTATGTTCATCTACAACCCCTAAGGTATAATTGTACCAATTCAAAAATACTATAGGCATTATTTCCCCTGATCGATAATTTTCGACCTTCCTTGCTCGTACTAATAATATGAATCAATTTAAACTTCACGTTGAAGACTATTTTGGTATTTTTAAACTACTTTTTATTGTTTAGCTATGAGGTACCGTTGTAATTTTGTTTAGTGGTACTTACTCACCCACTATTTACGGAGTATCACCCAATATCTTCATTTAAAATACGACGTGAGTGTCTTATTAAATAACAATTGTGATTAAAATAGAACATTTTATCTCTAAAATGCTTAATCTCGTATTCAACGAATAATTTGCATAAAAGCAATGAAGCTACCAAGACAAGGTCAAAAGTAATGTGTTGGGTTTATATTCATAAGTAATTTAGAGAGTGACGTGTTGACGACTATTGAGGCAAGGTCGTGTCGCCGATTAATATCCGCGGTCACTGCAATTATCATTTAGACATCATAACATTATAAATTTATTAGTGAGACAATGTGTTACGTACATTATTCATTTAATAAAACGTTATAGGGCATTATTCAGACACATGTCCTTTGCAGTAGGAATGTACTACAATTTTTATTCGCTATAAATAAAACAGTAAGATTATTTAACATGGGTAATTATGTAAATGCCCAATTCTGTGATCTTATTTTGTTCAGTATTAGCATACTTATCTTATACAAAGTATCTCATAATAATATGTTGATACAGTTAGAAAGACTGCCCGTCATATACTAGTATTAAAGTTAGTTTAAACTGCTGTATTGCAGGAGGAGCACAAACATAACCATGATACTAAGAAACTTGCCCATTTAGGACAGGCAAATCACCCGTGTACAGTAGACGCTAAATTACCAGCTATTGAATGCTTGTATCCGTTGATATGTTAATTGTAGTGTCAGACAGGTATTTAGTCTTTAGCAAATGCAGTAACTAAAGATAGATTATAATCAGTGGACCGTTCACTAACGGCAGTCACACTCCAGTACAACGGTCATATGATATACATATAGAAATGAAATATCTTTAAGATAAAAGTAGATACCTACATGACGACTGCACAGGTGTATTTGAATCAAAGATTGACATGGTGACGTGGAGAGATTGCAATACAGAAACTAATTTAAACAAAATATAGTAGAATGTAACTGTTTGTTCTGTGGTTCTGCGCGTTAATATTTTTCAACAATAGCAGGACAGCATGAATCACTAAATATTGCTTCACACTAATAGATGTTAATCAAATATTTAAGTAGAAAACAAAAAGTATTATACAACTACAAATTCAGCAACGCATGCAACACGACGTACTTGAACTAAAATCTAATTTGATAATAGGACTAATAGACTCCGTTTAAATTAAAAAAGAAATGCATAGTGTTAAAATGAAGTAAGACTTTGACATATTATTTACGAGCGTTATTATTGCCAACCATTACAATAAAATTGTACACTTTATTACTATATAGATGGTAGACGTTGCCCGAGCGATCAAGCTTTCGAACCTCAAGTAGAACGTTTTACGATTGGAGCTTGAAATGAATACATAAATCATTTCACCAACTTTGACAAGTGTTTCATAATAATATGATTGATACCCTTGTTGGCATTGTGACTGTGATAAATATCGCAGACGCTAGATTAGTCTTAAATATTATATTAACAAAGATAAACAATTTAAACAAAATACTATGATGCAGTCATGATTGCGGCCTTTTAAATTCTCGGGTTAAAAACTGAAATGAATATTCGTAACGTAATATTAACTTCAATTTACTTCTCAGAATTCAATTTGGGAATTGCTAGATCGGCGAATCAACAAAATTCATAACAAAAATTTTAATTGTTGTATACATTTAAATGTGGTAAGATAAAGATTACATTATCCTCTGTGTCCCTAAGACCGAATACCATAATAGTGTCAGATCTTTTCAATGTCCAAGATCTCTTTTAATAGGTAATATTGATTAAAAATTGCCTAGTAAAGTGACAACTCACAATATCCACTTGAGGTTGAAGTTAAAATATTGTCCAAATCTAATCAGCACTGTAAAGAAAACAAACAATTGTTTGTGCTTGGTGTGTTAAGAACAAAGAACAAAGTTTGCTGGATGTTAAGAACTCTTTAGGTGAAGTTAGGTGCGGTGGCTTCAAGTGCAAGCCGCGACGAGTGCTCTTTCAACATGTCTCTTGTGAAGAGGTGTCAACGTGCCTACCACTTCTGTTTAGACTACAATTGTACTGGTGCATACCGACGATACCAAGTTTCATTACAAGATAGTTCACAAGAGTCCCTTATTTTATTTCGGTATAAGTAGCTGAAGAATGTTTCTTGCATGGCTACTAGGAACTCTATATAAGCTTGGAATTGTCTATACCAGTTTAAAACTGTGTGATTTACGTTTGCTGTTCGTATATTACATTCACATATAATTTGTTGCCTTTAAATCGTTGCCATTTTAAATGTTTAATGATACCTTAGATTGTTTTGTGGTCACGAAATGTAACGGGTATGCCTACCTAGCAAGATGTTGGAAATTACTTGTTAAAGTTAATGGGTGCTTCCTTAATAAATTATGAAGATATTAATTTCTTATTTCAAATGTTTATGTCATCTGATGGTACAAATAGAAACAGGAAATAAATTCTAAAGTCCTACATGTTATCTAATTCATTCATCAGAAGTGGGTGTTGCCTCAGGGCAAAAACTCATACAAGTGTTATTTATTATTTGTATAACTTAGCATTTAATAAGTGCCTATTTAATTTGTAACCAATTATTCAACACTGATATTCTAAAAATATGCTGAACGTGCGTACCCTGCTCTGTGTTCGTGACCAGAGTTTACAATAAACAATTTATTAACAATCCAGGCACGTACTCAGTGAACTATATACGTGTTATTAATTTCATTCTCGTCATAACTGTGATGGCTTACTTTATTCCTTCACCGTTTCAGTATTCAATTTATTTATTTATTTGCTTAAACAGCATGTAATAATTTCATTTGTATTTAATTAGCGGCTTTAGTTGTTATCACAATTTGATAAACGATAAACTCACAAGAAGCCACACTGGTTTGATTAAAATAAAAAATATATAAACTAAATAAGCGTAAATAAGTATAAAATATTATAATGAACTCCACTCCGAATAAAAAGTTATTCACTAGTTTTAACAACACGTACTATGCAGTGCAGACCATTAATATTTTTCAACCTGTCACACATTTGAGCTGTCTTGTAGTATTACTTTAGAAGTCGGTATTTAGCACAAATACCATAGATAAAATATTTTTAACATCCACTCATCCATCATTTCCATGATAGCAACTGCTAGCGATGTTGTACACAAAAACATGTACCGTTGTGGTTCAAAAACCGACTGTTATTGAAAAGCTAATGGCAAAAAAACCTTCGAGCACTTCGGCAAAATTAATCTGTCCTGTCTCAGAATCGTGCGTGAAATGATTTGTGGTTTTGTCAGGGTTGAACTTTTCTCTATTCAGGTTTTACCCGGCACTAAAAGGGTATTGCTCTCGTCGTAATTAACCCGACGACGTCGCTGTTTCTAGCTCTCTTAAATATAGTTAAATGGAATGCTTGGTTCCTGGAGACTGTTATGCAGCAGCGGCGCCGATGCAGTGGATAACGGAAGAATTCGGTTCTCGGTTCATAATTAGTGCCTCGTCCCGTTACCGACATTGTCCGCATTAATACTCTGCCTTTTGTTATTTGCCTTTGTGCCTTCTTAATGGAAACTTCTCAGATTGTTTTGTATTTTGCAGCCAAACTACCTATTGTGTAGGTAGCAATGTTATTTACACGTCTACATGTTATTTGAACTCTAAAATGAAATCATTGTTTCCTGGAGTTCAAGTTAAGTTGTAAACTGTAAACTGTTTGGCCTTTATAGCTAGAAATCGGTACACATTAAAATGCGATTTATTTATATACTTACAAGTGTTCCAAACAAACTATTAAGTTCAGTTCATAGTAAATACACCCAGGACCCATTACAGAATTTTAGTTACTTTACCTAGTTATAATTGAAAATAATGAATGCTAATGTTAACTTATAAAGTTATAAAAAGTTAACCAAATACTGTTTGCCCTGACTAGGGACACCGAATCGTAGCATAGTGAAATGCGACAACTTCCTGAATAAAATGGAAACAAATTTGGTGCGCAGCAATTTCGGGTACCATATAAATAAAGCTTGTAAAAGTTCTCGCCTTCACAGTTTAAAATTTTTTTTTGGCATTTAACAAATATTTTTTTGTGAATGACAATTTTATTTCAGAAAACGCAAACAAGATAAAATAAATCTGATTTCGTTGTGTAGGTAGGTAATCTGTTGAGAGTTGTATTGTGCTACGCAAAAAAATAATTAAAAGCAGTCTTCTCAAAATAAACGTTAGTATGAAATAATAATTGGTCTTTTATACACTGAAATGCGTACTTAATTGTGAATTGATGACATGTGGCCATAGTAATATTTGTATGTTGGGAAATACCATTTAACTGTTTTTATTATTCTAGATTCCTAATACTTATGTAATTGTAGCTTCAAAATTCGTGCCTGTAGTTTTAATTTGAAATCGCTGTACACCAATGGTCAATACAAATTATATAAATTCTAACTTTTTACTGCAGCCTACAGAAAAATAACGCGCGTATCCATAAATTTTATGTGTGGTATAGAATCTATTACGAAAGCGATAAGACCTGTTTCAATGTATAGCAATGTATAAATAAACATATAAGTTGATACAAAATGAACGCATTGTAGTTTTTCTTTTGTGTAGAGCCTATGGTCACTAGTTTACGAGTATCAGACAATGTACCTATTTTAAGAGAAGTCCTACAAATGTCGTCTTTGGGCATTGTCAAGGACAATAAACACAGCGTTAGTATACTGAGGAAATAGGATTACTTTTGGGCGGATATTAAATTATAGCCGGTGAGAGCCGGATTTCGTGGTGCGGGTCCTATTGTAGCTCAAACTTTACAACCCTATTATGACAAAGAAGTATAAATCATGACATCTCTAAAACGCATTAGCTATCTACATTTTATAAAGTGTTGGAACATTAATTGAGATGGATCAACCAATAACAATATCCTTAACATATACTACTCGTAACATGTAATAAAACTGCCATAACATAGTTGTAATTATGCGTGGACAGACCATGTGCGCACGCGCCGGTAGCTCGATAGGCTATTATGTTTCACATTGTTTCACCTACACCTGTTCGATTATGTGTGAAGAATTTAAAAAGATACTTCCGAATTATTTAAACCCAATAAATAAGTAATGGACTCGTTTAAAATGATTATTTTTTAACATTTCGCTTACGAAATTTTCCTGCACATTCGCTTACACCGTACTATGTCGTTCTCGAATGTATGAAAATTTCAAAATAATTTCGTTTCGTCGTCATGTTTCGTTGTTAAGTCCACCATACATATAAACGAAAGCGATTTACCTTCAAATCTGGACAGATGTCCGTAATAGCCTGAAAGTAGATCTATCTAGGAGAGACCAAAACGGTACTTATACGATTGGATAGTTTATACGATTGCAACTTGACGAACCATTCCAAAACAACCCGGCGTATAATCACGCTGTTCTTATCAGCTTGATTACAAATAAGGAATTGGTGTTTTAGAACCTATGCAAATTCAACATTTACTCGTATTTAACAAATAAACTTCTCTTAAGATGCGTGTACGAGTTCATTTAATTTCCTCGCGTTGACCGCGATAACCGCTTGTTGGTTCATGTAAGTAATTAATTTTATAGAGCTTCATTGATGCGGTTGAACAACTTAGTAACGTCTCTATGAGCCACAGCAGAGGGAATGTTTGCATTTTGCATATTACTGTAGCACTTCATGCGTTTTATAATTGCCTCGTTGTAAGTGGAATATCCACTGAGAACAGAAAATTAGGAAACGGAATATTTCATTCAGGAATTTGACACTTTGGTTGATAGTTTCATTTTGGATTGCAGATTTTCTGAAAAGTAAGTCATACAACTTTCTACAGTTTTCTGCGAATCGTTAAACATGTAGATATGACTGTATAGATGTGTGATGATATACTGTATAGATAATATCATTATTAAAGTCATTTCATACAAGTTTATCAAAAACATGTATTATTTCAACTCTTAAGAACAAGAGCAATCAAATTATAAAAATACCTACTTATGTTAACTCCATATTAGTAACAATGAAACTGACTGGCGCCAGAACAAAATTAATTCAAATTTCTGAGACCCAAGTCAAGGTTATTACTTGTGTTCCAATTCCAGTTAGCTCACAAAACCAGGTAGGTAGCACGCAGCCCGCACAATCTCATTAATCGATTGTTCAACCCATGGCCATGAACTCGTACCTCTTCTCGTACCACAGGACCTCAATTGCCAATGTTTTACGGATAGCTCCTCGAACACGCAAACAAAAATATCTAATGCATGTATCAAATTCAAACACGTAAGTGTCATGTTAGTATACGGTGTAACACATTAATATGTCAATGGAAACCCGCGAATTACCACTATTCATGAAGTAGAAACTGTGATACTGGTGATCAAGGTATCAACGTCTGGCGCCAACAGAAAAAGTGGCATGTTTGTATCGTACAAACCACATTGCATTTCACAATTTCACAATGCATCACAAGCACATATATCTCTATAAAAGGCTTTTCAGCGGTAGCATCTCGCTTACTTCTTACGAAGTTAAGCTACAACTACAACTTTCATTATAATTGCAGGTGAGCGTGTGAAGGATGGAAGTTATTTGTTAACTTTTTCTTACTTCCAATTACATTAGTAGGTTCGGTAATGCGGTTCGCAATTTAATTGAATGATTAATCACAATATTTCATTTATTTGCAAAAAACATTTAATCATACACCTTTTGTTTAGCGTTATCAGAAGTAATCAGAATATACAGTTAGCCGCATTTATCGACCTAGTTATTTTCTACATTTATTAACTCAACAAGATTAAGCTTTTGAGGAAAAATAGAGCAGCTGCATCAAGCTCCCCTCGCTATGATCATTGTTCATTTATAGGGTCGTCCGAAAAAAGGAGTCCTATAGCCGCGGTGCAAATAAAGGAATGCACGCAGGTAACCACATATGGTAAAGGTTATGTCCGGAGTATCATATTTAGAAACTGATCGATTATCACATTGAAATAGTGAAATGTTATTGAACTAGCTACCAGTCGGTGTTCATAATATCTAACGGTAAAAAGATCTATTATAATCAGTCTATTCATGGGCATTGTTGCGTACATTTGGTTACGATTCGGGTCACCTCTTTCGTTGTGAACTATACAATCTTATAACGGACATAATAATTTGACCGCAGACAAATTGGCAATACAATTCATATCTGTGGTGAAAGCATACGGGCTTGCATTATTTAACAACAGTCAGCATGCACAATGTTTGTACAATTCAGACTTGTTCAATTATGACGATGGCACCGTCGCAATTCTGTTCATTCTTGATTGAAATTCATTGATTAATTTGAGGTTGTATTTGTTATTGAATTTAGTTCCTATCAAGTGCTCGTCTGCAGTGTTTATTGCTTGGGTTAATTACTCACATTAGGTACATGATTATTAATGATAAAGTTTATTATATGGAAGCTATTATTAATTAATGTTATCCGGTTTAGAAATTATCGGATGTTCCCACATTTTCTTCGTTCATAAACGATAATTTATTATTTTACGTTTTAAATTAGAATTTATAGTTCTTAGAACAGAAAAATAACATTATTATTGATGAGCAGTAAAATCAAGACATTTTGTCTTATGTTATCCCCTTCTCTCTAATGAACATGCGTAGAATAAAGATCTATCCCCTATATATAAGTCCAACCGCCATCGCCATGCAAGTAGCTCAGCATTAAGTTATTTGTTTGTTACTTTGTATATTCTATGGTTAAATGGGGAATTGTCTCTAGGGGAGATGTCCGCCGGATTAAGTTCACTAAGTAAACATATTGGGTTTCTGTTTACTCCTTAATATTTACATTTGTGGTGGATAACACAAAGTTGTGAGGCCTACTTTGCTTCTTACATCGAGTAAATAATAATATGTTCTCAATTTTAGATGACACAGAAACATGGAATTGAGCTATTTAATGTTATATAAATTTTTGACTTATTAAATTGTTATTGTTAAGAAATATTGGATGGGTGATCATTTCTGAAGACATTGAGACCCGTCCGTGCCTCAGAGAGCACGTTAAGCTGTCGGGCCCGGTTGTCATACGAACTTCTAGGCAGTCTAAAGTCTTGACTGGAAAGCCGACCCCAACTACGCTGGGAAAAGGCTCGGTGGATGATGATTGTTAAGAAATATTGTTAATCTTTTACTGATATATTTTTATGTTTAATTGCATTGTATGTTAAATGACAATGATTGAAAAAGAGTGGCCGTGAGATTTCTTGCCAGATTTTTACTCACAGTAGAGCCTGTTGCTTTGTGAATCTGGCAGAAAATGTACATTTAGAATCGCTCATTTTAATTTTGACATTCATAAGTGTTTTTATAACCTAAATGAATAAACGTGCTGAATTTTTTGAATCTTTGAAATGTCTTCATAGCATTGAACGCCAACGCATATTATAAAGGTATTATTAAATAAGGCAACGACTAATAAATCATGATTAACGCACTTTGGCCTCTTAACGACGAGTTTTATTATTATTGTCTGTGATTTGTGACATAATATAGTCTTTATAGACTTTTTTGTTGCAGCTGTGTGTGAACAATCTATGCAAGTGATAGATAGCGTCTAGTTTTACATCTTGTATGGCGTGAAAAGGTCATCACAGGGCTTATTCCGTCAAGATCAGGGCCACGAGGTCATCGGCCGAGCGTACTCCACGCCTCACTGATCAGTTTGTTCTCGACAGATTTTTTTATTCTCTCCTTTGGTCGTCCAAGATGGTGATGTCATTTCTTATCTTAGAATACCTATTAATTCGATTAGCATTTCGTCGCGTTGTCAATTTAATGTCTCATCGATTGGTTAAATTAGGCCGTGAATTACAAATTGGGACATCATTAAATGGAAATTTCATACGTTTTATATGCACGACTATGACTACATTATTGTGTGTCTATTGCTAGTATAGTGGAACAAGAAAATGTTGGTTTATTTTAAGCTTAGTTTAACTTAAATATTTTAAGATTTGGGGTGTTAGAGAAAAATGATTAAGTGGCCGTTATAATTTATGAGCTACACGGCCGGTTTCTGATTAGAACATTTTGAAAGATATCTAGGAATACTGAAAAATAATCTAAAAAATCTAGGAATTTTTAAATTAAATTTTAATATAATGTAACGTTAAATGTAATACAGGTTTAACAGTTTAGATGTACCTTTTGCACAATTTTTTAAACATTATGCTGCTATGCTGGTTATGCTATTTAAAATATTACATAAGATCTCCTTTCATTAAGTATAAAACATAGGTACAGAATAGGGAATAGTACTAACATAGGTGCACGTCACGAAATAATGTAATTGGTCTCTGTATAAATATGAATAAAAGACAGTCTGAAATGACAAAATGCGGTCTTGAGAACTGTACCAAAACATTTACATAACAATTTCAGCAACCAACCCTCCTTTTGTTTTAGCATATTTGGTTTCAAATACAACTTTTTGGAAATAGTTTAGTTGTTAGCATATTTGTCTTAAAGAAATTTAATAAGTTAAGTAAATTTGTTTGAGCAGACTGGGCAAGTCGTTCTCGCGAGGAAGGCGTCGCGCGGGCGCGTATCGATCGAACCTTCGCCGCGCGGCCTGCATACGAATACAGGAATCGCCCTCCGTTCAGCCCCTTATCAACCACTTCCACCTACTAGACTTCATCCAATCCCTTCGTTAGTGTGACCCGCTTGATTGTTATGTCAACTATGTGTCGACTGGACAAAGCACAACTAATAAACCTTTCCTAATTAACTGCTTAAAAAGGTCTTTAAGTTTTATTTCTTTGTTTCACGTGAACGGCATGTAAATTATTTACTTACGACGAACTTGACTTCTTAGTTCATTTTAAGGGCGAAAATTAACACAGCGAGTGCAGCGAAACATGACATCAGATTTAGCTTTGCAGAAAACAATAAGGTTGTTGCTGTTTCCTCTTGTTGGGATTGAAAAGAAAGAAGGGAAAGAATTGTGACCAATGAGGTCACAATTCTTCCTTTATATTGTATGACACGATGTATAGGTAACTACATATCTAGACCTGACGATGAGATCATAGAGTTACAGGTACTTGCTTCTAGTAAGTAGGTATCCAGTGACACCGTGACATTCTCTCAATACCTATCGTCTTTCCTTTAAATAAGGCATCGATCAAATACATCTTATAAGTGATAAGTCTTGTAATGTTTATTTGTTTACCATACCTAAGTATTCTATCTTTGAAAGTTATTGATATAAAAGACACGAAAGCCATCTAAACTTTAGTTTCTCTTTACGTAACTCTATTACGTAGACTGGCACATCCACATCAAATAAAACAAAAGACTTCAAGTTTAATGATCCGATTTGCATAGTTTCCTTATTCATTTTGTTTGTCACTTTAAAAGCAGGGAAACTCGTTGCTTCTCTTATCACATTTTGTGAAATTAATTATGTATTCCTCTTCAATTATGATTTTTTTATATTATGCATAAAAATGCACACAAATTCAAAGTACAATGATAGAAACGGTCTGTGGAATATTATCTTTAGCAATATGTTATTATTAATATTCATCTTCTTAGGCGAAGTTTATTGTAGTATTATTAATTAACGTTTAACCTAAATATGTTGTCATATCCCCGCCCAAAGTAATTGCCTTGTCTGGTCTTTAGCTGATTATATTTCGAGATGGATTCCACCCCAAAAATTGAAGCAATTTTCCAGCCGAAAACTCTCCTACTTACGACGCAAAATGTCTCGGAAACGCCGTCACCCTGTCTAAGTAGGGCACCAAGCTAGGGGTCCCATAGATTTATACTCTTGTAAATTTCATAACTGGGGTTCGAATTCAGAATATTAAATTTGGATTCATGATTTCCATGAAAATATTGTACCGAATGGTGTTGAAAGAAAATATGCTTGTTCTTGTTTCATAACATTGATTGTTTACTATATTAGAAATATAGCTACTTTACTAATATGTAAGCAACGATACGGTACCTACTTACATGTAAACAAACTTATTGTAAGGGTTCATTGAACTTGCAGTTCTTAAATTAATACCTTGCACAATATCGATGCATAACGAGCAGCAACTTGATTGAGCAAACGGATATGGGCAACTAGGAACGGAGACGACTTGACGAAGGTAATTTAGATCTTCTCTCGAGACGGGGCGGCGTAATAACAATCTCCTTGATCAATTCCAGCCTTATTAGAAACTACCGAAATGACTTTTTAGACCTCAATAATACAACGAAGTTAATTTAGAACTTATCCCGGTACGACGGCGTAGATAATAAAAAAATGCCTTAATTAATTCTATGCAGCCTTATTAGAAACTACCGAAATTACGTTTAGACCTCATAATAGGCATTCATTAATATACTTCATAATACTTTAATAATTACATCAACCTCAAGAGTATGTAATCACCTTCGACAGAAAACTCTCGGTGATCATTGTTCTCAAAGGCGAAGGCGAAAGGCGAAAAGTGATACATTAAATGCCTATTTCCTAGAAAGTAACTTCTTAAATTATTTCAAATGTAAGTAAATGAGTTCTGTGTGGATATTGTCAATATTATTCCGATAACTGACCGTAGGCACTGGAAGGTACAACATACTTACTAGATCAATATTTTGACGCCAATCAGTCGCTACAGGCATTTCAGTATTGAAAATGAACATTAGAGTTACTGTTATTCTTTTATCTATTGTTATATAGGAGGCTGTGGAAGTCCTTTGAATGTATACATATACTAGACAGTGTGGCGAAAACACTATTATGTCCGTACGTTCCAAAATGTCATTCTGCTTATTGCTGTTAATTTGACATGAGCCGGATTTCAACACAATGTGAATTTCGACAATAGTGCTGTTATATTATTTGTATGAAGGTAGGTGTCTATCCTATACACATACACAGCTGCGACTACGGATATGTAGCAAATGTATCTTCGAAGTCTTTTACCTGGCTGCTGGCAGATGTTTGAGGGATTTGCACTGATAGTGTTAACAATACAGCGTGTGGGTTTACTTGTAGTGCTTATCTAAGTCTTTCAATACTTCAAAGTTATATAAATCACAATATTTGCCAAATTATGAAGAACTAAAGCCACTGCATTATATTCCCACAGTAGAATTGTAACGTGTCTAATTTAATCACTCATTAACATATTAATATGCCTCTGTCATTCATTAGCATTAAAGACATCGATAACTTTTTTTGACTACTAGTTCACCTAGAACTTGATTTATTTTTTGTGCGTCATTCTTCTCATTCTGCATACAAAAACTTGTATGTACATTAGAGTTTTAATGAACTTAAGAGTTCTTACACTTAATTATTTTAGCGTGTTTGTAATTACTTTGGCAAAAACCTAACTAAATATTGCGTCCAAATGATGGACCATCGTGACACGCAGGCAGCCGCATTCCTTATAATATTTTTTAAATGCATTTTGGCCATTGTTCCGTCGATTAAGTTTACGATTGCATAACTCGTGTATCCGAGTGAACCGGTTTAAAAGAAACGTGTCAGGAGAATCACTGTTGAGTGCTCTTATACCGGGAAATGCTTTAAGCGTTTGATAACGTTTGAATATCGTAACCAAATATTACCTCCTGTGTAATATTAGTAATCAGTGTAATCACGCTAGTGTCTACAGTAAATAAATAATTTATCAAATCTATAAAATAAGTACCTATTGCAGAAATCCTTCTGATTATTTAATGAGTACCTACTTATCAAAAGACTTTAAACTCGTCGTTCTCGCGGTCCCGATTGCAGTGTTAGTTTTCCTTCCAAAATTGTCACATTATTATTGATGATATAGAATTTATTATCAACCCTCTTTAATATAAATCATACAGGTACTCGTCTTACCTCTCGTTAAGATACAAATCGGCAATATAACCTGGACGAGCAGAGAAGCCTGAGCTTTTGAGAAAAATCACAGAAAACGCAGGTTTTCATACACTACACACAACTTTATATCAATCACTTTATAGTTAATAATCTCAATATTATATCCACGAGTATTTTTACTAGTGACAGTTGGAGAAATATCGCTCGAATAAGTGTAGCACGTTGAAAGTACTTAGAGCTTTATTATAGGGTATACCGCCGCAGTGCGGAATCTCCGATAGACTGGCGGGTCGGCGGGCGGAGGCCGGCCGGAGACCATGCTCGAATGACGCTCTCAGCACCCCGCGGCCGTGACGGTTGCGCCGCCGCCGTACGTACCGCACCGCCAGCGTCGACACCTGCCGCAAATATACACGCAGACGGACCCTTCCTTGATTAAGCAAACTACGTTACAATCGAATTGCAATTCGGTTGCATTGTTTGTTTATGTTTGTATTTGGTTCGGTTCGGTTGCATTTATTGTTTTCACTTTCCACTGTATTTGAATAAGGGTGGATATTTTTAACTAATGAAATTAAAAAATGTTATAATCTTAAATTAAATTACCCAGTTCATTTGATAAATAAATATTTTTGGACATTCTCACACGTCATCTTTATTTTTTTTTTTTTTTTAGTTCCGCGACCAAGACCGCATTTCCAGAAGCAGAACGTATTTCCAGTGGCGCCCGGCGGACTTTGACCACCTCTGTGGTCTCTGCGGGGGTTGGGTCGGGATGAGAATCCCGCGTCGTTGGGGTAGGGTTTTATCCCGCGTCAGTGAGTGAATCTGGTTGCGTGCTATGGGGCAAAGGCCCCGCAGCACGCAACCCTTCTAGCCTGCTTCTGTAAGGACGACGGGTGGCGATCCCGCCGTCCTCAAGCCCCGATCATGGAGGTCGATGGTCTTGGGCGTAGATGAGTGCGGCGCCCTCCGCCGCTGACTACGGAACTCGGCGGGGAGGGTACGCTCCCTCTCCCTCTCGGCCGCCTCCTTCGCGAGCACGACTTGCTCGCAGGACACGGCCGCGTTCCACCTACTCCCGCTGGAGACCATGGCTTGAAGCATGGTCTCCAGCGAGAGGGTATCCACGCCCAGACCTACTACGAGGTCCCGGCGCTGACTCGCCCACGCTGAGCACTCCACCAACGTGTGGAGTGCGGTGTCGTCGTCGGAAACCTCGCAGTGCTGACACCGGGGTGTGACCTCACGATGGATGCGAAACAGATAGCTACCGAAGCATCCATGCCCGGTAACGATCTGCGTCGCACGCTACGTGAGGTCACCATGCTGCCTTTGCAGCCAATCGTCCATGATCGGTCTCACCGCCGCGATGATGGTGGCACCCCACTTGGGTTGCTCAAGTCGCACCCTCCATGACTCCATGAGATCCTGTCGGAGTTGGGACAGCCGGTCATCGATTTCTCGAGACGCAGGCCTGTGGTCCCACTCCAGCGCCTCCTTGCGCCATTGGAACAATGACGCAAGGGCTCTCGCTTCCAGGTCCCATGGAGGGGTAGGAGACATGCAGCCTCTCCGGAGATCGTGCGGTAGCCCCTTATTGTTTTGACGGCCAAGGTCCTCAACGGTCTATTAAGGAGCGTTGAGTTGTTGGCCGTCAACCGCGCCGCCCATACGGGAGCCCCGTATAGGGCCAAACTCCGCACGATCCCCAGGTACAGTCTCCTGCAGGAAGCGTTGGGTCCCTTTAGGTTGGGCATCAGTCGCGAAAGCGCGACCGATGCCTGTGTCACCTTGGGGACCAAACTTTGGAAATGTGGTCCGAAGTTCCATCGGCTATCAAGTACGATCCCTAGTTACTTCATCGAGGGCTTGATGCCAGACATTAATGGACGTCCATATCAGCATCCCGCCGAGAAACATCTGGCCGTGCAGTAGCGGCACCCTCACCGCTCTCAGCGGACGGACGAGGCTTTGGCCTCGAGGCGGCGCAGGTTGTGCTGCCGACCTGGTGGTCCGCAGTTTTGCCCTCCGCCTCGCATCTAAAGCAGCGAGGCGGGGCATCACAGGCACTTGCCTTGTGACCGGGCCGGCTGCAGCGGAAGCACCGATCGCCCACGGTGACTTCCGCTGTGCACTGCACTCCGACGTGCCCCACCACCATGCACCGGAAACATCTGGTTTCCCGGGCACGAAGGAGGTGCACCTGCGCCTTTAGGAAGCCCCCTACGAGGAGGCTTCGTCCGTCCGTCACTTTCAGTGCCGCCGCGACGGGGCACTGGACGACTGTCATCCCATGACCAGTGGAGCCGAAGGAGATGTCTCCAGCCTTCACCTGGTCACGGGGGCAGCCGCCCGCCTCCACGACGGCGGAGATTACTTCCTCCGTCGTGGCCGCGTCATCCAGACCCGTGATGTGCAATGCAGTGCATTTGGTGGGTCTGATGACGCGGACGGCTTCTGCGTCCAGCGCGTCCCTAAGCTGCGCTGCTAGGGCGTCAGCTTTAGGGCCGCTGGAGGCGCCGGAGACCTCGAGGAGGCGAGCCCCGGTGCGTGTCGTCTTGCACCGGAGACCCCCTGGATATCGAGGGCTGAGAGGTTGACTGAGGACTTCACGGTCCTCAGGACATCAGCGTACCCCACACCCCTCTCCACACCCTCCGTCGTCACCGTAAGGACGACGGCTGTGGAGCGAGGAGCGCGGGGCCTCTTCGGCGCCTTCGCCGCGGCGGTTTTGGCCACTTTCTTGGCCGCTTTCTTGGCGGCCTTCGTCTTCCTCTTCTTGGCCCCCACTACCTCCCATCCCTCCCGTCCGGAGGGATGTAAAGAAGCAGGAGGAGCGTTAGAGGAAGAGGAGGCGACAGGGGTGCCGCTCTTCTTGCCGCGCCCCTTCGCCTTCCGCGCCTGGGCCGCGGTCTCGGCCGGCAACCGGTACGCTGGAGCGGACTGGGGCGGAGCGGGGCGGAGCGGGGCGGCGGACAGCGGGTGTGCCGCTTGGTCCTGGAGCGGGAGAACCGCCAACAGCCGCCGCGTATGAGAACGCGGGACGTGCTAGCGGAGGGCGGTACGCCCGGTCCTCCAGGACCGCGAGGCGCCTCTCGATCGCCGTCAGGACCTGTACCATAATCGGCACAGGCTGTGGCGGCGATCCGGGCGCCGTGGTGGGTGCCGTGGTGGGCGCCGTGGTGGGCGCCGTGGTGGGCACCGTGGTGGGCGCCGTGGTAGGCGCGGTTCTAGGCGCCTTTCTCGGCGCTGGTCCAGCCGTCGGAGGAGGAGGAGGCGGCAGCATGGGACCGGGAGGCGCCTTGACCACCTTGGTCAAGTCAGCGACCTCCCGCCGCAGGTCGTCCATCTGCTTCCGGGAAGCAGCGAGCTCCACCTCCAGGCTCGTCACCTGCTTCCGGAGCCTCGCCTCCTCCTTAGTGACGCTCCGCGCGAGGAGCTTGTCGAGGGAAGATTGGGCTTCACCCACCAGTGAAGCCACAATCTTCTTCCTCCCCGCCACGTTCCTATTGCCCCGCATGGCAGCGTTCATGCGGGCAAAAACGCTCATCAGCTCCCGCGCGGGCGGCCCACCGATTTCCCTCCGACTTCGCTGGGACAGTACAGAGGACGGAGGAGGGGTTGGCGGCCGCCTTCTATACGCGTCAAGACGCGTACGCACCGTCTTGACCGGCACCTCCTCCTCCGAATCACTGGAGCGGAGCAGCTGGTGCTTCGGTCGCGCGGCAGCCCCCCCTTCTCGAGGGTCCTCTTCTGCAACGAAGAGCGGCCCTTCTTTTTCACACTGCTGGGAGCTGACCCATCGTCAGTCCCAGCAGCATCAGTTCCTTGGGGCGTCGACATCGCGCTGCAGCTAGGCGGCGCGGCGCGAGCCCCCAAATCAATTTGCATCGGAGTCCGTGATGGATGCGTAAAGTCGTCGGTTAATACTGCCCGGGAAAGGGCAGTATCAGGACCGGGGGTATCTTCGGGTTCACTCATATTAAGCATAATCACAATTTTTGGCAACAAGTTCAGATTAGGACGTTCGGTCACCCAACGAGCCACTGCGTTACCGTGGTCAAGTTGGGGTCCAGGGCGGACGGCGAGGACGTAGTCACTAATCACTTGGGGCCCCGCCCCCACAACGTCATCTAGCCGAAACTAAGCTATAAGCTTGTGCTATTTTATCCAAGGCTATACCTACTTAATCCCCTTCCAATCTCAAATGTTGGAACTCCCATCACTTATATACACATATATATTTATAAGCAGCATTTGAAGAATATTAAGAAATAAATTATAAATAGATCACAAAAACTGATGTCATCGGCGGGACTCGAACCCACGGCCTTTCCCTAACAGGGGGAGTGCTCTGACCAACTGAGCTACGATGACCACTTTCTTAATATTTTAAGAATAGTTTAAGCAAACTCATTGCTTTAATAATACAAAAATTTGAAGAATATTACCTATATTATTTCCAGGCATCTCTGTCATCAATATAATCTTTAATTGAGTAATACGCTTTATTCATTAGATACTCTTTAATAAGTAAACTTTCTTTTTTTTAAACTTTCCCTCGGTAAGATCTAATATTAGGTCTTTACCTATGAAATTGCCGTTTTGTATGAAAAAAATAAACGAATTTTTTTTCATATATTTTTTATTTGTATTTATCGAAGTAATCACCCATGCAACCAATGCATCTTTGCCAACGCAGCAGCAGTTTATTGATGCCCTTCTTAAAGAAATCGGGAGGCAACAAATTCTTCAAAGGCATTTTGTACTGCCTCTCGGGTATTGAATTTCTTTCCCGCCAAGAAGTTATCCAAATTCTGGAAAAGTAGTAGTCTGTAGGCGCAAGGTCTGGTGAGTATGGCGGATGACGGAGAGCTTCCAACCCCAGTTCTTGCAACTTAGAGACCGTCTGCTGTGCAGTATGAGGTCGCGCATTGTCGTGCAGGAGCAGCGGAGACGAGCGATTGACCAATGCTGGTTGGAGATGTGCCAGCTTCTCCATCATTGTGTTCAGTTCTTCACAGTACACATCTGCAGTAATGCTCACCCCGTTTGGTAAGAAGCTGTGAAGAATCACACCGGCGCTAGACCACCAAACAGTGACCATCACTTTTCTAGGGGTAAGTTTTCCTTTAGGGTATTGTTTAGGTGCTGACCTGGATCCAACCAACTTGCTGAGCGCTTGCGGTTATCAAACAGAATCCACTTTTCATCGCAAGTAACAATGCGGTTCAAAATTCCTTCATTTGTGTGTCTGTTGAGCAATGCAAGGCATGTCTCGATGCATACTTCGCGCTGGCGAGCTTTTTTACCTAACCAATTTGACGCAAATGGACCAATATTGTTTTGACGCTAACGTCGAAACCTGCTGCTAATTCAGCCGTAGATTGTGTATCATCGGCTTCCACAATCACCTTTAATTCGTCATTGTCGACCAAAGTCTGAACGGCAATTTCATAGGTAAAGACCTATTATATAGATTTAGGTACATATTTTATTTTATGGCATTTATTGACTGGTGTCCTCTGCATCGCAGCCGCATCTGCAAGCAATGTTACGTTAGCTTGAATGAGTAAGTAGGTGCCTGGTTTTAAATATTGAGTGGAGATCTTGAATCTCAGGGTCACCAGACATTTAAAGCCTGATGGACATAATACGTAGTTGTCTTGTCACAGGTTCAAAATAATTTTGCGGTTGATTATTCTACATTCTACTTTACTGATAACCAAATACCAAAATGAATTTCATTAGTGTGAATTCTTCATAGATGGATAAAATGAATGAAATGGCAACTTCATTTTGAAAAAATTATGACAGAACCAAAACCTGGAAGAGGATGATATCTTTACAACAATCCCTATAAAAACTGATTCAAATGTAAAAAAGCATAGCATAGAGTGCTGATTTAACTTAATTTGCATAGAATGATGGGTAGGTTGTTAATGATAACCTCGAACTTTAGCCTGATAATAAGAACGACGTGGGTGGTGCAATGGCGCCAGAGGTTTTAAAATCTTAAATTAATAACCCATAATAGTTGCGTGGGTGGTTATTTCCGTAATACTTACTACGAGTAATATACCAGAAGGACTATAGATATTTACTTAACCTCTACATTGACTACTTTTATGTAAATATTTCTTTATGTAACTTGAAATCGAATAAACCACAGTTGTTGACTACCTTCACAACGTTGACTATGGCACCAACCCGTCGGCTAAACACGGCCAACGGCAAATTTAGTCGATCCACATTATTCATCCAATAAAGTGGCAACAAATTGCAATATATTTTGGTCACGTGATCGAAATTTTCAGCGATAGGTATCATTTACAGAACAGTAGAAGAGGTTAAAAAGAAAACAGTTCCTGATTTGTACTAACTACAACGTGTGTCGCCGATTTTCTCCCACTGGCACTGATAAACTCCACTACAACCAAGAAATGTACAATTTTACATCTGCTCGCGCGTCGTCGTTGATTTTGTCTACAAACTACATAATACCTACAATAATTAATTACAAATAAAGCCCAACTTGCATGTGGTCCTCCGGTCAATGCGTTATATACCTATACGGCTTTTTTATTCTTTTATTTAGAAATGTATTAATCTAACTCCTATTTAAACCTCATGATATTGCCACAAACTTATTAATCGGGACAAAAACATTATTATTTAATGAAACCAAAAAATTTATTAATCCAAATTATATCTATATATTATTATAATCATAATAAAAATCATATTCTAATTATTTTTATTGCCTTGAGAACTTTTACCAGATGTTATCCTTTCAGGAATTAATACATAGATACGTAATAAACAGTTTAATAACCGTCCTTATTTTTTAATTTACGTACGTAATTTGAAATCAGATAATTAATTATATTTGAAATAGTTTTAATTTGATATCTATAAACTGTAATTATAATGTATTTACTCAATGTTCTTTAATATTAAAAACGGGGATATTTGACCGTAATAAATAATGCTTAACATAAATATTTCAAGCTAAATTAATTACTTTGTTGGCCGTAAGTCGTAAAGCTAGACATAACTGACACCTTGGTATTATTCAAGGGCATACACGGATTTATATAGTAGATAAGATACTAGCGGGTCGCCCGCGACTTGGTCTGCGTGTCAATTTGAAACACTACTAATTCTCCTATTGATTGATCAAAGCCTGATGACTGATGATCATATATAACTCGACTACTCGCCGCAAGATGGCACTGTTAGACTTTACACTAGTTTACACTGAACATAGATAGGTATTTAAAGTTCTATGTAAACGTATTGCACTGTGTACCTACCCATTTATAATGAAATTATAAATAAGTCAAAAAACTGAGCTACGATGACTATTACCTTTATTATTTTTATAAAACTACTTATGTATTAATTTACATTTATTATTTCTACTCAAATATTTAATATGAATTCCTAATAGTACGTGTGTTACGTAATACATACCTAACATGTTTTCATTACAAAGCGCCCTCTGTTCTTTATTTTATATAGTTGTAGTCCTGCTTTTGCTGCTAACTAGCTAAGTTCCGCAACTTCGCCTGTGTGGTAAAGTCACCTTTCCATAAATCGTCTACTGCGCAGCTTAAAGGTGTTTGTGTTCATTTTATGTGACGCGAGGTATGGAGGATACATTTTTCCCTTTAATATTTAGTTTTGTTGGTACGAGTATAGCAATTGATAAGTTAAGTTACGTCGCTATTTTGATTTGAGAGCGAAGCAAATGATTCCAGAGTAGAATCTGGCGAGCGTAGCGAGGGTTTCTGAAGTAGAATAGTGGGCGTAGCGAGGCATTGAAAGTAACATCGCCTGAGAGAAAATCAATTTTACTATTGAGGCTTAAACATTACTTTTCATCGCCTTCTATGAAAAAAGTACCTACCAGTGGCGGGCCTATGTCACTCGCCTAACAACTGCAAAAAATACGTGACGCCAGCGACAACTTGAAGTTGTAAATCAGTAAGGGTTGTCTCTTGTTTGTGACACGGCATTGACTATAGAGTTGATATTAAGACATTAACGTCATAATTATTGGTCAAATTATGCTGGTATATATTTTACTTTACTGGACAACTGTAACGTTTGAATTAAGTTCTCTGTAAACAAAAGAATGTGCTCTAATTAACGTCGGAGTGCAAGTTCTGTATGTAAGTAATATTCCCTATTCTGTGACAAGAATTCGCACGTTTTGTTTTTATTCGGTTGACACCGCCGCCCGCCACATCCCACTCTGTGCCACTACTGCCAACACAAACAACCCAATAATTCAATACATTATTTGCATTCGATTAAAGTCGATTCACACATTACATATCAGTGAAGCCTCCGGCATAGTTCAGTATCAGTGATTTATTAGTGCAGTCATCACTGACACTGACATGTACATTGAAACTTAATTGTGCTGGTTCTGTGACGGACGGAACTTTATCAAGATTCATCCTCCACTTCCAAATCTCATTATTTGCCCGGTAAAAAGACGCAGTAATTAAGGCGCAGTAAGAAAAAAATGCCAGTTTTAGATAGAATTGATGAAAATCAAATCGTGCCTCGATATCGAACATTAAGCTAGTTTATTAATCGTTACGTTAATTAGTTACCTTCCAATCGAGTTCGAACACCCAAATCGGATCTAAAGTCCCTGATTTGCGGTGCGAGACCAGGAAGTTAAAGGTGAAATCTCAACGGGGCTGTGGAAGACGCAAGCCAGGTCAGTCTGCATGCTTTCATTGCCCACGTCGAGTTTAAGAACATCGAATTTAATCGGAAACGTTCCAGAGTAGTCGTTGCCACCTAACATTTCGGCTTTTAGGTGCATGCTAAAATCTTCTTAAGTCCATCGAGGATTCTTTGGATTTAGGATTTAGGATCAAAATTCATAGGTATAATTTAAATATAATTTAAATAAATTTAGAAATAATTTATTTTAATTTAATTTAATGTAATTAAAGAATATCGATAACCTTGTGCGCCTTGAAGCACATCTCTCGTTTTCCGAGTCGCCATTACATGTCGATTCTCTTTCGGCTTGCTTTCATGTTTTGTTACGTTTGTTATGGCAATTGCTAATGTCAGTACAAGCCCGCGATTATTTTGACTGAAATCATCTTGAATGTGCACTGTGTGTGTATAGTTTTCATATTATTATAAGTAAGTTACCTTTATTGAAAGATAGTTTAATATTAAAGTGAACAATTGTTATCATATATGTAACCGAAATGTTATTGTATATGTAAATACCATTTTAGATGGCACCCCCTCGTCGCATTTTAAGGAAGCAGTTAGAAATATTAATGGATTTTCTGGAAGAGAACAAAGATGTTTCTAAAGGTTTGCTGCCAGGCACTCCAGTTTCACATCAAAAAACCAGACAAAAGTGGGCCTCGTTAGCTAAACAATTGAATTCTGTTCAAGCAGGGGCACTAAAATCTCCAGATGGGTGGAAGAAGGTGAATTCAATTGTTTAAGTTCTTATTTAAATTCTCCGTTCTTATATTATTATGTCTTAAGATTTTAAAAATAAATATGATAATATTTTACACTTCAGTACTGGTTTGAATGGCGTCACAAATGTAGAAAAAAAGCTGCTAATGCACTTAAAGTACAGCCTGGGTCTGACAATATCTCAAACAGATTTGTGCCACTGAATGACTTAGAAGTCAGAGTGTTAGAACTTAGTGGCAAAGGTGCTATAAGTGAAGCAGTGCCATCATCAAATCAATTCAATGATTTTGCAGCTGAAGATTCAGATTCAGAACCCCTTGAGAATATAAAAATGAAATCTGCACCCAGCTTGAAGTGTAGACGGTCTGTTTCAAGCACTCCTAGATCTCTTACAGGTAAACATCTCTGTTAATTATACATGTATAAATTATTATACACTTACATACACTTTTCTCTTTAAAATATTAGAACTTTCACATTAGTATATTAATATGATGAAAATAAGATTCTCATAAAGGGAGTTTTTGTCTGAATTTCAGATGACACTGCTCGTATATCACCACCTCCAAAATGGGTCTTAGAATATGAGGAGCGGAGGACAGCTGCAGAGGAACGAATGGCAGCAGCATTGGAATCAATGGCATCAATTATGAGGACACAGGAGGAAAGACGGGGAATTCTCGAGGAAAGAATAGCAGATTCATTGAGTGCTATTGCGGGAACAGTACAAGATTTAAATAGTGGTGTACAAGAGGCCTTGACCCACTGCCAACAAAGGCAAGAATTAAAGGGTGATGTGTTCCTATAAACTTTGTGGGAAAAAAATGCATACCTAAATAGTTACCTATAATCACGCCTTTCAGCCTGAAGAGTTATGCAAAGTCTTATTATACATGCTTATCTCGCCAGTATCATTGTTAACTTGGGTTACTAAAACCTTGATGGGATCCACCCGCAATATAAAGAAAACAATACTTGTATCTCCTCAGTATAGGTATATTATTTATCTATGACTTGTATTACCTATTTATGAAAATAAATAGGTAATGATTGAATAATTATTGAAATGATGATTGAATAATTGAAATGATGATTGAATAATTATTGAAATGAATAATTATTATTAAAAAATCATATTCATGATTTTTTAATAATAATTATTCATTTCTAAAATAAATTATTATTATGAAAGTGTGTATTTTATTCTATATCTAGTTCTTACAATCTTACAAGACGAGCACTACTTAAATTGTACTTGTGAAGTTGAATACTTGTCTCAAGTTCTGTTAACATTCATCGGACAGATCTCGATTGGCCAATTCCTGAATCTACCATTGAGATTATAGTAACTGAGAGGACTTTTATTGGCTGATTTGAGAATCCACCAATTAGAGCTCTGTCTGATGAATGTGAACAATGCTTAACTTCTACAATAGAAGCTTTGACCTTACTGTATTGAAGATTGAGAATGGTTGAAGTTTGAAAAGTGACTGACTGACTGCTGTCGAGTCAGACCAGATTCCCCTTAAATCTTTAAATTATTTTATTATTAATCGAGATGATTACTAAAACGAATATCTAGCTAGACTGTCTAGTCTACAGAGAGACATAAATTACGTCTTTACCTCCGAAAGAGTAGACAGAAGAGGCGCTTGTCGCCAGTCACTTCGTAACCCTCACGTAATAAGTTGCGAGCCTATTGATCTTTCCGGGGGCTAAGTATATATTTTCCAGAGCCTCGTCTGTTCGTTAGCAAGTGCACCGCGTAAATGTAAGGATGAATTGGGCCCGTGAGATGTTGGTACGGCCCCTTAGCACCCAGGAATAGTATATAAAATCTAGTTTAAATAGTTTTTGAATAAGGCATCTTCTAAAATAGGTAGATACTTATATGCATACGTTTGATGATACATAATTGAACCAATTATTTTCATCTTGGTCAGGTATGGAGGCGCTAGAAACAAGTATAAACTATTGGGAAGACGCACTGGCAGCTTTTTCATTGGGTGCACGGGGCGGAGTGTCCGGAACATTGGCGCTTACGTCACCTGAAGAAGCAGAGTTCTGTAGAGAAATACAGGAGCTCCTACAAAATGCATACCTCTTGCAGGTAAATTTGTATTCTTAATTGCTTTAAGTTGTTTACATGTACAGAATAGCCTACCCACGGTAGCTCGTAGGTATCTGGCAGCAATGAGAAACATCATCCAGTTCTCAAAAAATAAACTAATATTATTTTATTTCACTGCAAATACCAGGAGTATGGGGGCCTAAGCCAAACTCACTTGCATAAGGTGCATTTGTAAAGTACACGGTCCTCCAACCCTATGAGAATGGCAGTGTGGACTAAAGTCGATCAACCAATATCACTAAAAATGTCGGTCACGTGACCTAATCATCTCATTTTGAAATATTCTGCGATGTGATTGGTCATCGTCTGAAGTCGACGCTGGCTGTGCTAGCCTTGTATGTTGAGGCAATCATGTTGTCTCCTCGTAGCTGACGCTAGACGTGTGATGTGTCAGGAGCGGTGCGAGCTCCTGTTCCTGGACCAGCGGTCGGTGCTGTTCCGGTCAGAGAGCGGCGGCGGCGGCGCGGGGGGGCCGGGCGCGGGCGGGGGCGAGGGGGGCGGCGAGGCGAGGGGACGCCGCGCGCGCCTGCTCTCCACGCACACGGGCTCGTCGCACACGCGCCGGGAACACCACTCTAGTATTGAGTCCTTTGCCTCCGCTGAGGATCAGGTAGCGTTTACTACATAATGGTGTTCATAATTGAGCAGTTTCTATTTTTAATTGAGCAACATGGTTGATTGTGACGTCAAGCAATTGTGATTGACCTAGATTGTGACGGCAACACAAGGTGACAAAAATCAATTTATGTTTTGCATATTGAATTGCCCGAAAAAAAATCTCCTTTTTGCTCCACTAATTGGTTCGTTTTGCCTAGTAATTATCGCTCTAAAATTGCCCGTGTAAGTGCATCTTGATACTTATGCTTGTATTTTATTACCGATTTTTATCGCGAAAGGATCAAAATGTTTGATGTATAGAAAGTGAATAAGCAAATTAAATACATAGGTAATTGTAATACTTACTGAAAATGTCGACAGTAGTAGGTAGGTACAACACCAAGTATGTAGTTCCTAGTTAGTGAATACAGTATAGGTAATAATACACCTGCATTCACACCAAGTGGACTTCTAGGCATAGACAATAGAATTTCCGAAAACTCTTATTGGCGGATTCCCGAATAGCGAAAATCTCATTGGTGGAGAATGAGAGTTCGCCGGTCTATCTAATTGTCTATGACGTCATTGGTGGAGAATGAGAGTTCTCAGGTCTATCTATTTGTCTATGCGTGGACATTCGCTAGGTGTGAATGCAGCTTGATGGCTAGGAGTCAAGTACCTACAGACCTATATAATTTCAGCTTATTTCTTCACACTGTCATTGCAATTGGTCACTACTTTTATATTCACAGGTAGCAGATCTACGAGATTTCGACGACCTGACCGAGGCGTTACCAGAATTAGAAAACTTTGAATTGTATCAGGCGGCAGTTAAACACTTCGAAAACGGTATTCCTTACAGGTTTGTAAACCTATATGGCAACATTAACATTTCTGCTACCTAGGTACTCCTCAGTGCAATTCTCAAACTGTCGTCTACCACTGTGTATAGTAGAAGCAGAATGCCACTGTGTTATCCTGAGTATTGTTTTTTTTTATTTTTTGACATTCACATCATACACCGACAACATCTAGCCTGTCTAGATGTGAGTGGGATAGATCCTTTGTCACAATATCCGCTCCGTGACGTCATCAATCGCTGAAAAGTACGGATAACAAAAGAGTATTGTAGGTGTAATCTACGTGACTATGACGTCACCACACCAAGATGGCCGCCAATCGCATTGTCACTGCAACTTGCAGAACGCTCCGCACAGAGGTGGTGGCGTGCGGCTCGGACAGCGAGTTCCTGTGCAAGCTGCAGTGCGTGCGCGAGGCGTGGCGCCGCGTGTTCCGCGACGCGAGCGCGTGGGCGTGGTTCGTGGACGCGGGCCGCCAGGTGCTCACCGACCTACTGCTCTATGCCGACAAGGTACATACACTATCTATTTAATAAGTATTAAATAAATAAATATTTTCTAAATTCATATTATACATAGAAAACACCCAAACTCCAAATACAAACATTTGTGGAGCAAAAATCTATCTCTATATATAAAAATGAATCCCTATTTCCCTTGGTCACGACATCACGCGTGAACGGCTGGACCGATTTCGCTTATTATTTTTTTGTTGTGTTCGTAATTATCAGGAGAAGGATTAAGATCCTTCTCCTGATAATTACGAACACAACTTCCATAACACTTCCATAAGTGGAAGAAAAAAAAGTTATGCGGAACATTAGAAAAATGAATGCGGTACGCAGTTCGCCGGGACAGCTTGTAATTTTATATTTTTGATTCGACCCTGGGATTGAACCCGAGACGGAGTCGAAAGGTGATCCAGCAGTATACACATTATGTTGATATCTTGATTCCTCAAGACATTCAGCTTGATGGTGACACAGTGTCGACGCGTGTACCTACACTGCCACGACACTCATAGCTAGACCAGTAATGACATTAGATGTAGATGTCGACACAAGTGTCGTCGTATAAAAGCAGCATTTGGCGCTCAGTCAAAATATTTAAAAAAAAGATAAGATAGTGACTTTCATTACACAATCTATCAACATTTCGTCAATTACTGTTGGTTCCACGTATAGCGGCGACTGCTGCGTATGTCGACAGGTGCACCGAGGATTACTTGGGCCCGAGATATTGATGTGTCCCTTAGCACATCACTAAAGTCCTACTTTAGTTTAAATTATACCTACAGGAGCCGAAGGAGTTTCTCGTCGCGTACGAAGAGATGGTCTCGTGGGCGACAGACGCCAACAACTGGACAACTATAGAGAGCGAACTTACTTCCAAAGGCGTCAAGGTACCCATACTTATATTGTAAAATATTTAACAAGGATAAAGAATATAGAAAACTATTCACTTTAATAAACCATAGCGCGATTTAATACCGCTATCTAGCGAGGTCCGAGGTCCCGCGAAACTACTAACTATTTAAATGAAAATTATTACAGATATACAACGAGAAAGGTTTTTGTGTACTTTATAATTTGTCAAGCGGGCGAAGCCGCGGGCGTCTGCTAGTATATAACTAACTGATACATAATATATTATTATATTTATCATAAATAAGTAGAGGTTTTTAATATATAATATAAACCTACCCACTTCGCCAATGATTTTCTTCTTTGGTCCCAAATGTCATAGTGGCAACTGCTACATTTGTCAGATAGTTGTATTACCTCCGCCAGGCGTTAACGTTCTACGACGTAGTGTTGGACTACATCCTGCTGGACGCGTTCGAGGATCTCGCGTCGCCTCCCTCCTCGGTGCTCGCGGTCGTGCGGAACAGGTGGCTCTCGGACGGGTTCAAGGAGAGCGTGAGTCGTTTCATTCTACTAGTATAAGCCGCGCACCATGTGAGTGGGATAGAACCTTGTCACAATAACCCCTCCGTGACGTCATCAATCGCTGAAAAGCTCGGATAACAAAACAGTGTTGTAGGTTAATCTACGTCACTATGACGTCACCAACATGGCCGCCAATCCCGTTGTCATCTAGCGCGGCTTATAGTACCTATATATGTAATGATGTCAGGGTAGATATTGTTTACAACACATATTTAAAAACTACAGAACTCTCTTTTTAATAGTTTGGAAACTGCCAGTGTAGAAGTTTTGAGGAAACATATATTTTAATGCCATTTGATCGTCCATTGTCGGGGGTCTTGGGTTCGCCCTCTTAAGGATAACCTCAGAGAAACGTGCATCGCCCTGGTGTATAACACGCAATATTAGTTATCCCCTAAGGGGTGGATGCAATTTACCAGAGCGTCGTCCGTTTATCAATAAATATTAATTACACCTAGATTACATAGTGATCACCAGCCTAAACTATTAATTTTCGTGTTTCAGGCACTAACTACTGCAGTATGGTCAGTCATCAAGGCGAAACGTCGGTACCTGCAGTACCCGGACGGTTTTATGGCACATTTTTACTCTATCTCCGAACATTTACTTCCGGTCCTCGTGTGGGGCTTCCTAGGCCCAAACGAACGTCTTCGCGACGTCTGCGAGTCGTTTCAGGCCGAAATTGTTGGTTTTATAACGGATATATTTAGCTTCCATAAATGTAGATACACTAACGTTGAGGACCTTTCCGTAGATATGCTACAGCATGCTCGGCTAAGATGCGCCAATATTACTGATAAGTTAGCCGAGAGAAATTGAATAGGTACTTATTGTGTAAACACCATATAAGCGGCCGGGTTTGTATGTCTTTCGCAACTAAATGATATCGAAATGAGAGTTCAGATAATCGTTATAACATGAGACTAGACGGGACACCATAAGGTAAGTCTCGTTTAGATACCAGTTATGGACTTATGGCTTACCGCTTACCTGTGATAAATATACAATCAGTTCGGCTGTTTCTACCGAAAGTACCACTGCGATAAACGTAAGTGCGGCCCATTACTGTAGATACTATGTCTAATGCAGCCTCTATACAACCGGACATGTGGGCCATCACAGCACAGGCGATCACGAATGTGTAGAGGGCATAATAGTCTGCAATGGCCCATGATCGGCAACGATGGAACGAAAAACGTGGAAGATGGTCTTCCACGGGCAATAAAATTGCCCAATTATAGTCAAGCAATTTATGTTTTGCATATTAAAATGCCCGAAAATATTGCTCCATTGTGCTGCACTAATTACTCCAGATTGATCAATTCGTTGCCCAATTATTGCTTTTAAAATTGAGTAAGCGCAGCTCTATTATACGAACTTATTACAACGATGATAGCAACAATCATGACACATTGAATAGAGGCCGCTTTAGTACATTATGTACGTAACAATTTGACGAACAAGTCAGTCAAAAGTGTTCCGAGTAGCACTAAACGAACAAAACTAGGTTTCAATAAGTTACACACGCGGCATACCTGTGCAGGTAGACCTTAGCGGTAAATCATAGCGTGTATGTATGGCCGGCAATAGATATTGACCAATGTTTTGTCAAACATTTTGTTACATACCTTAACGTGTATACTGAGTTTTAGTGATGTTAGGTAAGAGGATACTTTAAAAAAATGGTTAAGGGTCTTCCGTCAGTCGAATATAAGGACAATATTATACCTAAGCAGTCCTAAGATCATGGCAGCATCGACTTTATATAGTACATTTTATGTGGCGGTGTTGATAGGTCCTTGTCAAAATGATGATGACTCACCGCCTACTGAGGAGTTAGTCCGTGTAAGGTTCTCTTACAAAGAGCGATCTGTAATAAGGTTCTGTGGCCCCACACCGCATGGCTTTTTGTATACGAATGAACACAAGGGCTGAACTGAAACGGGTTTCATTCGTTTACACAATCATGCGGTAAAATGCCGTGCGGGCGGCGCCGGTGCGCTTCCATGTTAATGATTAAGAACCACGTACGCCCGCCTGAACTGGGGCCTGGCCTCATTCGTAAACAAAAACTTGCGGTGCCGGTCTCGTTTGTATGCGGCTCCGTGTACACAGAGCCTACTTTTGATATTCTGCGCCAGATCAACGCGTTCTTGGGCACGTGGAGACACCTACCGGCAGTTTCACGACGAACTACTCCGTAGGCGGTAAGATTGACGACTGGCGTCTGATGACTTTTACGACATCAGTCGCCATTTATAAATGCGATAATTTAGTCACTTGACCACCATTTGCTACGATATCATTAGTTGAATCGATCGACTAAAGTCGACGCTGGCTGTACTAAGGCCTGTGTTGTACATGGAATGTTACATTCCAGTAGTGGCGGGTACAAATTCTGTCGGTTAAATATAGTCCAGTATCTATATGGTTTATTCCATAAAACTACCGATCTATTCATATACAAACTTTGCATTTCACATTCATTCCACGTTGAGATCAGTCCCGTAACTATTTAATTGCCATGGTAGTAGCTACCTCATTACTACAACCTCAGCTTCCATAGACAATGTAACGTATTAAAATTATAAATGATACAATTGGGTGCTAATTTGAAATTAGTTTCCAAATTGTTATATTTAATTAATTATAAGTTTTAATCAGGTGTATTATTAACATTGTATATTTTATGTAAAGAATAAACTAGGTTATTATTTAACAATATTCTAGACTTTCAATGGTTGTTTATGTGGATTAGAGCTGTGCAAGTAAAACCTGTCAATTTGGCCCAGTGTACGATAGATCTACTTTATGGGTTCTTCGCTTGGTACTTCTCGACTTTTGGAATGACACTTTACAAACGGCAACGGCAACCTCAAGTCGCCTACACGCTGTGCCGCCGGCACTGATGTGAAACTTGTGGCAATGTACCCCCCAGGGGAAACAAGCGGGAGATCCTAGTGGAGGCATTCATTTGATCACTGTCTGGACTCTCATGGCGGTCCTAGACTAGACTAATAGTTCCAAATTCCTTTATTGCCCGTGGTTGGACCACGGGGAAATCGACTACCCGTTTATAAATGAACAGACTATGTAGGACTCAGCTGTGCGCAGATGAACACTTATGACATCGGATCTTGTAGTTTTCTCATGGCATATCAAACTGACCCTGACGCTGATGATTATGACAGCAGTACCATATAAAAAATTAAAAAGTTTTTTATGAGATTTTCAGCAAATCTGTATCGTAAAGTAACTTTTGAAACAGTTGATAGAATCATAGTACATTATGATAAAATTCTACTTGCAATAACAGGCTAAGGTCTGTCGACCACACCGCCTTGGCGAGTTTTGCCGCCATTGTCTATAACTACTTTAAGTTTGCGTTTGTCATAATGCCTAAACGTATGAGATTTGATAGTGTATGAAACTGCATATAACTAGGTATTACAACACTCTTAGGATAAGAAAATCGCCAAGGCTATGTTTAAAAACTACTCGTGCGTGATCCCTCTTTATTTAACAGTTTCATAAAGTACAATATTATAGAACGGGATTCGGCGTTTGTGCTCGTTTCTAATTCAATCAGGAAATGGTCCACATGTGCTTATTTTAATCTCAATTAGCTAACTGTTGGTTTATACGCGTTTTTGAGTAACAAATAAGGGAGTTAGCGCTGTTTGCCCGTGGTCCACCTACATAGTTCACCTGGTTGTATCACGGGTAATTTTTTTCCCCGTGGTCCACCGCAGTTTAACTGGGTGTACCATGGGAATTAATGTTTTCCCGTAGTCCACCTAAGCTGTTATGAAGTATATGTTAAAATTTATATTGCTCGTGGTCCACCTATATCGGAAAAACAAAAGATAGTCGTAAAATATTTAATTTTAGGATTTTTTAAGGTTGAAAAAATCGTGCATTTCCAAAGTGAAATAAATTGTCACAAAAAAGTGGAACATAATATACAACTTACCCGATTGAATGTTTGAACTCATTATTCCGAAAAAGTACCAGGCGATCATAACAGAATAGGAGGTTCTGGTTATGAATATGGATTTTTTTTCATTGTTTCATAACCAGTTATCAAACAATACATTTTTTCCATTTTCAAAACCAGAACCTCCTATTCTGTTATGATCGCCTGGTACTTTTTCAGAATAATGAGTTCAAACATTCAATCGGTTTTCACTGAATTTAAAATCTTGAAGGCTCTTATGTTGTTATGTATTCCTGATACATTTGAGGTGGACAGTGGAAATTTTATATTTCCCACGTAACAACCAGGTGGTCACAGATGGCCCGCTGTAAAAAAAAACTTTCCACGGTCCACCCTGGTGGTCTCAGCAGGTGAACGGTGGTAAATAAGCGGCCTGATGCCTGTACAATATATTATCTTGTACAGGTGGACCACGGGGAAAAAAAATACCCGTAGTACAACCAGGTGAACTAAGGTGGACTACGGGAAAACATTAATTCCCATGGTACACCCAGTTAAACTGCGGTGGACCACGGGGAAAAAAAATTACCCGTCATACAACCAGGGGAACTATGTAGGTGGACCACGGGCACACAGCGGGAGTTAGTTACTCAAAAAGCCCAACTCTTTATTTTAAAACCTATCGCACTGTATTGGCGTATGTGTGTATAAGTGTGCCTACCTACTAACTAGACTGTAAGCGGGTATAGCAAGACCGTGTACAGGGATGCGTTTTGAGGATGAAAAATAAAACGCGGATCTATAAGAAAATTTTGTATATCAATTTTCACAATTATAGCCATACGTCTACGTATATAAAATGTGTAAACATAAACTTTAAAGTACAAATTCAACGATAATACTTTCCCCAAGTAAGCACCAGTATTTAGTAATTATTATGTATGTATATAAAGACGTCACTCGCTAGTCTCATTAAATAATACTCAATTATCATGTATATCGTCTTTTTTATTATTTCTCAAGAATAATTTAATAGCTTATAATACTTAAGATTTAGTTACGACAGGCGAGAACGAGGGACGTATATTTTTGCGTCACTAAGTGACTTTAAAATTTTAAAGCGTTTTTAAAAACCGCCAACATGTTGCACGGTTTTGCTTGGCTTACTAGAAACGTTTCATAGATAAGAAAGCCCGACAATCATCAAATTGTAAAAGACCACATTAAGAATAACTAGATATTTTCCGACTCGCTACAACATTATTTGGTTTCGTACACAGCAACTTTGATTAAAACATTTAAACATAACAAAAACAATAAACGTTTTAATATAATTAGGTATAATGAAAAAATATCTTCTATAATATATAAATATAGGTATCTATATCTCTAATCACGTTTATATTTTGATTGGCAGGCTCTCGTTCTAAATATAAAAGCTTATGAAATAGTGAGAATCTACTAGTCACGACTAGACATTAAAGAAGTGAGTATACAAACAAACGAAAGAAATGCATGCATTCTTCTTACATAGTAAATGGAATCTGTACGTAATCCCAAAAGAGTCAATAATATATACAACATAATTATCGATGAAAATGTCATCTAGTGTTAGACGATATTACGAGCACGTGTTCAAAATGTTCTGTCCAGAATGTTACATGTACGTATTACAGTATGAAATGTAATCATCGATGGGAGATCAACCGTCGACTGTGGATTTGGATTGGTGCAAAAACAAATTTGATGTGCGCAAATCGATCACATTGTTTCAAAACATCCACAGCGAATTTAAGAATTAATCATTTACAAAACGAGGCAAACCATATACCATCACAATACAAATATTTTGGTGTGCTAATACTTACAAGTCCGCTAAATTAGAGTTGATAGTGTAGTGGAGCTCACTAGAAACGTGATGCTCCGAGGCGAGACCACCAAAACATTCGAAATTAAATCAGCAAGAAAATGATCTACAAAATCTCTTGTATATAAAAATGAACCACTTGGTCATCGCATCACGCGAAACGGCTTCTATATTTCGCAAATTCTTTTTGTGTTGCTTATCACCAGGAGAAGGTTCATAACGAAGAAAAAAAGAAAGTGGCGCGGTATATTGGAAAATTTGTTTGGATACTATTTTACGCGGGCTGCCTGCGGCTCCGGGCGTCTGCTAGTATTGATATTATATACGCAATTTAAAAAGGTACATGTTACACCATTTTCTTGCTCATAAATTTAAAATCCTTATGGTGGTCCCGCTCCGGTGCATCACGTCTCTAGAATACAGTAAGTACCGATACGCGAACAGCGCGGAGGGACTCGAGCTGCCGGCGCCCGCGTCCTCTAGTGTAGCTGCCTACGTGTGCCGGCCCGCTCGCGTGCGAGAGTGCCGCCCCGCTCGCGTGCAAGTGTGCCGCGCTACTCGGGCTCGGGCGAGTCGGGCGCGTCTACCGCGGCCACGGTGGTGCCTCCCGCCGCGCGTACCTTCCTCAGGTAGCTGGCGCTGTCGAACTCCAGGCAACTCTGTCGACACGATACCAAATTATCCTCTGCCACTCCACCGGCCCGGGCGTTAGTAAGCGTGCGTTATTTACGAGAACCGATCACCATAGATGTGAAGAAGTTAGTCGGGAGGTAAGCGAAAGAACAGGCGAGACGTGCATTTTTAATTTTTATATTTAAATAATTAAATTGACAATAGTATTGAAACACAGATAATTTGTACTCTTACTTCATTAAAAATAATCAACAAGTCAAAACACAACATAAAATCAACAGTAAAAATGTCGAACAGTTCTACCTGTAGCGAACCCCTCTCGAGTGATCGTTCTGTCCGAGCGGCGTGAACAAACAGACATGACAAATTTATATTAGTACTAGTAACAAACATTTAGTAAAGCTTTCAAAACCACTCATCATGTAAACAACCTTGCATAAAAGATTTATCAATATGGATCTGTCAATAAACACCTTAATATATATCAGTACTAAAAAATTCTTTCATTATTCCAATAATGAAAAATATTCCTTTTCAAAAAGCTCAAGAATTTCCACTTGGCAGCTACAATAATCTTAACTTTATTTATACCTATCAGTGTCGTGTCGCCCGTGACGACAAGCGAGTTGGCGACAGACAACATCACCGCTCCGAGCGTCGGCGGGTCCCGTCGCATAATACTACAGTCAGTCTTACCAATTAACTTACATCTTACGTTACTGAGATCAATGTATTTCCTAGTTTAAGTGACGCTTATTATAATTTAAAATAATAGCGTTAAGCTTAATCAGCTAGGGACGGGCTTCCTGTGGGAAACCCGGAGACGGCGAGATCCAGAGGACTAGAATTTTTCATTATTCTAAGGTTAAATCACGGGCATTCCCAAGCATCATGCGTTTAGCTTACATCTATACAAGCGGGAGTGCGGAGTGCGTGCTAGGGGGACGGGCTGGGGATAGCCACTGGGCGCTGCCAACATCGGGTTTGAGAAGCATAAATTTAATTTAAACAAATAATTTCCCGTCTACAAGCATTCAAAATTATAATCATGTTTTTTATTCAATACGTGATACGTTAAATTCCGTGTACTTGAATATTAGTGATTCTATTATTGAGCCGAAAATATTAGCGATTCTATTATTGAGCTGAAAATATTAGCGAAAGACAGTTTCAAATATTTACATGAGTAATATCATGTAGTACTTTGAAAACACAAAACTTTCACCTGCAAAATCAAGAAAATTATGTGGACGAATTTTTATCAAACGTTCAAGGAAACATCGACGTGGCAAGCGGACAGCGGTGTCGGCGGACGCGAGAGGGGAGGCGGGTGGTGGCTAGTAGAAGTTGCGACAGAGCAGCGCGGCGAGGTAGTTGGGGTGGTGCAGCGGCGCCCACACGCGGAAGGGCGTGAGCACACGCGCACCCGCCCCGCCGCCGCCCCGCCGCGCCGCCGCCCCGCCCGGCGTTACCTTGCGCGCCAGCTCCGCGGGGAACGCCGCCAGCCCGCTGGGCGGCAGCTTGCTCAGCGGCGAGTCGGCGTACTGCACCAGCGTCTCGTAGGTATACGTCTGCCGGGCGCCGCACCCGCCCACTGCTGCAACACCACAAACACGAACAATTATAGACTACCATTGCAAGATTATGACGGCGCGCTGTGCTCCGTAAGCGCGCAAGAGGATTTCGCGAAATAACGTTTTTGTTCATGTTTAAGGTAGCATTCGGTTCCTAGTGACGTGCGACCGCGACGCGAGACCGATACGTTTCGCTGTCGCCATGCGACCCTCTAGCCACGCCCACCGGTCGCGCGTCAATAGAAACAGAATGCTACACGTAAGTTAAACCACGTTTACACATAAAGCAGCAGAATTTAAGTTGAAGTTGTGAAATACACTGACAGAATATGGTGAACGTATTTAACTGAATTCAGTGGCGTTTGAACTCATATGAATCAATTGTTACATTATATGCGATATGTTAGTAGGTACCTGTAATAGCATGTATCCAACTATTTTCATAACAAGGCGTCGTTGACTTACAACAGTGTCACGAAATTACTATAAAGTACTTATAACTCGTAACTCTTACACGTGGTACAGTTTTTTTTAAATTCCGCGGCCGCTGTTACTTCCGTTGCCGGGCGTCTCTGGTTCACACGCAGAAGCTATTTCCAGTGGCGCCCGGCACACGTGGTACAGTACATTTATTTCCACTTTGGCGCTCGACAATCCTCGACCAACATCGGGGATAATCGGAACTACAAATTACACGAGATACATTGCTTCATATTCATAACATCCTACTAGGATATACAGAGTAAAACAGTAATGAAAATCAGCTGCCAACCATGCAGCAGACCATGAATAACCTAGATTTGGCTCGATTTAATTTTTACATCGCATTCTAAAACCACAAAATATGAAATCCGGGCAGGGGAATATCTCAAAAACGCTATTTATAATAAGTATAAATTTTTTGTTTATTTTATAATGAAACCCTACAGTCTTAATCACTTTCACTGTCTGAATTAGAGATAATAAATATGTCCCTTAACAAATCCAGCTTGGCTTCTTCGGTTAAAAATTAGTTTTTGCATTAAATAGCATGATTGCAAAACTCGTTCATTCGTCACTTCTAGTATTTCTATGTGAAAAAAACGAATAAAACCGAGACATCCCGAGCGCCAAAGTTGAAATAATCGTACTGTAGGTACAGTACGATTATTTCAACTTTTGCAAGATGGGCAGGTGCCCATTTTTGATGCAAGCAGTGTTGTAATTTAGCAAAATCACATAAGCAAAATAAGTTATTTATACCAGCCAATGTTATTTTATGCCTCAATCTAAAACTAAAGTAGTAAAGCAAAGTTCTGTTCAAACTCGAGTTAAACCCGAGTCCTAAACCACGTGCTACGCAAGTTGCTTAAATTCTATTTTACATAATATGGACATTATGTAAAATAGAATTATATATATAAATAAGCATAATTACGATGCGATGCAGTGTTAAATTATAGCTATAGCGTTATTTTAACGGAAATATCATATTGACTGACTGTTCCATAATAGGATTCACACACACGTATCATGCCTATATCCCCGAAATCCCCGGTGGGCAGTAGGCAGAGGTGCATTGCACACTCACAATTTGCCAGTATTTTTAGTTCCACGTAATAGGGGGCAAGCTTATTGCCGTCACCGGGCACACATATAATGGGTTACATCCAAAATGGCTGAATTAATTTCATAAAAGGTAGCAACTTTATTGAAATTTTTAATTATAATTTTGAAAAATTTGAAACCAGTTGACTTGAGATGAAATGTTGTTGAAAGGCAACAAAATCTTACGTGCCAGCCGCTATGGCACAGCCAATTAAAGTCCTGGGCGTCTCGGACTATTAGGATTCAGGACTAGTGAATTAAAATTTGTCGCATCATTAAAACCCTTCATGTAATTCGAAATGTTCAGTTTGTAGATTACAAAGAGGTTCACTGAAATATTGTATATACTAATGTAGAGATAAAGATAAGTCAAAGAGATTGAGAGATATGCTGTCTAGACATAACTAAATTAAAGGTGGGAAGCTGGTTGGTTGTTATAAAGGTAAACTTAAAAATATTGAGATGTGAGTATTGTAGCGTGCTCAGTATGGTGAGCTCAAATATAATCCTAATAGGTACATGTCCACAATATGATGCATAAATAAATAAATAAGTATGATGTGGCGTACTATCAAAGATGTGAGTTAGTCGGTATCTGGTAACATATGGTACAGTCAAGGTACAAAAGAGTATTTCCATTATTACAATGCAATAACTTGACTGTATGCTGATGCTTAGAACTTCCGATATTCTATTTATTTGGTATGCACTTTTGAACCTTGACTGTACATATCTTAGGATCCAAGAAGTGATTGGGTGAAGTGGTGTGACCAATGATTTAAGAAATGAATGAGTGGTATGGGGTGTGCATGTTCAATAAATAGTATTTTGCTCAAGTGATATGGTCTGAGAAGTGATGAGAGTATCAATAGATGTAGGAATTTACAGTGTGGGCATCGTAATTTTAGGAACTCATCAAGTGATATTGCAATCTTTAGATCACATGAGTAAATAGACGGAACAGAACGAACGCTTCACTCAAACGCCGAAATCGATCGCACCACTACCAGCATGCACAAACGTATGCGTGTCAACTGGAAATGGTTACACATACACACACACATGCACAGCCAGTTGACAATATTAGCTTTTATGCAATCTAGCACGTTTTTAAAAACCTTTCGTTCTGTTACGTATATGGACTCATGTGGTTATGGTGAAGTGATATATGAGGTGGTATGGTATGATATAGTTACCTTGGTTCTTGTCCATGCTGGTGGCGCGAGAGAAGCGCGGTCGGCGCGGCACCGCGTCCGTGTCCCCCGCCGCTGCACAAACGCCACGTCACACACACACACGCGCACACCGACCACGGCCGCAACGCACGCACACCACCGTACCGACCGTACCATTCACGAGTCATGGCTGATCACAGCGGTATTACTATTTTACGAAATTGTCTTGGGTAGGTAAACTAAGTCTCCAGGGGCACCGAACACGATGGTTTTCGTTTAGCTTCATATAAGTTTACACGAAATTTTCTAACAGCTGCTTCTTTTGACCGACATGTTCTTTAAGTAGTCCCGGTCTAACAAGTAGCATCAACTTCTTCAGTAGACAATAAAATATTGATAATTATTTGTTAGTGCAAATTATCTATTTTATTGAAGTTTGAAAAATGGTACGGTCGGCTCAGTGGTTTATGGTAGATTATTATATTTTATATCACACTGATTGATAACTTATGATTGATCATGAATTAATGAAAACATGATATTGAATGAATAATTTAAATGCCGCGACCGTGGTACGATGTGAGTTGAATTGAAGATACAATATTAATAAATTAAATATGTTACATAAAAATATACTTAATTATACATATTCATAAACGAAATACCTAGATATGTTATGAAAGTATTCTAGTATTAGTAAGTAAGTATTCGAGAAATTTATGTAATTAATAATAATTATCTATTATTTCTTAAAGATGTTCATGCTTCAATCAGTCGCACTCGTTATAATATACTTATCGCTTTTAAAAATGGTGAGTAGTTCACACCTTCACAAGCAGTGGGTATTATCTATGCCTAATTCGAGCTGCAATCCCTAACTAATATTGACATGCCGTTTCAAAATTATCTCTGCTGTTAAAAAGCTTCAAAATCCATAACCGCAGTCAATGATTTTAAATACAATGGATTTCGGATCATCGCTCAAAAGTGTCCGAACTAAAAGAGAAACAAAACGCTAAAAGAGAAACAATCGCGCGCCAGTCTTGATTTTGACAACTGAACGACAACACGTTGCACAATGCCGTACTGTATTGTAAAAACGTGTAAAAACTACGAAAAAAAAGCAAATTGAAGACGGTGTATCATATTTTCAGTAAATAAGCTTTTGTTTTATTATTTGCAATTTATTATTTCACTTAAAATACAGTATTTCGTCGATAATAAATTAAAAGACAAAAGTAAATATTGCAATCCAGTCCAATACCGAAGTACCTATCTGTCTCTTTCGAACTCATCCCAAGCTCAGTAAAAAGAAAGAGACCATTTCATTTTCACTGAATAATGTACTAACAAAATGACCATTCAGATTTATTCGGATTACCGATAGCGATAAAACTATTTGGAACAAAGATTATAGTGGAGACGCCTTGGCTCTTTATGATTTTTTTTTCGTTATATGAACCAACATCTATTTCAGTTTTCCTCGGGATCCAGTACACTGTGCACAATGGAAAAATATTATTGCCCTAGCACGGCGAGAAGAATATTTTGATCCAAAAAATAACAATCTTGTTTGTTCGGCTCATTTTATGGACGTAACAAAAAGAGGTCCGATCTTTATGAAACTTGTACAAGAATCCCTTGATTGAATGGAGGAGATAAGCCCAAAAATGTTTTTAATTTTCACAGGGTAT
Organism: Nudaria mundana; assembly: GCA_963556515.1. NCBI lineage: Eukaryota > Metazoa > Arthropoda > Insecta > Lepidoptera > Erebidae > Nudaria > Nudaria mundana. The sequence goes on along the minus strand of OY748291.1, from coordinate 17,751,244 downwards.
CATTGTTTTGTCATAAATATAATTACACATGTCATTTTATTTCGTGTATGTACTGTTATTTTCTTTTTATTTGGATTCTCGGTAATGTATTCCCACGGGAATCGGGGCCGAGATAACTATATCTCGCGGGCGGAGTCACGGTGATCAGCTAGTAGCCAATAATTTCGTATCCCAAAAATTAACCATAAGATAAAAATAAATTAATGATGCGCAGTTTTAGCAACTAATTCAGTCACTTGAAACACGGCTATCTTGTAGTAGACGTAGCGACATAGCGTTATGAAAATAGTAATGAAAGCGGAAGAACTTTGACACCCGCAAGAAGTTTGGCATTTATAATATTATAATTAGTTAAATTCATTAATTCCCTTTTTGTTATTCATACACTACAGTTACTTATTATGAAACTGACTCGAAAAAAAAAATCTTTGTCAGTCGTTAATTAGTTTTTCAGCTTATTTCGTCTAACATAAACAAGTAATTACAATTTATAAGATTATGGAATTTATTGTAGTCTTACATTAATTATTACGCCTACGTAGGTACATATCATGGAATCCTTAAAAGACTTTAACAAAATAAACCTACTCCATTGTTTCTATGTTCACGTAGTTCAAGTATAAGCTGCATAAGGTGAATTAGTCAGGCGGACAGATAGAAGCTACGTAATGCGATAAATTAGTGCAAACAAAAGTGAACACTATTCCGTTGAATCAAGGTTTAAATTTTAATATGAAATTTGTTTATATCTATGTATGCCTATGTATAATGTATAGGTCGACTCGGGACATTATTTTCTTGCGATTTGTTCTAGATCCTATGTCCGTTGTATTATAAGGTCTTTGACCGCAGTATAAAGACTAGAAAATACCTTTTTCCATTTAAAAAAGACTCAAGTACAAGATTTTATATTTTTTTAAATTATCTATTGAAAATAGATTGTGATTGTAAAATGTGTATGCATGTCACTGAGTCTCGTCTCCACTGTTGTGCTATGCTGTGTGTCCATTGTCGCGGATCATAGCCGATTGCACAATCGTGTTGGCCTGTGATGGGTCGTGGCATGGTGCAAGTGTGTACGTTACCGTTGTCGTCGTTATGCGCGTGCGGGTGTCCGGCCAGGAACACGTCGTCGTCGGCTCCGTTGAGTGCGGCGTCGTCCCGCAGCAGCAGCGCGGCGGCCGGACGCTGCGACAGAGTGAAGAAGTCGCCCGAGCCCGCGCCCATCGCCTCCAGCGCGCCCGCACTCTCGAAGTACTCATCCAGTACTAACTTTGCAGTCTACACACGACAACGGCACCAATTTAAAAACAATGGCGAGGGAGACAGCGAGGCATCGAGAGAGAGGCGAGATCGTGTGGGCACGTTATTCGCCTCGCCACTCATCCCACCCAGCGAGTGAAACACTAGTGAAACACGTGATAACTTGAGACTTCCGCTCTAATCCGTGTTAGTCATTAATATAAAGTTGAGCTGTTCCTGACAGATCTGGATCAAGTTTCGAAAGGAAGCTTATTAGGATATTTTATGGATATGTATGAGTGGAACTATACGAGGAGTTAAATAATATAATCAACGAATCAAACTTCTATAGAACATTTACCACAATCGAAATAAATCACTATAAAAAAGACCACTTACCTTAACAAGATCTAAATTATTGCCCGTGATCTTAATGGAATGTTGCCCAAAAGTCACAGTGTACTTATACTCTCCTAGTGCAGCGTCATTTGTAGAGAAACTATGAAGCAGGGCTCGGGAATTGTGCGGCGATTTCTAAAGTCAAAACATATTCAACTAAAATTCGTCTGTATCAATTCTTAGCATTGTGGTTGGTAGAATTTACTGGGACCAAGTTGATGGCAATTTATTCGCAAAGTAACAACAAACAAATCACAGTAGCTTCCTAACAGCGATTGTAATATGTAGTTTGTTTTTCTCTATATATTTCGCTTTGTCAGTTTTCACTGGTAGTGTTGTTCCGTTTGTTCTACTCTGTTGGTGGGTGCGTGGAGGTACCTCTTGTTGTCGCTGTGCGTCGTCGTCCCCGTTGGAGTCGAGCGAGGCGAGACTGTCGGCGAGCACGCCGGCGCCAGTTTCCAGCGCCGGCTCGAGCCGCACCGGCGACGCGTTGCGCCGGATCGTGTCGCCAATCAAATGCTTCGCGTGACTACACACAATATCACACAGGTACATGCTACCAGCCCCGCTCAAACAAACATCATCATCTGCATTTATCCCACTGATATTACATAGTTAAAAAGGGCAGATAATATTATTATGTTATTAGAGCGCACCGTGTGAAGACTCGAAAAAGAGCTAGATAGGTAATTGTTCTTCGAGGGTGGATTGAAAAGTAGTTGGCCTAACACTGATCCATTTAGTTCTAAAAATCAAATCTACCCACATTATTTAGTTCAGTTCAGACCTGTTAATTGTGTGAAGTTTGAAACGTGTGCGATAATTAGTTTTAATTTTATAAATTTATTAACAAAGCAATCTGACATCATTTCCGCAAATGGAGCAAATCGAGCAGCGTGCCGTCATTAAGTACCTCCATAAGAAGGGGCTGTCATCAAAAGCCATCCATGATGACATGGTCAGTACATTAGGGGATTGCGCTCTTTCATATTCATCCGTCAAAAAATGGATAGCAGAATTCAAGCGTGGTAGAGTGTGAAAGACGAACCCCGCTCTGGAAGGCCTTCGACGTCCCCTACTGACGAAAATGTTAAAAAAATACTCGACTTAATTATGGGAGACCGCAGATTGAAAATTAGAGAGATAGCCGAGATTATAGGCATCTCTTATGAACGTACTCAAAACATAATAATCAACGTGTTGGATTTCCACAAGGTGGGTGGGTGGCGCGGTGGGTGCCGCGACTGCTTTCAGTTGAGCAAAAAAGGATGCGATTGACTATTGCACGCGACTGTTTGGAGTTATTTGAAGCTGATGAATGTGATTTTTTGAATCGTTTTGTTACTATGGACGAAACATGGGTTCATTACTGTAAACCGGAAACAAAACAACAATCGAAACAGTGGAAAAGACCTGGTTCACCACCCCCCAAAAAGGCTAAGTCGATTATGTCGGCAAGTAAGGTGATGGCTTCAGTATTCTGGGACTCGAAGGGTGTGATTATGGTTGATTATCTTGAAAGGGGTCAGACTATAAACTCTGATTATTACTGCACCTTACTACGTCGTTTACGAGAGGAAATAAAAGAAAAACGTCCAGGAATGATCAGAAGAAAAGTCCTGTTTCATCAAGATAACGCTCGTGTTCACACGTCTGTCCAATCAATGGCAGAAATTCACAACTGTGGCTTTGAACTGTTACCGCATCCACCTTATTCACCTGATCTGGCTCCGTCAGACTTTTTACTGTTCCCTAACCTAAAAAAGCACTATGACGAGGTCAAAGCAGCAGTAGACGCATATTTTGACTCTAAGGAAGAATAATTTTTTTTCAACGGGCTAAATGCTTGGAAGGGAAGATGGCAAAACTGCATTGAACTTGACGGTGATTACGTTGAAAAATAAAAATTTATTTCATTTATTATGTATTTATTTTCTTGGTTAGGCCGATTACTTTTCAATCCACCCTCGTATGTTATGTTAAAACCCTGTACAAATTAGCTCGATTCGCGGGAACAGATTTTGATTTTCAGTTTATACGAAGGTAACATTATCTATAATTATAAAAAAATCATACTTATCCCATTCATTTAGGGCACAAAATCATAGACTTATCCCAACATTCTATTGCGCATTTTTTTTTCTTCCACACATCTACAGACGTCGTCTCCTCAATCGCTTCCTTCTCATTATGTGGTAATAACTGGATGTCGATGACGTGGATGAGTTGCCGCATGTAATAAAACTACATTCCAAAATTATCTTTTTCAACTTTACAGTGACTTGGTTTTTTAGAAAGTTTGTAATTTTTACTACTCTTTTTTTACATAATATATGATACAATCAAAATTGTGCCGGATAGCGACGACCGCTGGGGACCTGGCTGAGATCCTAAAATTTTTCGCAAAAAAATTCAAATTAGAACTCAATAGTAGATGCAACTTACTTGACGTTTTCCTCGTTCGGCCCTGTAATCTGCACTAGACGCTCCTTGGCCCCAGGACTCACTGAAAGCACCACACAACTCATGATTCCAACTCATCAGTAGGTACATTATCACAACTCATTAGTAGTTTATTTAAATTTTTAAGCTCGTAGCTAAATGCGATTAATATGGAATGGGATGACATTGTACTTCAGTTTAATAACAAACCATATACCCAAACATTATTTTATGATCAAAAACATTAGTGGTAGATGAAGTATACAGAGTGTAACATTCATATGGGTCAGTGTGGGGAAAGTCTGAAACATAAGACATACGAAGATCTGTTCTTAGGAATCATGACACCGATTTTCGTAAAAATAAAAACTACATATTCAGATAAAAAAAAATGTTTCAAAATTTAAAAAAGTCTATAGCTAGGCGACGATAGTAAATTGAGGGGTGCATGTGACAGGGTGCTTAATCCTGTTAAAAAAAATAACTTTGCTTTTTACAATTTTACGCACAAAACGATTTAAACGTTGTATTGAAAAAAAAAATGTACTTTCGAACACCTACCAAAATAAACTAAAATATATTAAAACAATGCATTTCATTAATTTTAGATATGTTTCATAGTAATATTTACTACTTAAGACCTACACAATCGATGTCTAAATAAAAATAGTTTAAGTTTTTGTTTTCCAAAAGTCCCGGTTCGATTCCCGAGCTGAGTACAAGTTTTTTTTTTATCTGTGAATGCAGGTTTTATTTTTACTGAAATCGGTGACATGGTTCCTAAGAACGGATCTTCGTATGTCTTATAGTTTCAGACTTTCCCACACTGTCCCATATGAATGTTACACCCTGTATACAGGGAAGGTTACAATATTTGTCTTTTAATAATATAATATGTACAATAAAAAATATATAATTATGATCGTTAAAGAATTATGAAATTGTGTTAAAAAATGAAGTGGTGGGAAAATTATCTGTTATTTATCAAAACATCATCAGCTTATTCTAAGTTAACATTTTATCAGTTTTGTATTTATGTCAACACTGTGTACAACCGTTCGATAGATAAAATAGGCTTAAGACAGTTTTAATGAATATGTGGGTAGATGTAGATAGATGCAATAGATCCCGCCACACCATGCGCAAGCGCACCCGTCACACCGCACGTGCGTTCGTACCTCGTTGAAACGATATGATCGTGTCGCTTAGCTCCTCGATCATGTGCACCCGCCTGCCCTTGATACCCATCACTGGAACACCACAACACAACTTCAGATACGCCGTCTGGATGCACCTACATTCTCAATAGCAGCACACTTTATTCCCATGTAAACATACTTTTACATCTATTACAAAAACAATAGTTTTTATGAACCCAAACATAGAAATTAAAGAGAACTGCTTGGACCAATTTAAAAGCTACTGATTAACAAAAAAATATCTAATTATCATAAATAAAGTATACCAATCATGCAAATCTTATTGCCCGTTGTATAGTAACATGCAAGGTACCCCACATTCAGGTAAATAACAAAGTTTGTATTTAAACAACTACTGAAAATCTTTGCTAGCAATAGAGTCAAATGCGAAGAGATCTAACACTCGCCGAGTTTTGGTGAGTATTCTGGGTAAAGGTAATCTTAGTGAAAGTGTAGTGTCTGTCACAGACCTAACTAGTTGCAGTTTTGTGTAACTAACTAAACATCTAACTAAAAACAATATTCAATAACAATATTGAGTGATTTATAAATTCTGGCGAGGATCGAGACAGTTGCGAAATAAACAAATGAATATGTCTCACCTTTGCCCGAGTCGGCATTCCTGATGACCACCTCGTCCTTGGAGTAGTTCTTGCCGGGTATCTTGGTAGGCTTGGGGAACTTGCCCGAGGGCTTGATGATCTCGCCGGGGCCGAGCAGCGCGGGCGGCTCGGCGGGCGCAGCCAGCGTAGGGGACACCGACCCGCCGCACCCAGACCCCTCCATCGTCGGCACCAACAGTGGCTGATACAACACGCCGGGCACGTTATGTTAGGGACATGCGAGCTTTCATCACCAACATCATTAGGCAGTTGTCCCACCAAGGGCGATTGTGCGAGGCATTTTTTTTCGCCCAAGAAGCGTATAATAGACGTACATTTCGTGTAAACAAAACAGATCTCTGTTGTACGTTTCTTGGGTGGGAAAATCGCCAATAGTTACTCGTTCATCGTCGCACCCAGTGGGAAAATTGCCTTAAGTTCGCTCTTTTTAAAAGAATGGCAGTGTATGTAGACAGTCGTGAATACAATCGAGGAACTGTGGAGGCACGTATGACAAGTCACGCCGTGCGTACCGCCGGGCGCCACTGGAAATTCCCTGCTCTGTGCGCTGTACGCCCATTGCCGAGCGCCTCTGGTGAGAGGCAATGGGCGTAAGAGCGGCAGCGGCCTTGGGCAGCAGAAGATTAAAAAAACACCGTGCGTGAACAATCATGTGAGGTGGTAGGTGTCTGTATATTTTTTGCCGACTTCAGACACCTACCACCACCACCTTGCTTGATTGTTGTGACTTTTGACTGTCATCAGCCCTTACCTCAGCATGTGTGCCGCGGTGTCTATAATATTGACTCATGTAGTCGGAGCCTTGCCACAATTTGGCACGCAGCTCGATAAGTTCGAGAAGGTGAAGTCTAGTTTTTTTATCCAATCTTTCGTCCTGTGATCCATTACGGAACACAACAAAATATCTGAAAACAAATAAAAACATTTTTTAAAATCTTATCTAGCTATGATAGACGTATATAAATCTTTTGTTATTGTCGTGTTTGTTTGTTTTGTAATTAATTATTATTTACTAGTGCCTACTGTAAAATTAGTTATTATAGCCAAGACCTGAATGGTTTTCTATAGATGCAAAAGTAGCCTTTACATAATGGCTGTGAGAAATCATAATTATGACCCTAGCTTCACTTATTCCTACATTGTAAAATTCAAGTATTATCGTAATTAATACTATGACCCTGCATTTGCATAATTGTCTAGTCTGTAGGTATGGAAACCTTATGCATGGTTGACTAGGCCCGGAACTGTTAACGAGCGCCAGTTGTGTATATTCTACATCCACATAACATACCTATCAAGAAAGTCCTTGTAAAGGGCTTCGAGCTGAGCGCCATAAAGCTTCAGGTTAGAGTACATAGTGGCCACGTTACTTTGAAGCGCACGGTCATAATTACCCTGCATCATTTGGTACGCCACTGCTTCTGTCAACACGATCAGGTCGTCAACTGCAAACAAAAACGGGTAAATTTTCATTTGCGGGATGATATTACCTATGATTATGTACTTACTCACAGACCTCTCAGGTCTGTGGGCAAAAGGCAACTCTGCGTGCGACTCGATGCCTCTCTCCCTCTATTCAGCCCACTATTAGCCCTCATATTTACTCTTAAATAAACATGATTTTGGTATTTATTTTTACTTTCTTTTCCTTACTTCCAGGTTACATTGAACCTAGTTTAGTGCCTAAAAATTATGGTTCTGGACTCAGATAGTAATCTGAAAGTTCATCTTTCAGATTACTATCTGAGTCACTCTTTTACAACACGGATATAAAAAATATATACGTTTCATGATACTTGTTTGCGTATTATGCATTAGTGAAGAACGAAAGTAATTTTTAATAAGACAAACTAGGTCACATACCGTTTGTACGCATTTGATAAGATTACTTTATTAATATAATGTGTATGTAAAATGAACACTAAATAAAGAAAATACGGTAAACTGTCGGATGGAACGAGATATTGACTTGATTCGTGCAGACATTTAGTATTCGCAAAGCTGCATCCGCTGTATGCGAGGCTACCCATTAAGCAGTATTAGGTAGGTATATTCACTAAATTGAGTCCGAATAGTGAAGGATGCAACTAAGATTATGGTACCGGAGCCCTAGTACTGAGAATTTTCTTGATTAAAAGCAAGCTCATTTTTGCTATTTCACCGAGTCGCCCATCTATTTCGATAAAAATAATCTCAAATCAGGCAGCTAACACAGTAATCCAGTTAAAATATAGGAATGGAATTGTAAGGTTGGATTAATTCGCATTAAGCTGCGAATTGGCGCAGGTCTTAAGTACACCATTATAAATCAAATGTCAAACGTTCCCATCAATCCGACTTGTGCTAAAAAGTTATTCATGGTTAAAGATCAAAATTTTCTGTTTTTTGGACTTTGCTGGATACAGTGAATTATATCAAACATTTTTGTACAAAATTGTAGATAATAAAATTACCTACAAAAATGACCTTGGAACGCAAAAAAATCGCAAATCAGTGAGATTTTTTTATCGAAACGAACTCGTAAAATAAAGCTACTTAGAAAAAAAAATCGATCAAGCGCGAGTTGAGACATGCATAAGACAGGGTTCCGCAGTTACCCAATAAAGCCTCTAACTCCTGTAACAGAGTTATACTATTCGTTATAGTTTTCCTTCAAAGTTTATTGCATGGACCACCATAATGATTTTTTTCAGGTTCTTCACGCTAGCCGTTAAGATTTTAGACGCCCTGTTTACGCAACAACATGCTCTTCAAAGCTAAATATCTCGTAGTATTAGTACTAGTATTCCTAAATCAAAAAATCATCTTAGCAACCTGTAATTTTTTTTAGTTTTTTTTTTATATTGGGTTCGCCAAATTGACGCCACCCGTCTGATGGTAAGTCGTGACGACGTCTAGCGATTGTGGGCCACTCTCACAGCACACAATACTATAGAGAGTGGCCCTCAACTTGACGACCTACTGATGTGCCTCTTCACGCTCCGCTTAAAGAACCCAGGATTATATGTGGAAGGAAACACGTGCACAGGCAGGGCGTTCCAGGCCACTATCGTTCGGCAGAGCTGAGAAACGAACGTTTAAAACGTTCGGTTCTCGCGAACTCGCTATCCACTGTGTGGGAGTGGCATCTCTGCCCAGCACGCGTTGTTCAGGATCGGAAGGAAGAGGGTGGGATCAGATTGAAGAGCTCTTCAGAACACTCGCCGTGGTAAATACGGTAGAATGCGGCCAAAGAAGCTATTGTTCGGCGTTGAGCTAGCGGCTCAAGGCTTCCCGTTTCCTCCGGACAATCTACGAGGGTGGATTGAAAAGTAGTCGGCCTAACACTGATCCATTTAGTTCTAAAAATCAAATCTGCCGACATTATTTAGTTCAGTTCAGACCTGTTAATTGTGTGAAGTTTGAAACGTGTGCGATAATTAGTTTTAATTTTATAAATTTATTAACAAAGCAATCTGACATCATTTCCGCAAATGGAGCAAATCGAGCAGCGTGCCGTCATTAAGTACCTCCATAAGAAGGGGCTGTCATCAAAAGCCATCCATGATGATATGGTCAGTACATTAGGGGATTGCGCTCTTTCATATTCATCTGTCAAAAAATGGATAGCAGAATTCAAGCGTAGTAGAGAGAGTGTGAAAGACGAACCCCGCTCTGGAAGGCCTTCGACGTCCACTACTGACGAAAATGTTAAAAAAATACTCGACTTAATCATGGGAGACCGCAGATTGAAAATTAGAGAGATAGCCGAGATTATAGGCATCTCTTATGAACGTACTCAAAACATAATAGTGAACGTGTTGGGTTTCCACAAGGTATCTGCGAGGTGGGTTCCGTGACTTTTTTTTTTTTTTTTTTTTTAATATTTAGGTCGACAAATTGACGCCACCCGCCTGATGGTAAGCTGTGGCGACGTCTGGTGATTGTGGGCAACTCTCACAGTACACAGGAATACTATAGAGAGTGACCCTCAACTTGACGACCCAGTAATGTGCCTCTTCACGCTTCGCTTAAAGAACCCAGGGTTATATGTTGGAGGAAACACGTGCGCGGGCAGGGCGTTCCAGGCCACTATCGTTCGGCAGAGAAACGAACGTTTAAAACGCTCAGTTCTCGCGAAGACGGTTTCCACGGTACGAGAGTGACATCTCTGCCCGGCACGCGTTGTTCGGGATCGGAAGGGAGAGGGTGGGATCAGATTGAAGAGCTCTTCAGAACACTCACCGTGGTAAATACGGTAGAACGCGGCCAAGGAAGCAATTGTTCGGCGCTGGGCTAGCGGCTCAAGGCTTCCCGTTACAATCTATAATGCGAACAGCGCGTCGCTGTATAGCGTCGAGTGCGTCCAGCAAATACTTCGCGGAGCCGTCCCAGAGGTGAGAGCAGTATTCGACGCAGGGTCTAATCTGCGTTTTGTACAGCAGACACCTCTGGTGCGGTGTAAAGAATCGCTTTACCTTGTTCAGTATTCCTAGTTTCCGCGAAGCTAGTCCAATACATCTCTCAATGTATTTAGTGTTATTGAGCTCTCGACGTACGTCTATGCCAAGGATGTCTAGATTTTCCTTCATTGGTAATGTTGCATTCTGAAGAGTGGGTAGGGGAAGGAAAGGGGATTTTTTCGCTGTAAATGCACACGCCTGTGTTTTGCGGGCATTGAACTCGACCAAGTTCTCGGCACCCTATTGGGAGATACTGTCGAGGTTACGGTCGAGGTCAGCCACGAGTCGTCGTCTCTCCTCCTCAATCTCAGATCGCCCCGCCGTCGGACGAACCGAGTAACTCCCATGCAGTGTGCTGTCATCTGCATAGCAATGAATGTTCCCGAGGGATAGCATATCATTGATATGCAGAAGAAAGAGAGTTGGTGATAGTACGGACCCCTGCGGTACCCCGGCATTCACTTGCAAGAAGCGAGAAGCCTGGCCATCGCAGAGGACCCGCACTCGGCGCTCGTTTAAAAAGCTGAAAATCCTGGCTGGCAAAAAGCTGCACAGTTGAGGAGGTAGACCATATGCCGGAAGCTTGGAAATGAGCGAAGCATGCCAGACCCTATCGAAAGCTTTGGCGATGTCCAGGCTAATAGCCAAGGACTCGCCGTACTTTTCCATAGCCTCACCCCATACATGCGTGACGAATGCCAGGTCACCCGTTGATCGTTTTGGCCTGAAGCCATATTGCCGATCATTGATTAGCGAGTGATCCTCCAGGTATCGCATGAGCTGCTTATTGATAAGGAGCTCAAGCACCTTGCAAATGACTGAGGTGACAGTTATGGGTCGATAGTTGCCTGGATCGGAGCGATCCCCTTTCTTGGGGATCGGTTGTACGTTCGCCTCTTTCCAGACTTCCGGCACGAGCCCTGTAGAGTATGACAGGCGGTACAGACGCGTTAGTACTGGAGACAAATCAGCAGCACATTTTCGTAACACCACCGCCGGAATGCCGTCAGGGCCACTGGCTTTCCGCGTGTCGAGCGACCGCAGCACTGCCCGTACATCACATTGCCTGATAACAATATCAGGCATAGTGTGGCCACAGTTGGCGATGGCGGAGGGCTGCAGGCCACGGTCATCGACGCGGGAATTAGCCGCAAAGAGGTCTGCGAGAATGTCCGCCTTCTCTTGGGCTTTGTGAGCCAGTGATCCATCCGGAAAACGCAGTGGTGGCAGCGAGGGTTGGCAAAAATTTGACTGTACGGTTTTGGCCAGTTGCCAGTATCCACGGCTGCCCGTGGGGTGGGATGTGAGCTCCTGACCAAGCCGCGCGACGCGCTGGGCATCCGCCCTCTTGAAGGCCCTCTTGCTGAACATAGTGGCCCTATTGTACGCTGCTTTGAGGCGGTTCACATTCGGGTCACGTGCCGCCCGAGCCCTGACCCAGGCGCGATACGCCGACTGTTTTTTCTGGACAGCCTCGGCACATTCACGCCCGAACCAGGGCGTGACTGTTTTCAGTTGAGCAAAAAAGGATGCGATTGACTATTGCACGCGACTGTTTGGAGTTATTTGAAGCTGATGAATGTATTTTTTTGAATCGTTTTGTTACTATGGACGAAACATGATGGGTTCATTACTGTACACCGGAAAAAAAACAACAATCAAAACAGTGGAAAAGACCTGGTTCACCACCCCCCGAAAAGGCTAAGTCGATTTTGTCGGCAAGTAAAATAAAAAAATCAAAATATCTTTATTCATGTAGGTCACAAAGTAACACTTATGAACGTCAAAAAAAGAAAATGCTTCTACATTTACATTTACCGCCAGATTCGCAAGACAATAGGTAGAGCCTGTGAGGAAAGAACCTGGCAAGAAAAACTCACGGCCACTCTTTTTATTCGCCAGTAAATACAATGATTCTGTTACAACAATAAAAAGAGGGCAAGGGCAGTACGTGACCATGTGTAGACCAAGTGAACTTAAAAATTGTGAATCTCTGTTATTCACAAAAAAAAGTCAAATACTAGTTAAAGGTGCCACATAATCTCAAAGTACCCATACCTTACAATATCATAATAATAATAATTTAACAATAAATAAATAAATAAATATTTTTTGGACATTTTCACACAACGTCATCTAGCCCAAATTAAGCTAATATAAGCTTGTTTTATGGGATCTAGACAACTGATAAACGTACTTATATATCTCTAAATACATACATATTATACATAGAAAATACCCAAACTCCGAAACAAACATTTGTGAATCACACAAATAATTCGATTCGACCTGGAATCGAACCTGGGACCTCAGGGGCGGCAGTCGCATACTCATACCACTGAGCAACCGAGGCAGTCATCATCATAATAAGTGAGTTTCAGCAATAAAACAACATTTCAAACAGAAGTAGAGGCTACTTCTGTTTGAAATGTAGCTCGAGTATGTAGCTCGAGTGATGAGCAAGCAACTCATTGCCATTTCTCTGTATCGTTTAGATAATCTTTAATAGTATAATATGCCTTTTTTAGGAGGTGTGTCTTAACAGCCACTTTGAATTTATTCAAAGGAAGGTTCATAATGTTTAGAGGAATTTTGTTATAAAAACGCACACCAAATCCTGCAAAGGAGTCATGAACCTTCTGTAAACGATAATACGTCCCAACCAATTTATGCTTATTTCTAGTATTTATTTCATGTATGTCACTGTTCACACTGTATACATGTATATTCTGTTTAACGAACATAATATTCGCATATATATATTGTGATGCAACTGTTAAAATGCCTATTTCTTTAAATCTTTCTCTAAGAGAAACTTGTGCATTCAGTTTATAAATCGCACATATAGCTCGTTTTTGGAGTATAAAAATGATCTCTATATCAGCTGCCTAGCCCCACAGTAAAATTCCATACGACATGACACTGTGAAAATAGCTTAAATAAACCAGCCTGGCAGTTTCTACATCCGTGAGCTGTCTGACTTTACTAATAGCAAAAGCCGCAGAGCTAAGTTTCCCTGCAAGACCCGATATTTGGGCGTTCCACTGTAATTTACTGACTAGAGTAATACCCAAAAATACGGTTGATTCTACAAGATTAAGGGTATCACCGTTCAAAATAATATTAGTACCGTAGTTCTGAACATTAGGCATACTAAATCTAACACACTTCGTCTTTTTTGCGTTCAGAAGTAAATTGTTGGTTGTAAACCAATCCAGAACTAGTGCAAGTGAACTATTTACTTCGTCAAAATTCCTCAGCTTGCGATCAACTTTAAAAATAAGTGATGTATCATCGGCGAATAGAACAATGTCGCACAAGTTCTGTACATAGAACGGTAGATCATTAATGTAAACTAAAAATAGAAACGGACCTAGAATTGATCCTTGTGGCACGCCCATAGCTACAGAAGCCCCTAAATGTTGTATTCTATCACTGAGGTATGAGGCAACTAGGTCCAGTGCCGAATCTCTGATACCATAATAATTGAGTTTCCGTAATAGGGTATTATGTTCAACGCAATCAAAAGCTTTGGAGAGATCGCCAAATATACCAATGGCGTCTTGCTTATTCACCCAGGCATTGAAAATATGCTTCAGAAGCGTTACCCCTGCGTGAATGGTAGAACGACCTCTTGTGAATCGATACTGCTCATTATGTAGTAGCATATTTGAATTAAAATGTAATTGTAATTGCTGCAATATAATTTTTTCAAAAATTTTACTAATGGCAAGTAGTATTGAAATTGGTCTAAAATTACCAGGGTCGCTTTTTGATCCAGTTTTAAATAAAGGTATCACTTTACTGTATTTCATGAGATCAGGAAACACTCCACTATTGACACATTTATTAAATATTGCAGCTAGACGTGTAGATATATTCACAATAATGGACTGAAGCAATTTTACAGAAATACCCCACAAGTCCGCTGTCTTTTTTGAGTTAAGCGACTTGAATACTTTTATAATATCATTGGGGTTTACATATTCAAAGCTAAATGAGTCATGACACTGATTCACGCCGCTTTCCAGCATACGTTGAGCTTTAACTGGGCAAGAATTCAAGGAGCTAGTTATATTCGCGGGTATGTCTATAAAAAAATTATTAAAGGTTTGTGCTACATCTGGTTCTTTGTTAATGACTTTTTTATCAATAATTAATTCAAAGTCATTGTCACGGGGCTTTAGGCGACCGGTTTCAGCATTAATTATATTCCAAGTCGTTTTGACTTTATTGTTGGACAGTTTAATCTTATTACTCAAATATAATGACTTGGCAGCAACACACGCTTTTCTGAAAGTTTTGGAATAATCTTTAACATACCTACTGAATAAAATCAGGATTAAAATTATATTGCTTCATACCATATAATTCATACAACTCAGCTCTACTTTTGTAGATGCCAGTAGGTTGCCCAGTCACAGAACTGGAGGTTTCCATTTTTATAAAAAGTTCTTGATTTAAATATATTGTCGAACTCAGATTTAATTGTATTAAACAAGGACTCATATAAGTTATTTGGATCAACCTGGTTAAAGTCAATACTAGCAACTTTTGCAGAAACGCTTTCATTAAATCGTTCTAGGCGATATGTACTCATTGGCCTACTTGAAATTTTTTTTCCTTTAGCCGTGATATTGATAGGAAATACCACCTTCTGCCCCAGATGGTCAGATTTGAAGTAACTTAATACCTCCTTTGTCAGGAGTTCACAGTTGCAAAATATATTATCTAGACAATATGTTGCAGAATGTGATGTGATTCTAGTTGGCTCTGAAAATAAGTGTTGTAAGCCGAAGGAACTGAATAAATTGATAAATTTAATGCATTTAGGTGACTGCACAAGTAAATCAACATTAAAATCACCACACACCACAACATGCTTTTTACTAAGACACAATTGTTTCAAATGAATCGTAATCACAATCCGGTGGGCTATAGACACAGAGGACAATGAGTCGCTCAAGTTGAACACAGGACAATTCCACAGTGCGCTCTATAGAAAACGAGGGTAAGGTACGATGGCTTCAGTATTCTGGGACTCGAAGGGTGTGATTATGGTTGATTATCTTGAAAGGGGTCAGAATATAAACTCTGATTATTACTGCATCTTACTACGTCGTTTACGAGAGGAAATAAAAGAGAAACGTCCAGGAATGATCAGAAGAAAAGTCCTGTTTCATCAAGATAATGCTCGTGTTCACAAGTCTGTCCAATCAATGGCAGAAATTCACAACTGTGGCTTTGAACTGTTACCGCATCCACCTAATTCACCTGATCTGGCACCGTCAGACTTTTTTCTGTTCCCTAACCTAAAAAAGCACTTGGGAGGTCAAAGATAGACGCAGCAGTAGACGCATATTTTGACTCTAAGGAAGAATCATTCTTTTTCAACGGGCTAAATACTTGGAAGGGAAGATGGCAAAAGTGCATTGAACTTGATGGTGATTACGTTGAAAAATAAAAATATATTTCATTTATTATGTATTTATTTTCTTGGTTAGGCCGATTACTTTTCAATCCACCCTCGTATAATACGGATGGCGCGTCGCTGCATAGCGTCGAGAGCGTCCAGCAAATACTTCGCGGAGCCCTCCCAGAGGTGTCGAGCTGTACTACGACGCAG